>VZRF01004009.1:520171-622546 GCA_013396875.1 Vireo altiloquus | reverse complement strand
CGTGCCCGCGCCCCGCCCCGCCCCGCCCGCCGGAACCGCGCGGGGCCGGCCGCGCTCCGGGCCTGGCCGCCTCACGGGGCACCCGCGCCTCGGCCCCGGCGTCACACCGACTGCGAGAGGGGTCCCGGGATCCTCCCCGCTGCGCGGCCGCGGGCTCCTCATCCACAGTTCCACGGGGAGTCGTGTCTGTGCTTGTGTGTGAAATATTAGGGGGTCGCATCCTGGAGCTGTGAAATCATAACCATCAGAAGCAACAATGCCTGTAACCTCAAGTTAAAAAAAAAAAAAACAAAAAAAAACAAAAAAAACTACACCAAAAGAAAGAGAGAAAAGAAGAACACTGGGGATCTTGAGACGTTGGCTCCAGCCGTATGTGTGTTTCTTTGGCAGAACTCCCAGCTCCAGCAGTGCCTTCCTTCCCCTGAAGCCCTGTGCCTGCCAGTGAGTCCCTCTGCTGTCCCTGAACCCCTGTGCCTGCCCCTAAACCCCTCTGGCCCCCATAAACCCCCATGCCTCCTCCAGCCCTGCCACTGAGCCAGCCTTTCTGATGCTGTTCTGGCTGATGAACACTGCCAGATGGGTTCCTCATCCCAGTCCCCACCTGTATTCCCACTCAGCACCCCAGTGGAGGCCAGCAGCAGGGACTTGGGGCTGCCCGTGCTGCCACTGGGCAGAGGAGCAGCACAGTCCCACAGTGCCTCTGCCATGTCAGAAAGCACCATCAGCACCATGTCCCTCAACTCCCAGGATGTTCCTCCTATAAGTGGCTTCACCATCATGGCCAAGACTCTTCACGCTCCTAGTTACTTCTCCGGATTACGGTGGCATCCTCAAAGGACTGAATAAGACTAGTGTGTGTCTACATGAACAAGAAAAGAGTTCACCCTCTGGCCCACACTTGGCCAGGGCCTTGGAGCTCCTGAAAGCAGAGGAGATGGGCTGCAGCACTGGGGAGGCTCCATGTCGCTCTCCCAGAGGGCTGTGCCTGGCTCAGCTCAGCTTCACGCCAGCACTGCTCTCCCCCACACACAGCACAGGCTCCCAGGACACTCTGGCATTGACCATGGAGGCAGACCCACTGCTGCCCATGCCTTTCACGTTTGTAAATCCTATGGACCAGCCTCAAATAAAAAGATGCCCTAGATCAAAGTCAAAGCGCAAAAGCCAGGAGGGGAAAGAGGCGGAGAGGAGTGGGCCTGCTTGCAGTCACCTATCAAGCTAGCACTATGAAGAGCCAGGGGGTTAAAAATATTAGGGAGACATATCCTGCTATATATATCCACAGCACACAGCAGGGCCCCTCTCCTGGTTACAGGCTATCCCCACTGTCTGGATTTATTAAACTGTTGTTGACGTTTAGCTTGATACTGCAAGGTCTAAGGCCTCAATCCAAACACAACAGTCAAGCTGGGGGACAGTGATTGTGGACTGTAAATAAATATCCTTCGAGAGTTCCTAGAAGAGCAGAATGAGTTCAAATTATATGTCAGTGGAATGCTTTTGTGCAAGTGGAGTATTAACCAAGTACAGCACTATAATCAGCAGAGAGAAGTAATTCAGTACAGGTAGCAGCTGTGGAGCACCTTCAAAACTGTAATCTGATTGTCCTTAAACTACTTTAAAAACAATTAATTCGACAGACCAGACTTCTAAACATGACTGTTGTGTGGGCATACAGAACTGCTGCTGAGGCCAATTACGTTCCTGTTGCAAACTCTTTGTTTTCAAGGACTTTGTAAGACAAAGTTTCTGAGCCAAAGACTGACCTACATACATCATTCCCCAATCTCGTTTAAAATGAGAAGTTGGTTTCAGATGAGTGCAGTTTAAAGACTACAAAGAAAGCAGAAAACAAAACAAATTGGTATTAATGGTTCTCCATTACTTTGGTCTCCTAGAATTGAAGTGTGGATGTTTAGAGTCTTCAGTTCCTGAAGAGCATTAACCTGTGACATAAAACAATTGCTTTGGCAAGACTGGGGATTTGGCACATAGACAGAAAACTAACACACTTTACTCCCTCTCTAGCCCAATACCTCCCAACCCACCAAATATTGTACAAGTGCAGGCACAATGACTGCAAAATGGTTACAGACTTCTGTATCCATAAGTAGTGCACCTGATAAGCATCCTCAAGAACATCCTCAGAACAATATTTGGCTCATCACCTATTTATTAAGAATTTATCACAAACCTTTTAATGTGAATCAAGCCCTGTGCCAGAGAGCCCATATAAGCTTCTCTGTCAACAAGGATGGGGGACCAGCTTCCTGCTAAAATTCCAAGTAGCAGGTTCCACCATGACCTCTGAGCAGGACGGCTGCTCTGGCGTCAGGGTTGAAGCTCCTTAAGCAAGTTCTGGCACAGAGTCATAATGCTTCTCCACAGGCCATTACAAGTCTAGGATATTAATGATAAAACCAAGGGCTAGTTAAACTTGGTTACAGGTGAAATTTTATGAAGGACATGTTCACTGATCTGTCTCCTCAGATCATTACTGGGAAAACAAAAGACTCATTCTGGAGCCCACAAGAACAAAAGCTGAATTTTTTATTTTACTATTAGTAAAGACGTCAATCTCAAGTGTAAAGAAACAGTCACGCTTTGGTGACCAAACCTGGACAGATGCTGCTTTCTCAATATGAATTTTGCATTTCTGCAACTTCTCCCTTTTCTTCTCTGATTCTCTGAAGATATTGCAGACTGTGGATAGGTTCTTGGCCAGCCTTACTTTGAAGATTAAGAAAAAACCCACAGTCTTGAAACTGGACAATAAGGGGGTGTTTCCTCCTGCCTGCAGCCAGCCCCTTGGGGTCACTCACTTGGGGAAGCTGGACAGCAGCTGTGTGTGTGGAGATGCTTCCCCCTCCCTGCAGTGTCATACAGCTCGGAGCCGCGTGCATAACTTCAGCCCGAAATCCATCTGGTACAGGCATAAACTACAACCACTGACACTTCACACGGGACCATGTGCCCTTACATAATTCTCCAGGCAGCACCAGGATGATGCTCCATGATCAAAGCCATGTTGGGGCGACACATGCCTGTCATGGGGAGCTGTGCTTTCCCTCCCTGGCCAGCCAGGCCGGGGGGCCCACACAGCAGCCCTGTGGGTCTTTGGGACAACCTGGATAATTGCTGCCTGATCCAGTCCCAGCCCTGTGTCAGGCTAGCAGCTGTGGGAGCACGGCCGCAGCTTCTTCTGACACTCGTCTTGTCCCAGCCCAAGTGCACATGAAAACGGCAACCAGCTGAGGCACAGATGAGCCAGACCAGGTCTGTGCTCACAGGGGAAGAAGTCAAATTGCCTGCTGGGTGAATGCTGATGCCAACACAAAAAAAAAGTATGTGGGTATTGGTCAGGGAGGGGCACAGCAGGAGACAGGGACCATCTCCATTTCTGGACCTGGATAGGCTTCAAGCAACTGCAGATGCACCCACTGGATGCCTCACGTCCCCAACCTCTCAAACTGCCACCACCTGGGGGAAATTTTCACCTTTTTGGTGAAAATCCACAGTTTATAGGTTACGTTTGCTAGAAAACGATACAGAGGAATGGTACCGATCGAGGGAAAGGAAAAGTACTTTTCTCATAGGCAGTGAACTCAAGTAACTGATTTGCCAGCAGTACATACCCAGATGTATTATGTTGTGTTTAATGTGATTAGGTGCAAGGAACAAGCAGATGGGAGCACTGTGGAGAGATTAGCAACACAACCCAAAAGAAGTAAAGTTGGTGGAGAGAAGAAGACAGTACTTAAGGCCTCTAAATTAACTCCCTGTTAAAGCTGTTCTTTACTCTGCAGTAATAGGAAGGATTAGGAAATTCAAACAGTCCTTCACAGGCATAGTCAGTTGCACAGCCTGAGTGGTCCCTGTGCTGGCCATGCGTGCGGTGGTTTGTTTTCCCCTACTGGAAGGAGGGTTCAGTCAGGGACACTGAATTATAACATGCTGATTTAAAAGTAATCACCGTTTCAGACCTGACTAGCACTGTCTCTGTTTACACTGGCGAGTGAGACAATCTACTTATGAATTATCCCCACTGCAGTTCTATTAGTCCTCGCATGTTGGCTCGACATAGGCAATTTACAGTCGTCTCCCCCAGCAGGGTTAAATGGTACAGTGAGCATAATACCCTGGCCCTGTTTACCCTGGAGATTACTCTGCTGGTAACTTCGATGCTCCCCTGCCACTGCTGAAAAGCAGGTACAGAGTTTCCTGGTGCTGATCCTTGAGGAATGAGAAACGCTGGGCAGGAAAAGGCAGCTGTAAATATGATGAAGATAATCAACCTGGGCTATTTGAACCAGGAAAACATCCCTAAGAGGACAAAGTAACCGGGTGTCTGAGAACCAAAATTTCCCACCACTAGGGTGATTATTGTGATACAGTGGCTTCCATGTGTTTTAGTTGTTGGCTACTTCAATTCTCCATTTAGTTGTATCCAAAACTAGTGAACAAAATCAGCTGTCCTGAAAATACTGGACCTCCTTCCGTCCTTCATTTTGATCACATTCCACAGCTTTTGTCACATTTTGGGCTCAAATCTACTAAGTGTAAAAATGAGCTATTTTGTTGCACTATCCCATCCCCCAGCTTGCCCCAAGCTGGGGTACTGCAACACTATTTAAGTAAGAGAAAAGACAAGAAAGGATCACAATATTGTTTGTTTGGGGTTCTTTTTATTCTGCTGTTATTCAGAGCTCTCCCAGCAGTACTTGCAATTAGTACCTGGTACTGGGTTCTGTGGAGCCTCTGGTTGCAGCGTGACTACCCTGCCTAAGCTCCCTGTGGTTTCCAGGCAATTCCCAGCAAGTACAGGAAAGAATCATCCCTCATTATTAATTTTTTTTTTCCTGTTCAAGCAGGAGCTAGAAGAGATGCACTAAGGCCCACATTAAAAATCTGAGAGATCACATCATGCATTATCCTGCCATAGGAATGGATGAAAGTTAAATGAGGGATAGAATTAGCATGGATGCTAGAATTATGCATATGCAAGAATCCACCTCCAACAAAACTGAAAGCCCTGTTGTAGACGTATAGGTTGCTAAATAAGCTATTAGTGGCATTTTACACACACAAAGAACGTTCATTCTTCCACTAAAGAACGTACTTCAGTTGCAGAGAGTCTCCTGCCAGGTGGATTATTCGCTCCATAAATCTCAATTGCCAACAAACTCCCTGGCAGCCAGGAAAAGAAAACAATGGGCACTCGACTGCAGGTTAACAGACTATCAAAAATTTTAGTACTTTCTGACTAAGGTGTATGCAAAGACTTCAAAAAGCTGGACAGTGCAGAAAGATCACAAGGAAACCCAGCAACTCTGGTCAAAAAAACAATACCTGAGGGCAAGACAGAAAAGAGATAAGAAGGGAAAGCAGGATTACAATACGGTACTAAAAATACAAGTAGAATGTGAAGAGCTGTATTTTATTTCTGACATTAATATAATCAGCTAGTTTAGACATACAAAGCTCTGCCTCACTGATGGTGCTGTCTTGTACCTGAAAGTAGAGGATGAAGAGAGAACCTGGAAGAAGTATCCAAAGAGATTTGGGGAACAAAGGGAATCAACAGAATGCAAAATCTGAGGTCAGTGATGATGTAAAAATAATGCTTTTAAAGAACTACAATGCCAATATAAGCTAGTGTTAACATTTAAAAGGGAGCAAAGGAAAGACTTCGATACTGGTAAATGGATCTACATGCAAAACAAAGGAATTTGTTTTCTTTCATCCTGCAGTTTTCTTATCATTTGTCTTGCAGCATTTACATACATGCTGTCTGGATGTGTAATCATAAGGGAAATTAACCCTGGATAACCCCATGCTGTAGCACGTTTACAGAAATTGCTCTAGAGAAAACAGCTCTAGGAATAAAATGAGGGATGTTCAAACCATCGGAAATCAAGTGAGTCACAGACACGATAGGTCTGAAGGATGGGAAAAATCTCTTTATGAGAACATGCCATTAAACATTACAATCAAGCATAAAATTGCTCTGCCACAGTATTTTGTTTTATTTGCATTGTTAAATTTCTTCTCCTAACAATAATGGATAGTTTATAGCACTAATGATTTACACAAAAGGAGCTGTGTAAATGCATCCCAAATGGGCGCCTTCTTTCTTAAGAACCATAGACTCAGTTTCCTTCAGCTTGATCGCAGATCGGTGACTCACACAAATTTCACATCTGCCTCAGGATACGATGGCGCAGCTTATAACAAGGTTTCATGATGAATTAAGCTCCTATGGTGCAAGAGAGGTGTAAAAACTTATGCCACTTTAAAAAAGCACACTGCATTTCCACAAATTGCCATGGTGCAAGAACTATAGAGGCTCTGCCATTACCAGCTGTTATCACATTACTAAGTTCATTACTTCTGGCTTCTGCAGGCCCACTTAAAATAAAATACATGGCTTGCATACGATTCATGTATGTCCATGCACAGAAACACAAATTTCCCGCAATAAATCAATGCAATTGATCTGGAGATGGGGCCACAGTGTACGAGTGTTTAAATGTGTCTGCAAAACACATTCACCTCACTTGCAGGGCACCACCAAAAGAGGTGAGGATTGAGATGTTTGATGGGCAAAATGATACTGATTTGCTATAGTTTATAACCTGCTTCATGGTATAACAGAGTAATCTATTCCCAATCCAAAGCATTCCAAAACTGTAAAGTCAGGTTCCCTCAAATCAGAAATCAGAAGAGCGACATAAAACAACCCTGTGGGACACACCTAGATCTTATCCTTCCAGAGTGTCCTTGACCTTTATGTCAGAATGAATGTATTCATTCATGCTTGATTCCAGCAACTGAAGCATTAAGAAAATCACTTAATTTAAGGCAAAATCTTGAGAAAGGGCAACACTGGGAATAACAATCAGAACCTAGTCAAAATTTCTTAGGCCAGCAAGAATAAGAATAACTGCAGATAAAAAGAACTCAGGTCATGAGGAAGTATCAGGAAGTTTGTAACGCACTTCTTTTCTGAATAATGGCCTAAGTGAGTGTGTGGACAATAATCCCCATGCAGGAGATGTGAGGAGGAAATAGGAGAAAAAGTCCACAGAGAATGTCAGTTGTCAGATGCTTCCTGCAGTTTTTCCATAACTACTTATCAGGAGCTAGTTTTAATGCATCATCACAGGCATTCCTTAGCAAGCAGCAGCGTTTCTGTCACTTCCTTCGGACTGGAAAAGGAGTAAGACTTCCCAAAAATACATCTTCTAGAAAAGAGGAAATTAGGCGAGCAAAGTCAGCACTCAATGGAAATGGGATACCTCACTGCTACTTGTGAAAAGCAGACCTCTGAGTAAACCACCAGTGAAACGACAACACATTGCAGAAGCTACCAGGCTATTTTTACCAAAGCAGAATATGTTATCTTTTCATTTTGTAGAAAGGCAATAAAAATTCATAAGATTCATGCTCTGCATTTAAAGAGAAAAGCTTGGTAATACAGCATTCAGACCACATGGTTTTTAACATTACCATGAATGGTCTAAGTTCTTCAGTCTTCTGACATGTTCACAGGGATGGTGTTTACACTGACTTGTTCATAGTACATCATATCACATTTTAATGATTCAGTTTGCTCTGACAAAAGGAAACATCTGCCATAATTTTTTTCTTTCGTGAACTTTATCACAATTAAAAATCTGACGTTTCACCAGCCTGTGTGCCAACTGAGAAGAACGCCAAGTTCGGCACTTCCCGATACATATAAATGAGTGCGGCATGAACAGCTAGTACCAACAGCACCAAGCCATCACTGACTTGTCAGTTCTCACCACAAAAGAGAAGAAAGATCACAGTTTGTGGGCAATAATTTTATAATCTTGATCTGGTTTCCATATGACAGAGTGCAAGAGAGAGAAAGCAAAAAAAAAAAAAAGATAAAAAGAACGCTTCGCAGCTCTGTGTGATGACAACATAAGATTTCTATGTCTTGCCCTATTGCAGCCAGAAAAATATTAAAGCAGCATGTCAAAACTGGCATAGCTTCTAAAAAAAAGATTTCCAAACATTGCTTGATGGACAGCACCCTAGCAACTTGATACAAAGCTTAAATTTGCATTTATTTTACATAAAATGAGACCAATCCCACCCAATGCAATGACAGTATTCTTATTTTCAGCAGAAATAATCATATTTACAAATTCAAGCCACTTCTGAAACACTACACATGACAGGAAGGCAGCTTGACTATTTACCATGAAGACCACCAACCTCTTGTACCCTGTGTAAGGGCCAGGCTAACTTTTGTATTTGTAGGCAGTTTAAATGACAGTGTCATTTCAGGATGGAAGGCAAGAGCCAGGAACAAAACCAGTAGCCAAATGATACAGGCAATGCAGTGCTACCTCATACATGGAGTAGCAGTCCCAATCTGATGTTACTGAGCCCAGGCAGTCGGAGGGATGGATATTTCTGAACAGAATCCAGGACAGACCTAGGGTCTCAGTGATGGTTGAGAGGTGTTTTCTAACACTGCTCCTCCATCCTTGTTTCCCCTGTAGCCCTAGCATAGTACTAGATCAGGTAGGATATGATTAAACTTGAAGTGTCTCATAGGAGGACTTCAGGTACTAAGAAAGGGAAAATTACCCTGCCTATAGAATATACAAGACTGCATACAGGGTATGGCACAGATGCTTAAGGAGATGCATGATCTACCTGCTACGAGATCGGACTGAGACTGAGCTTCCCCCCTTAGCTCTGTCACAGACCTGTTAGGTGACCTAAGGCAGGTCCCTTCAGCTCTTCCTGCCTCTCATCTCCATTCTCTCTCTTGGTACCACAGCAGCACCTTCGCAATGCTTCCACAGAGCACGGCCTCCTGCACTTCAGCCTTCACACACTGTCCACTGCAAGCACCATATGTCATTTGGACTGCTAAGCCGCTTTGGAAGATGACATGTGAGCACCTAAATCACAAAGATGCATTTTCAAAATCTGCCCAGTGGTAAGTGGACGGGTGCCTTTTCCCGATGAGCAAAAGGCTGGTCCCAAGGGGCAGCAATGGTATTTTCCTGTGTGTGACAGCAAAAAAACCAAAATTTGCTTGAAATCTCACCAGACGCACTGGGAAATGATAGCTAATGCATCTTACAGTTGGTTGGCTGGTATTTTTAGATGGGAGGCTGCATTTCAAACTACTTCATCCTGTATTCCCACTCTGTAAAACTGCACATCCGACATTGTACTGACTCACCGGTAGCATTTTTGTGCAGCCCACTGAAGAGATACCACTACACCCCGTTTGGGTGGGGCAAGGCTTTCTGGGTGAATTGACTTGTTGGAGAGGAAGTCTTGAGAGTGAGATACTTGTTTTCAGGGTTACAGAGAAGCCATGGTCTCCTGTGCATGCATGCAGAGCAGGAAAAACACATCCGCTCCCTCTCACTTTTCCATATTACCCCACTGGGGCAGCAAATTCACTGATGCTTCACATTTGGTGCAGTCCTAATTTTTAATATAAATTGTGGTTTTTCATTAGGATTAAGGTAAAGGGTTAAAAGCAAATAAATCCAAGTTCTTACGCTGCCTTCAGGGAGAGGGCTAAGCTTTACACCCAGCCTAGGAGGGGACACTGCCCACACAGCATACCTTCCAGACTGCCTCCAGGCAAACCTAGGACAGACAAAGCCTTCTGGAGAAGCAAAGGGCAGAGAGATCTCTCTATCATCCTTCCAGTCTGGGATCAGGGGTCTCTGCCACGCTTCTGATCTGCTGAGTTTTAAGTCAAAGCTGCAGAGAATTGGCCTGAGCCAGGCAAGCATTTTGCAGTGCTGCTCTGTGATCCCCTGCCACCAGCGCTGCTTCATGCATTCGTGCAATGATTCCAGAAACAGCCTTGACTGCTCACCCATTAGCTGTGGGGTGCGAGTCAGGTTTGCACTGCTGGGAGACAGGCTATTTTTACCACACTTAGGATGTGCTGTCACAACGTTAAATCCCAGTTGCAGATTTACCAAAAGCACTAAGGGGATTTGTCCGGGATTTCAGGATGCCGGCATCCTGATCTGCATAGCAGCTCAGACCAGGCTTTTTGCCATTCATAAGTCCCAGACAAATGACTCGTGAGAGTGTGCAGCTTGCCAGCACAGTGCATATCCAGCGAGCACACGGGGTCTGGGATGTGTCTGACATCGGAGGCATGTGCTGGCCACCTGCACACGGCATCCCAGCCTCCCCCACACGCTGTGTGCCAGGCTTCACCGAACACCTGTGTGCATGTGTGCACCCTCCCTTCCATGCACTATGCCTGGGCACACCACACCATGAGGACCACACATGTGGCACGTGGGAAAGGCCTGGCCACACAGCCCCTCCTGCCCTCCAGCAGGGCAATATATGCTCCTCGTACATCCCACGCCATTCCTGCTTTCTGTAGTCTCAACCAAGTGCAACACAAACTTGCAACTGCTTCCCTTACAAAGTTTACACCCTACAGCAAGAGCTTCCCAGCCACCTGTGCCCTCAGGGATCCAATCCCCTGGCTGTGGTAGGTACACAAAAGGGTCTCATGGGAGAGATTTCAGTGCACCCATCACTGATGACTCATGGATAAAGGCTGAGAAATATCGCCGTATGACACTTAGGATGGTGAGGCTGAGGTGCTGCCAAGACCTTACCTGCCATATTTCCTGCCTTGAAAGCTGCATGTCATCATATTAGCACAGTTTTGCTAAATGAATTAGAAAAGGCACGCCCTTCCCAGAGTTTAGCCTGGAATTTTTTTAGACACACTGAATACCTTGCTGTCAATGCATCTGGTTTCTGGTTTACACACCTAAGGCAGGAAGAAGGGAATTGCTCAAGCCAAGGTTGTGCATATAAGGAGCATGAATCTGTCATACAACTCAGACTGGCTCTCAGCTTGAATCTATCCTTTTTTGGGCAGAAACAGCTTAGACATTTTGAATTTAAAAAAACGCTGGTAATTTTTCCTTTATATCCTCTCATATTTCTTGCTCTAAAAGCTCAGACTAAGACTTTTTGTTCATTGTAGGTGCCTTACCCAAAGCCACCTTAAACCTGAGTACCTCTAAAAGTTTTCAGGAAGGTGGTTTTCTACTTTGCTTTGGGGTTTTTTGTTGTTTTGCTTTCAGGGTTTGGGGTTTTTTTTTAACTCTTAGAGTTAGCAGTTGTGGTTCCCCATATTAGAGGTAAGAGTTGTGGTTCCCAGTGTTAAATCACAAAATTTTGAGGGTCTGTTCTTCTGCTAAAAAAAAAAAATAAATTTGCTCTTTTTTTTAGCACAGTGTGAATTTTTGTCACATAAAGAACTGAGTCCCAGTTTCCAAAATGTTCGTATTTTATCTTTTCTGCTGTATTCCACTGTTTCTTCAGTTAATACTTTAACATCCTGGCTGAAACTGAAGCAGTTAGGTTCTCCATTGCCTACACATTTTGTCATTTCTAACACGACAGCTCTGTAACCCGTTTGTTTTCTCAGTGCGTCTTTGAGCATCGCTTGTACTTCACAGTGCAGATGTCTAATGCAGATCAAGGCGAGTGCTGCAGCATATTCTGTTCCAAAAGATATCCCCACCTCCTCATTTGTTTTGCAACATGGCTATCAAAGCACTAAATAAATAACATAATAGTTAGCATATATCCATTGTTTTACATATTCTGCGTGGTTCATACACGTTACCTAATTTCTTCACTCCTGTGGAATAGATACAGAGGTGATCTCTTTATATAAATTGTGGCTACAAAACAAGTTAATAGCTAAACTAAATAATCAGATCAAAGCTCTTTCTCAAATTTCTGAGGCTAAAATAAATCCCATTTATAAGGAAAAACACCCTTGCAAACAAATGAAATGTAGGCTAAAGTTAGATTGCAGCTTTTTCTCTGTGAGCCACTAGTCCAAATCCAAAACCCAAGTTCTCTCCCTTAAAGCTCACACCCAGAGGCATAGCTCATTGGTCAATGCAATCTTTAAAGTTTCCCATCTTGAACAATTTATTTTCAGGAACAAAGCCTGGAAGAGATCCAAACCCCCAGTGTGGATTGGCAGCAGCTCAGGATGCTGTCTAGGTGTGTCTGGCTTGCACAACTAACAACAGGGTCCAGTTCCTCCATGCAGGACACACTTGTGTTTCACTGTACTGTAGAAAGACACCCATTAACTTCTCTTCAATCTTTTCTAAAAAGGACACCATTTTCTCCCACTAGATCTCCAGCTTTTTGGGTTGTCAGACACTTTGGGGTTTAGCTGGTGCCTTAGAATTCAACAGTGAATATACAGTTCAGAATTTACAGCTGGGAAAACAATTTCCCAAAATATCTGTATGAATGCAATGCAGAAATATGCCACATTATAACAGTGAGTATTCTTTCTCAAAATGGAAGTGTTAAATTTCAAGCACAGCCCTATGCCTGAGATGAGCCAAGAAACTTCTGAAATGAGTAGCAGGCCTTGCTCAGCACCCTGTGTGCAAAGCAGCCTCTTCCTTTCTGCTCCTCTTGCTCCTCCAGGTAGCCCTGGCACAGCAAAGCAAAGTTTCTCCGCTGTGCTGTGAAGCCAAACTCCCCTCAACGTTGTTATCAGGGCAGTGTTTCCCAGCTGCTACCATCAAACTGTTAAATCCTGAAATGGGTCCATCTGAAGGTTATTTGTATCATAGAATCATTTAGGTTGGAAAAGACCTTTAAGATTATTGATTCCAAACACAAACTAATTTTTCATGTGCAGAAACACATAGGGTAACAAACACTAATATTAATCTGTTCAAGCAGCAAGAAATCCCCCCCTCTTCCCCACCCCCATGCGTAAAGCTGCAAAAATTAAATCCGTAAGGGCATTTATAAAGAATATCTTATTTCGGGGAGAAAACAAAAGTGACTGACACAGTTATTTGTCACCGCTGGTAAATAAATTTGCAGGGCTTACAATGTTTACCCTGGAGTACAGCTGAAAGATCCATTCGTGCTGTGTTAGAAACCCGCCTCAATGACAAACTTCAGCTCCCCGCTCTAGCAAAGCTGATGTATTGACTAGACAGGTAGATATTAGGTGCTCCGACTGTCTGGATGCTATGGAAATCATGCCGCATGCATCTGACCGTTGTCAGCGGCAGAAGACAAGCGCCGGCCTCATTCTTATTCTAGCCAGGAAAAAGGCCTCGTCTGCATTAGCCTTTTTACTGAAAGGCTGCCATATTTGTCAGTTCAGACGCATGTAAGATAAGCTCTTTCCCCGTTATCTAATATTTCACCAGGCGGTGGAAACGAAGGATAAGCGGAACCTAATAGTCTATGTGGGTAGGAGATCTTGAATGCTGTCAAGCTCAGCGCAAGGCCTGGATGCCCTAGACAAGAGGAAGTTTACAGCAGAAGTTAATCACTTCATTTTGAAGAAAAACTCTCAGGGATTTGGAGAAATGGCTAGGACTTATCCTGGCTACGCAGCAAGAAAGGAGACAAGAGTAAAACCCTTAGTGCAGCATTATACTCAGTGCCTCTCCCCTCTTGTAAAGTGGGTACTGCTTGGCTAAAATTCCAGCCCAGTCAAAGCAGATTAAAGAAGGCAGCTGGAAAACCGCTGCTTTTCCTAAGCAGCTGGACAAAACAGAAGGACAGGCAGGGAGAAGCAAAATGAAAAATAAAACTCTGCATTCTTGAAATGTCCTGAGCTGTTCAGTCCCTTGTACAGCAGCCAGCAGAGATGCCAAAAGTACTACTGCAGTCTGGTTTACCTGTACTTCTACACTCCAACACTGCCCAAATCGCATGCAGAGTTGGTAGCAACCTGGCAAAGAGATCAGAATGGCTCTTGCTCAGTCGCAGGACTCCCTGGCAAGCACATAACTTAACAGGCTTTTCTGCTGCATAATGTGAATACAACAGTGCTAAGTGAATTCCGAATAAAATTAAGATAGCCTGTTTCAGAGCTCACAGAGGAAGTCTGGTTTAACAGCATGTCTTCTTGAGAGATAGACCATTTCAAACAGCAGTGACTATACAGTCACACTGCTCCCTTTTAATGTGCTGACATGAGAGCCCAACTGTATTTGGTACAGCACCAAGTATAAGCTTTACATGTTGTTCTGGCCCACCCTGAATGGCCAAGCTGTGCCCAAACGTTTTCGGTTTTTATTTCATCTGGCAAAAGTGGATGTTTTGGGCATAACTGTTCAGAGGTGCCCTGCCAAAATGTAAGTGACAGCCTTTAAGGGAAGGGGGTATCCAGCATCCCTCTGCTGCCTGTTCCCAGTCCACTGCCCACACTTTAAACCAGCGCATAAGTGACACGGTTGAGTTGTGTTCTGTGCATGGACTCCTAACGGCAACCCTGCACTTAATACCTCATGTGGTCACCAATAATAATTTTGACCCTCCCTGCAGTCAACAACACTTTAGCTGTCAACAGCAACAGTCCCAGGATAGCTGCTGTCAGCAGCGCCACGCCACGTGTGCCCGCACGTGACAGCAGCTCTGCCGTGTCGCCCACCTGCTCCCACCGTGTGATGATGGGGACTACACAAAGTCACAAGAAACCTATTCCCAGGGAGTCAAGTGCTCCTTGGCGTCAGCACTCGCCGTCCTCACGGAGTAGGCCAACTGGGGGAAGACGCATGTGGCATGTGAGCCTGCAAGGAAAACAAAGCCTAGCCTGCGTCTAATTTTAGGCTTGGCAGCCCTAAGGATGTTCTGGGCTGTCTTTATCTTTGGCTTTTCCAATTCCTCTTCCTTTGAGGTCATACCCTTAAAAGCTGTTGTGCTGCCTCTTGCCCCAGGTCTCTTTCCTTCCCCACATGAGCCCAGTCAGAAGGTGCAGCAGCATGAAAGCCCTGACCTCCGGGAAAGCCTTCCTTTCAGCGAGCTGGTGGGACAGCCATCCAGGAAAAACCTTCCAGCCTGCTGGCTTGGCTGGGATAGAGAAAGGACGATCCCTTGTGCTTTATTTCATCACCAGCTGGCTCCAAGGCTTTCTGAATAACCCTTGTCCTAGGGTCAGTCAAGAGTTTCTCTGCCTTTTCCAATGTGAACCTAGCAGTGTACTTTTTCTTTTTTGTTTTTCATTCATGTACATTAAGCACTTTGTTTAAGATGAATGAATCCCAGTTTCACATTAATGGGAAAGAAAAGGGAATGGGAAGGTACTAGGAGATGATGCCACATGGTCAAGCTCCATTTCCCTTTTTGGACTCTCTCAAACCCCAAAGGCTGATTCACCCATTCCTCATACAGGAGCAAGATAAGCAAGATGCCATTGGCTAGCTCTTTGTAGAAATTGCCAGGAGGTACAGCCAGGATAACACCAAGTATTCTCCTGCTCTTTGCAAGCTGCAGGCTCCCTGCTTCAGCACGCTGGAGAAGGAAAGTGATGCTGAACCACCGTCCCCTCATGAGAAAGCTGCACATCCCCCTTGGGTGCCTCAGCCCAAGACTGATCCCAGGATCATGGGAGCTCCAAATGCCAGCTGCAAGGAGCACACGCACAGCAGCAATGCTGCCAAGCCTGCCCCAACATCCAGCAAAGCAGCACTCCATGTTTAGGGGTTCTAGAAATGCAAAACAGAGAGGAAGGCTAAAGTGGCTTTCCAAAATATTTTTGTTTCGCTCCTAATTCCCTAAAATAGTGCAGGGATTTATTTAAAACCTGGAAGAAAAATATAATAACCTGAAGGTACCTCTTCACTCTTTAGAGCATTTCACCTCTGGCAGTGTTTTCCACCCATGCCCAGGGAATGCAGCAGGTTATCCATCATGACACCAGCACTGGGTCCCAGCCCCAGGGGCACTGTACAGCCTCCTGCCCACCTCTGGTAGGGCTGAAAAAAAATACCAGCTTCTGAAGGAACATGTCTATTGTGCAGCCATACACCATGACCTCTTACTTCACATTCCAGCTGCCATTCCAAAGCTTGCACAGAAATGAATAATCTTATTTTCTCTGCTTTTTAAATATATTTTTTTTCCAGAGGGAAGGGGGAAACCTTGATTAGATAGATGCGGCCACTTAAAAGCAGTCTCTAGCAAGTCCATTCTCCACTGAAACAACTGGGGCAGAATGGCTCTCTGTTAATGTTACATTTAGTCATTAAAAATGTGCATTTGTGATTCTAAAAGCTGCTAGAGGCAAAACACAAGAGAGAGATACATACTCAGATTTACATTCAGTTTCCAGCCGGGGAGACTCAGTGAAAGTAAAATTAACATCTCTACCTTTCATATGCATTTCTGGACAAACATACATTGAGTAATAACCACCACTCCTGTACACATTTGAATCCTCTTTCAGCAAAGGCCTAAATGCCTCTTGAAAAACCTAAATAATTTAGCATTGTGATAGTGTGAAGTGTGCTAAGACACTTTTATATACTACTGCATCTAGCTCTGGGGTATGGCACAGGAGATGTCATCTTAAAGGAGCAACACGCAATGGCTTTGGGCAGAAAAACAGCTAACAGATAAGAGGAACAAAAATACTTGCACTGGATGGGAAAACATCACACTGGAATAATAGGTAATCAAATAAAAATAGTAACAAAACATAATACAAACTATACAGTGGAATCTTTAATTATGAGTCACTACAAAGACTTTGGTTTCACATTTTGCCCATACTGGTTAAACAATATCTTGGTAAAACCAGTGCATTTTCACTATTTATCTGTATTACAAGAAGACCCTTCAATCTAGAATCACAACTTCAGTGGCCTGAGCAGTGCACAGTTAAAAATGACAGCCCTGGGATTTTGAGGTCTGGAGCTATGACAAAGAGGATGAATTGCTTATGAAAAAGGAGGTGAAATTAAGGCATAAAATGCTCACATGCACTGTAAAGAATTCTGTGTATTCTTAGCTAAACAGCTGGCTAGCCAAAAAAAAAACCTCAACCTCAAAAAAAAACCAAAAAGTGAAAGAACCACTCCAAGAAAAGCCTGTTTAGGACTTTGACAGCAAATAGTCTTTCCCATGGATCAGAGTAGAGGGCCATTTACTGAATCACCAAGACAGTTTTCTGTTGCACTGGGACAATCTCCCACAAAGCTACATGCAGTAAATGCACAGCCAGGCTAAGGGGAGTGGAAGGAGAAATTTGCAACCAGTGTATTTCTGTATTCCAAATGCTTTCTATTCTCTGTTTTTCTGAACAGTAAAAGAAACTGTGAAAACAAAGTCCAGATACTATCAGAAATAAAGCTGTTTCCTATTGTCCTGTTTCCTAACTTTTAATAGTATTGGTGTCTCAGAAAACAACATACACTAGTAAATAAGTGAAGGTTTTAAAACCCAAAAAGACTAACTAGAAGTAAATTAACTAGATGGACAGTTCAAATTGTGGCCATAGGCTGGACCCAGGGCTCTTCTTCGCCACCAACAACAGGAAAAAACAAATCTTAAAGCTGTTGCATTTTTGCTCTATCACCCAAATTCTGGTTTGTTTCTAGGTTATAGAGATTGGAAACAGAAAACTATACCTGCTTTTCCTGTAACAAATTCCTGCAAATTTCACAGCCCATTTCAAATAACTTCTGGCAGATTTTTTCCCCCCAGAGCTCCTTGGAGCAGGGAACCTTTAATAATTTGCTCATGCAGTGCCAAGCAGAATATGAAGATTAAAAAAGAAAGAAAAAGGAAAAGCATCACCAACAAACTAAGCTTCAATGTTGAACAGTGAAAAAATAAATTAAGGTGAGGGACTATATATAAGCAAGAGGATGAGATGAAACGGGCACCTACACATGGCTCAGAAGCCATGATCCAATGGTCTCCTCTGATTGCACAGTTCAGGAGCTCCTGGCACACCACTGCCCTATCTGCAGCATCTCCAAGCTGGAAAGAAAAGTCTCCATCTACAACTTATTTATTAAAAAGTGGCTCTTTAGGCTATCATAATACAGTAATTTACTGTGCCTAGGTTTACTCTGTGCTTTGTTGCTGAGGAGAGCAGAAAGAAACTTACTGTTCTTCTTCTACAGTGGTTTAAAAGCACAGCGCAATTTCAAGGGCAGATCAAAGTTAGACTAATTATTTTCTTTCTGCATATCCCATAACTAAATGTAACAGGTCACTAGGGAAGGGTGAAACAAAAGATGAATGTATTTGCACACACTAACAGCAAACACCAAGAAACAAGGACATTATTTATATAATAAAAAGATGCATAAGGGAAAACATCAAAGCTTGTGTTAAATATACAAACCCACAAATATATCACCAATGGTGCCCAGATAACTAGGGAAATGAACTGGCTTCTCTCTTCTCCACACTTCACTTTAAACATAACTGCTGAGGTGGTTATATCCTTCAAGAGCCTTTAGCACTACCGATGATGAAGGTTTGATAATTCTAGTATTGCCCACTTGATGTTAATCCCAAGACTAAAAAGATATATTTCCATTGTTTTCTGTTGTTTAGAAACATTTGCGTTTACTCAAGCCATACCCAAAAGACATGGGTTGCAGTCAGGAAGGCTGGAAACATGCAGCACTGTATTTTTTTAAGTGAGACTTGACATTCTTATTATACAGTTCTGGAATCAGAGTTTTAAAATACTCCAGCTATCAAGAGAACTGAAGAGTGGTCAAGAATATAATTTTCCTATAGAAACTTGCAGAAGTAAATAGCTCCTGCTCTGCATTAATTCCTCTCTAGGAAACTTTAACAGGCATATTCTGCTTATGTTACTGTTCCTTTGTCCTTTTCCCAGGTTACTTCATCTGCTAGTTGAGAAATTGCAAATTCTGAGGCAAAAAACCCAGTGTGTAACTCCAGTATTTTGTCTACTTGTCATCAACTGCGAAAGCAGTCTCCATGGCCTATCCTTAGCATTCCTACTTCCACCACAGCTTCAAAGTACCGACAAAAGGTACAATGACCCCAGCATACAGTGATTCCTCCAGAAAGGACACAATACACACTGGCATCTGTTAGGGGTCAGGCCACTGTCCAACTTCTGTTAAGACACATTAAACTTTCCACGATTCAGGACAGCTTTTGGTATAGGAGCAGTACTGCTCCTTGTTTTGAGATCTTCCCATGAAAACCATGTTCTTAGACAACATCCTCAACAGGTGAAAGAGGTTCACTGGAATAGGAGGAGAAAATTACACAGACCTTTTCAAGGCACGGAACTGGGGCTCTTCAGGGAAACTCTCTTGAACCGAAAGGTGGCACACAGGGGAAGTCCCAGAGCCAGACAGAGGTATGGTCACAGCTGCACGGAGCACAGGGCCACCACCAGCAACTGGGCCTCCGGCAGTGACAAAGTGTGCAGTCCTGGAGGAATAATACTTTGATATTTATTGTTCTCACCCTCCTGGAGTCAGGAAGGTTGTTGCCTGATTCACCTCCAGAGAAGGTTGCGTGGATCAGGCCGAATGCAGGCAGAGGGCTACAGCCTGGTACGCAGAGGTCTGAGTGGCACACCTAAGTTTCTACAGTTGAAACCAGGAGCAACCAATCCTGGACTCCTTCTCCATCTCTACACACAAATAAAGGGCCTTTTATTTGCTTGACAGTGCTCTTTATTTTTTCAGAGTGTGCCCTTTACCGTTCTTTGAATAAGAGTACAGATACGGGCATCTCTCACCCACACAGTACTCAAATGACTTTCAAACCTTTGTGTTAGCTTGTCGTTTTTTTGGTAGCTTTCACACCCCTATTGAAACAAAGCTTAGACAAACCCTGAAAACTAAGGATCTCTCCAGACATGTCTAGACTCTCAGTTCAACCAGGCACAATATTTCTGAACTCTCTAACCTTTATGGGAGGTGACCAAAGCCAGCTCAGACAGACTAAACTGACACACTGCCAGCTAATACCCTGAACACCTTAAAATGCAAATAGCTCTAATCTTATTAGAAATGATGCAATTCACCCTACTGCAACAGCAAGAGGGGGCAGGGAAGCAAAAATTTTGTTCTTAGCACTGGCTACAGTTCTCATCAGACAAACTAAATGGTAAAATTTATGAATTACAGCCATTTGCAGTTAAAGGAGATGAAGAATTAGGATTTTTTTTTTTTTAAATCCATATCGAGCCTGGTAAAAGACTATATCTAGGCTATGCGTGGGAGGTGAAGAACTGCCACCATCTCCCAAAGACATGACTAATACAAGATTTGGTAAGTCAGGATGACAATGCCAAGTCTTTCCTCATACTGTACAACTTGGATGAGAGCAAGTATGTAGGAAGGTAGCTGGAACATGCCAGAGGAGGCTCATGCTGTACCCAGTCACTATAAAACAGGTATCTCACTAACTCAGTTGGAGCAAACAATGTACAAACAGCAAAAAAAGTAGCTCTTTGCAAGGCAGAGTAGTCAGGCTCTCCTCCCTCCTACTGCCATCTTGGGACAGCAGGAAACCTGCACCATATAATGGAGGAGCTGGGCAGCTGTGAGTCAGTTCTACCTGGAAGAGCGATTGTGCCACTGATGTGGTGAGCCTTGCACACCACCTGATTCAAATTGCCTAAACCCTGCTCATTTACAATCTGTTAAAGTACAGTCTTGATTTCTGAACATAAGGTAAATGGTGATTGGTGAAAAGTTCCTTTTTCTGATGGGCTACTTGTATCCAGTACCCTGGAAAAGTAATGCTGCCTTGGATTTCCACATGCTCTTCCAGCAAAGAATTTCCAGATTTCTCCCAAAGACTTCCAAGTCCTGAATCTGTCCCTCAGGTGAGGCTGCCCAGCTTCAAGCTCACGATGGATCACATTTCCAGACACTGAATTCCCTCCTTTTCCAGGAGCAGAAATGTATGACCAGCTAAGGCTATTAAAGTATAAAAAAGGACACTGATAATAGACTGGTTTCTATCATGCCATATCAGCCGACAAGCTGTGCTGCAAAGCACAAAAGCCTTTCAGCCATGCTAACAAGCAAAGGCACATGGGAGAAAGGACTGCTGGAATTTTCGAAGCTATTTGCTGCAGTAATCTGCAACTGGTGTAAAGCAGCATGTACAGAAGGAGTGTGGCAACTTGACAGAAAGCGAGTAGCAAGCTGCTTCTCTTTTATTGCGGCTTTGCTCAGCTGGGTTGCCTTATGCAACCACCACAGGAGCAAATTCACCATGGGAGGCAAGAGGAAAAAGATTGATTTATCTTAAGCCCTGTAGAGCTTCATTCCCAGTTTTGCAAAGAGTGCAGCCCCAAAGCACAGATCGTATCACATGAAAGACCTGCAAAAAATAAAAAGCCTAATAATTCTATAAACTCTAGGCCATCATCAAACATCGTTTGCCTCCAGATCGCGGATTACTGTTAAATTAGGACAAATCTCTTTTCAAGTGACATCTTGAAGTAAAACAAAACCAGCCACACCACCAAAACCCAAATGAACAGAAAGCCCTACAGCCTCCTCTCACAACCATATGCCTATATATCCATGTTTCTGCCTGTTTTGGATCATAAGAGCATAACTATGAACCTATTCTCAGAAAAGCATTCCCATGGCATTAAAAAAATTGCTAACCAGCATTCCCTACTGAAAACCCTAGTTTAATTCAGGTCACCAAAGAAAGGATGGAAGTCTTTGTAAGTGAGCTGGGTTTTGCTACTCCTTTGACGGCTTTGAGATTAGGGATCTGGTGACAGTCTGGCAGTCATCAAATGAAAGGCCAGCAGGAATGTCCACAGTTAAGGGATACCTGTGAGGAACAGGCATGATCTCAAAAAAATCCTCAGGAATGAGAGTAAAGTTTGCCTGTGCCATGCTAGCTGGAAAGCAACTCTCTGCAGTGGCTGGTGATCTTGTAAAGGGAGTTTCAAAAACTGTGGACAGGAGAATGAGCACTCTCTCTCAAGTTGCACTGGAGCACAAAACTGATCAGTTCCATTAAAAAAAAAATTAAATTCTGCCAATGTGAGGCACTTTGAGCAAACCCTGCTCCATGGTTTGTTAGTCCTGCTTACACAAGGGTCCAGCTGACCAGAACTGCAGCTCTTCAGAGAACTTTGCACGGCTACTGCTAGTTCAGCACTAGAAATCTGACTTTCACAGTCTCCAAATTACTGCTGAGTGTCATTAAAGTCCCAAAATACTATTACCATTCCTCTTACCGTTTGAATTGCTTAAATTTTCCTACAGGATCTGAGCATTGACATGGAACATTTTGGGTCTTTATGTTGGTTTTAGTCTCAGAATGAGTTGGCAAACAAAATGTGAAATCTGAGCGAACAGTGGATCACCGGGCAGCAAGATAGGAGTTCCAGGATTTTCTTCACAGCCTTGCAGACTCCACAGAATTCAAACTTGACTCAAATGGCAACAATGTTGGAATAGGATAGCATAAAAAAGATGGGCGGGAAGGCTTCCAGTTACAAGCCCCACCTTCAAATTGCTAGAAAGACTTAGGTCAGTCATTCCAAGTCAATAACCTAAGACCCCTAGTGCAGGGCTTCTCCCAAGGAAAGCATTTTGCTCACGTCTTTGCTCCTGTTCTTTGGCTCTGGCCCCAGTACAGCGCTGCTGACTGTCTAACTCCCATAATCTGGCATGTAGAGACAGGAAATTGGAGAGGCACCACACGATGGGGAACAGAAGTGGTGCCAGCACAGCGACAAAGTAGGAGATGAGATATCTATTCTGTAATGCCCCATGATCACTCTCAGCATATCCATGTGGACTACTCACTCTGTGCCACAGAGTAGGAAAAATATCACCAAAAAAAAAAAATCTGAACACTGAAAGAGGAATTGAGAAATTTTGTACCATTTTCCTTCATGCTGCTAGCTCATTGAGGTTACTGAGTACAAGGGAGGGATTGACCACAACTGTTCTGCATGGCATGCAGTGCTGCATGTCAAAGACACAGCATCAGAAAAACAACGGAGCCATAACAACCCTTGAGAGTTTAACAGTGCTTCTACTGCTAGACCTCCACCTTTGAAACCTGCCAGGGAAGGCAAAATACAGAGGAACCGCAGTGATCACAACGTGAAGAGAGATCCAGGCATTCAGAATATATCTGTGATACAAAATAACTTTTCTTAATCCATTCTGGCAATTTTCTTGGCTCACCTTGCCAGCACCTATGAAAGCTACACATCAGAAGGTCATTCTGATGTATACAGCACAAACTGCAGCATTCACTGCCCATGAACTGGCACAGCCCTGCCCAGAGCCACTGAATCCTTCAGGCTGGAGTGGCCCTGGGAGGTGCCTTGTACGAGCTCAAAGCCAGGTCAGCACTAGAGTCCACATCAGGCTGCAATTTATATTCTGCTGATCAGATTGACTGTTAAGAAATACCCTTTAACTCATCAGGACAAGTAGGGAACTCCACGAACTTAAATGAATTCACTTCTAAAAAAGCACTAAATTGGTATTGTTTGGGTCTAAGTAAGGCTGGCAAGGGTTTCCAAAAACAGGACATCTTGGTCACTGAAAATACCTCTAGCATGAGAGCACTTTGACAGAGTTCGTGAAGTTATGCTGGTAACTGTCTCTTACCCTTACACAGACTACATGTGCAAAGAAGCCCTCAGACAGTACACTTTAGACCTGTCTCTTGGAAGGAACAAGCTACACCAGCAGAAATTTTTCTTTAAATAATTTCATTTATCTTCCACTTTCTGCTGGCACAGCTGAATGCGTTAGGAGAGTGATTTACGCACAACCCTTGCTGATGTACCATTTTCTAGTGCAGACTAAGCTGCAGTCATTAACTAAGAGAGAACTTCAGAGTAAAAGTTTAAAGGAGCTTCCCAACCAGTTCAGAAATACATGCCGAGCAATTAATTTTTAGAAGTATAGCAAACAAGTCACTGATAAACACACGGTGTGGGTATTATGACTACAAGCTGATGTGATACCTTAAAAGCTCTCCAGGTAATATAAATGCATGTTTTCAAATGTGCCAGTGCTGTAACTGCTCTGCCTGCAGCCCACAAGCTTCCAGGGAAAAAACAGTAAATAGGAAAATTTTCCCTTTATTTAATTTAAACAGAAAAGTTCTCAAATCAGTCAATGAGTTATGTTTGTGCTACCAAGGTAAGCGACTCTCAAAACACACTAGGTTCAAAGCTGCAACTTCCTCCTACATGTGGGATTCCTGAAACCTCACTGGAGTATTACATTTTTTTAGGAAATAATTACATATGCTTTCATTATTTTACTTACTCTGCTCTCTGTTCTGATTCCAGAGGGTTTGTTTTCCCTTGCCCTGAATGATCCATTGCCACTTACACAAGCTAAAATTACACATAGCTGGCACATACACTGAGAAATATGAAGAATAATTTTTAAAGTGATTTGCTTTTAAAGGCAAACCAGCAGTTACTAATCGGTTGACCTATTTCTACTCTAATTTACCACACTTAAAACATACAACCCAAAAAACCCTCTACAGAAATAAAAAACCACCTCAAAACTTAACTGGGCTAGAGAAAGAGGTAAAGATGCCATTACCTACTAAATTCCCTGGGGGAAAGAAAATTGGTATTTAGAAATAAGATTAACTATAATAAAAAAGAAGAAAAGAAAAGCTTAGGGAAAAGATCCAGGTCATGAGGATGGTATTTCCAATGTTTTTAAAGCTGCAATGCAACATTCCCAAGTTGAGAAAAACATGCTCCCTGCCCTCATGGCAACCCCTCCACAGAAATGCCAGTGGCCATCTAGCTCCTATTCCAGTTCTTCGTTTCCCACACCTTCAAACCCAGGGACTGACTCTTCCAACCAAGCACAAAGCTTCTCACATGTCTGAAGGAAGACTGGCAGGACTAAAGACATTGCTTACAAAACATGTCCCTATGGGTGTTAGCCAAAGAGTCTATTTTACTGGTATCATTTATTTTCACCTATTTGTGCTTTTCCTTCTGTTGTTTTTGTTGGGGGTTTTTTTGGTTGGTTTTTGTTTTCTTTTGTTGTTGTTGTTGTTGTTTGGTTTGGTTTTTTTTTAATTCTCCGAGCAGGCCATAGAAAAATCCTGATCAGTTTCCCTCTTCTCTGCTGGCACAGATCCTGGTCCCAGTGCCGGGGCTGGCGAGACGCCTGTTGCTTTCAGTGGGAAGAGGATCAGGCCCAGTCCTGCAGATGTTACTCATACAAGTACTCAGCTCCACCCTTCACTTCTCACATTGCTCCATGCTCTACTGCTTAAAAAACAGGGACAAACTGGCCTCTTATGCCTTCTTGTCCTTGCTGCGTGATGCCCCTCAAGGCTCTCTGTCACTGCTGGTAGCACCCAGCATTTCACACCTGGGACTGCCAACACGAGGCCATTTGCAAGCAGATCTTGGTGGGAGCCACGCACCAGCATCTTTATTTGTCAAGGATCATTGCCCTTCTTCGGGTCTGCGGGAAAGGCAAAAGTCAACAAAAGCATCTCAAATACTGCGGCATTTGCTCTCTCTTTTAGAAGGCCCTGTTCCTGCAGTCGCATTTCTTCCTGACAAACTTGGCTTTCTTTTAAACACTGAACTTTCTGGGTTCCCATAATTGCAGAGAATAGCCTGAAAATCTGGCTTCAGAGTTTCCCAAGAGAAAATAAAAAGCCAGTAAACAAATAAAAAGAACTGGAAGTTTCTCTTGGTCAAATGTAATTTGTTGATTTTTCTTAACATCACTATTTTAAGCAATTCTCTCTTTTTTTTTAATGTCTTGGCAAATTATTTTTGAATGCTTTAAAATGGCAATTTGCTCTGAGCTAAATCCTGATTCAGACTGTCATCACTGAATAGTAAAAAAGAAAAAACTGTTTCTTCACTTGTTTGTCAGCATTATCCAACATTAATTAATTATATTTTTTATATTTTTTTTTTTATAGTAAAGCTTTAAACTGCTTTATTGGATTAGAGACATACTTGAGAAACAAAGTCCATTCCCAATCTAGAAAACCCTCAAGGCAACTAAGAGACTTGGATCTTATTTTATGCTTATGAAGCTGCTGCAGGAATTGTAAATATATACCTGTGAGACAATCTAGATTGGGAAAGAAAAGCTGACTGCTACCTCTTCACAACTGGACAATCTACAAATCACTATGTAATTGGGCTTTAGTTGCTGACCTGTGAAATGTGCATTATTCCAGTATTTCCAACTCAAATAAAATGATACTCATTAGAAAAATGTTCAGCTTGCATTATTTCAATACTCAAAACTGCTCTTCCCTAAGCAGAACGAAAAAGCAAACAGGGATATATTTTATTTTCATATATATGTCTACACATACAAGGAGATTTTTTTTTTCTAACCATACTTTGTGCCTTTAGGAGAACAAGAAATGCCGCTTGGACAACTGCAGATGTCTAAGAAACTCTTACAATGCTTAAAGAAAAGAAAAGAAAGAAGCTAATTGTATTTGCTTAACGTCTACGTATTTTATGCACGTGGGTGCACGAGCACATTAGCTGTAACCCCCACTTCGCATTGTTGATCTGAAAAAAAAAACCATACAGAGAGAAGAAAGAGACTTTGAGCGCAGCTGGGCCAGCCCGTACCATGGGGACCCGTGTCTGGCACGGGCATGGCCCAGCTGCACAAGGCATCTCATGCCAGTGTCACAACCCAGCTGCTCCAAGCCAGGGCTGTTGCGCAGTGGTCGCAGTCTCGAGCAGCAGCCTGTCGGGGCTGGAAACGCAGCCCTGTCCTGTCCCCGGCACCTGGAACCACGCCTGGCTGAGAAAAGTTCCTGCTCACAGACTGGCACCGACTAAAACATCGAAGCTGCCAGAATTTATGACCCTCTACACTCTGTGTGCATACAGCAACCTTCCTCACACAGCAGCCCAAGAGAGGCTGGGCTGTCTGTGCCAGGCTCACCAGGGCTGAAATGCTTCCCCTACCTGTCAAAAGAAACCCTCTGTGTTTTCCCCTGTACCCAGTCCTGACAGCCATCCTTCTCCATGGCCCACCGTCATAAAACAAGCTGCCTCCCAAGAAATATTCACAAGGAACTATTTCATATGGTTTTGTTTTTATCAGAATCTGAGCCTGGGGTTCCCAAAACACACCCATGAAGGTCTATGGATTGGCGTCTCAACAAAATATATCACCATAGTAGAATGAAAATGATTTAATTTTTTTGATGCCAAAAGTGAGAATCGGGAGGTTGCAGAAAAGATTTTCATCAGCACGGAATTAAACAAACTAACAAAACCCACTCATAACAGTGCAGCAAGCTTTGAGACAACTTAAATATAATACATTTGATTCCAGACATTGTCCTGCCAGGCAAATAGGAAAACTTGAAGCTATGCTGGGAAAGTCAGGCTTGAAAAACTAAGCTGGACTGTTCTGTCCACCCCACGAAGCCTTCTAGGTCTTTACTGTAGCTCTCCATATTTTAAGGGCAAAGTTAGGAAGTTGTTATCCTGGACCTTTATGTGAAAAGTAGCGATGCCTGAAGAAAGCATACTTTGGCTTTGGTGTACAGACAAGTGAGTGAGACTCAAGGACATATTTCTGAGAAAAATAACAGCAATGCCCATCAGGTGATGGAAAAAACAGCAAGCAAGTTTAAGGACCTGCCATGAAAATAATAAGATGTTGCAGACAGGGGAAAAGATGGGACAAGATAAAAGTACCAGGAGAACATGGTGCTTTCAGGACTGACTCCAAGTTTCTACACCTGCAAAACATTCTCATGGATTAACACTAACACACAGACTTATTTAGGATTTTAATACAGAGCAAACAAACTCAAGAATAAGTCATGCAGAAAATAAAAATTACCAAGGCCTTTCCTTCTCAACTCTCCCCCAGAGACTTCAGGTCTAATTTAAGCATAAAATGCATCGAAACTATTTCTTAATGGTGAACTATAATTTGGGGGCAAAACAAAGACATTTGATTCTTCTGGAAAATACCTATTCCCTTTTAAAATGGCAACAAAAACACATGTTTGGAGTGTGCACAGACTCAGAATACTGCCTGTGCTTACAGTTCAAAAAAGTAACATATCGGCCCATGCTGAGAGCTCAGGAACTGTCAATTGACCTCACCATGACTGCACAGAGTATTTTTCCAAAGTAATACTTCAAAGAATTTTCAGACACTGAATGTGAGGTATAGTTTTGGGTGAGTTTTTTGTCCAGCAAGATCCAAATTATCTTTTCCTCGTTTGTTCCTGAATTTTAAATGAGACCAGGAGAAAAATTAAATCAGTCATTTCTTCCCTTCCCACAGAGGACTTTTTTTAATGGGTTCACTGAAAAATGCTTACATTTAATCAAGTGTAGCCTTTCAACCAAACAGTCCCTAGGATTAGGCCAGTATTTACAATTACACAGAGAAAATTTTGCAGTGCATACAAATCCTTCCTGCACTAAACAGCTCAACCCTCAGTAGGTTCAAGTAGTAACAGTCTTGAGGAACTGCAGGACTGTGCAGTTCTGTAAAAACCAGCAAAAAGCCCCAATCACACACATGATAAACTCTAAACCCATTCCCACTTTTTTTTTCTCCTGTTATACATGTATGTTTCATATCATCCAGATTTTTTTTATGCAGAGAAATCCAAGAGTGCGTTATTCCACACTTCCCTATCTTCTTTCAGAATTTTTTTTCTGCTTCTATGTTTTTCTGGGAATATGGGCTAAGGAGAGGAGAACTCTTTACATCCACATGGAAATAGGACTCCAATTTTGGTTTCTCCCATAATGGTTGGAATCAAGGACAAGCTCAGTGAAAACAACTGAGTTATTCTGGTGGAAACTTCAGCGAAAAAAAAAAGAACTAGGCTATTGCTTCACTACAGAAATAGATCAGTGATGTGTGTTTATGCAGTGGCATTTTTCAACCATGAACTAATAAGAACATTCAGCTTGAATATTCCACAAATTCCTTAAGACCCTGCTGCCTCTTCCTGGCACTAGCTCTTTGTTAAATTTAATGACTCCTTAAAAGAGAAAAGAGAAAATGTCCATACTACCTGGTGGCATGAGTGAAAGCTACCTAGGTAGACCTGGTCAAAAAAATTATACTGGAAACTTCCATGCATTCAGTGGGATAATGAGTATTTTCTTGCACACATGGAGGGGAAAAAAAAACCCCAAGCTGTTTAAAGACAAATTCCTGTCTTCTCCTTATAATCATCCCAACCCCCACCCCAACCCGAAAATGTGATTTACCAGAAGGAGCTCACAATGCTGCTCTGGCTGAGAAAGTACACTGAGAACTACACAGGAAGCCCAAAATAGCCTGAAAAGAGGAAATGGGTGGGGGTGAGGTTCTTTCTTCTGCTCACAAAGGACTTCGCCAGCCGATATAGATCAAGTAAAAACAGTCCTGACATGCGGAGCACACTTGGTGACAGTCCTCCCCTCTTTTCCCAGTCTGGTCTATTTTAAGATCACATCGCAGGAAACTTGGCAGCTACATGTTTCCGAAAGTTGCCCCTGCCACTTCCACAAGTTCAAATCGTTTGTAAGGGCACAGCTCACAGCACAGAACATTCTGAGGGGACACGAAAGGTACTGTCGAGCTACCAAAGGCAGGTCATTCAAAGAGAGGAGACAAAGGTTGATAATTAAATGAAGTTGAAAACACCCTTGCTTTTCTGTCCTGTATTACTGGTTTTCAAAGAAATACAACATTTACATGAGCCATCCAAGTGCTGGCAGTACTTGTGATGGATACTTTGAGTGTCTGTTCGAAGAAAGAAGTCCTCTGCATCAAGACATTCAGTTGTGTGGGCTGTGTCCCTGTCATTTTGTTAAGGAATTTCTCTCACCTTCTTATCGTTTTTCCAGAAATTTTTAACACTGTTAGCTGCAAATTTAAAAAGGACATGTGTGCATATGTGTGTGTGAGTTACACATGCAGACACAGAACCAGGAACAAAGAACAATACAGTTGCTTCATGTCAAACTTCAACTCTGATTCCCATTAAGCATTGAGTAGGAGGAATGTTAATGGCATGGTCTGGTTGGAGAAACTGATGATAACTAAAATACTAACAAAAAATGCAAAAGCACATACACATTGCCAGTGCCTTTACCCTACATTATAAAATTATCCATATGTGCAAAAGCAGCAATGGTAGATTTTCTGAACTTAGGAAAATGAACAGCAATTATAACTAATAATGAGCTCCTATGCTTCTATTATTTTATAACCATACTTTTTACAAATGCCAAAATATGTAAGTCCAGTGTCTGGATTTGTGTCAGTGTCCCTTGTTCAGAGAACTAAGTTTCTGAGCAAACAGAGCTTTAAAAAATTTTTGGAAAAAAATATTCTGCTATAAGAAAGATATACTACTAAAGCTTAATGGGTTAAAAGAGTCAAATTGATGTTTATCTCCATTTCTCAAAGTAATTTATTTCTGGATATGGGAAGAGCAATCTCATCCCCAAAAGTCAATTTTAAGATATCTGTAAACAGGAGATACAGGTTCTCAAGTTCAATCTGTATACTAACATGACTATTGGAACACCATAAATCTTGAGTGGCAATCTAAATCTATTAAAAAAACCCCTAATGTTGTCTATGAAAAAAGAGAGTAAGCCCTTGCTGTTTTATGATGTGTAAGCCTACACAAAAGGTTTCTGGGAATTTCATGTGGTTGGTATTTTGTCTTTTGGTGACATCTGCTTCAAAAGGAAGGCCATCAGAGGACAGGAGTATTAGATCTCTCCTTGCAAAGCTCACTCACTGCTCCCATGCTGAATATCTGCCCCCTCATGCGAGGGCTCTCTGCTCAGCTTCTACACACAGACAGATTAGCTTAAATTGCTGTAAATAACTCCTGCTTGCTATTCTTGAGCCCTTTATTCCAGGCTACTCTATATTCTTAAACTGTACCTGAGTCACCTTCATGTGTTATCCTTGTTGCTCTGGGAAACTCAGGGTTTAGTAAACAGGTTAAGCAAATGAAAAGATTAGTCAGTATTGTGCTTCAAATGGATGCAAGATGAGATTACGCTGAAAGCAAGTATATTAACAAAATTAACAAAAAAAGTTTTTTAAAATCTTTGCACTCATCTGAATAGCATGTGTTGCACGAAAAGAAACCACCCACAAGTTTTGTGCTTAAGCCTTCTTGACCCTGGCTTTGAAGACCATTACCAACACCACCAGCTTACTGGACAAACTGGGATCTTTGGTTGCCATACAGACTAGATGACATGGATGTTATGAGTTCTCTGTAATTGAAATGAAATAAATTGGAAGGAACCGAGATTAAGGTGGCAACTAGCTGATAATATTATTTATGGAAGACAGAATAGCACAGTGTACTTACATTTACTCCTCACCATGTGTTAATGTGTATCGCTACATCAAACAGCATGAAATCCAATATACTGAAGTACTCTTCACTAAACAAAAGAAGAACTAAGGCAAGTTAAAGCAAGCTCATTTAAGAATGAATACTGACATTTAGAGAGGCTTGAGATAACATTTCTTCATTCAGTTTTCAGGTTTCCCTTGCCTCAAACAAACATGCTAGTGACACTAGGGGCATGACAAGCCACCACCAGTTCAAACTCAAAGCTTACCAGGGACAAAAACATTAGGTGGGAAGCAACATGATCCAACCAGTATGGCAATGGACAGGAAATCTACAGAGGCTTGGAAACAATCCAGTCTCTTCCATTCTTTTCTGTACCTCTGTCACAGTAAGTCCAACCCTCACATCTCCATTTTCCACTGGCCATGAGATATGCCATAATAGTTAGTTATCTATAAAAGCACTTTATAGACACTGTAGAAAAATTCTAAACAAGAACTTTGTATTCTTATGTCCTAGAAATATCTTTTCACATGAGGTGGCTTTCCAGTCTTAGTTTCTCCATGTTATACGGTCTCTCAGCATGAACACATTCAGATTCTGGTAATTATGCCATCATCTCTATAAAGGGATCATCCATTATCTTGAGTTGCTAACAAATCAGCATCCTCAAAACTGAGAAGGGCAAAGGAAAGAATAGAATGATTTCTCCCCTCAAAATTACCTGTTCTGAACAACAGAGAAAATACCTTTGATGTAAATCTGATCAAGCAGAACATAAACTGGCTAAGTTTTCAGACTGGGGAACTGCAAACTGACAGGAAATGTTTGGTGCCAATAACGCAGCCCTCTTAACAGTTTTCTGATGCAGTCCTTCAGCTGTGAGATAAGGTGACTATTACAATCACTCTTTACATATGCAGAACCCACACAGAGCTGAAGAAGGTTTTCCAATTCAATGATATCAAAGAAAGGAAACCCACACAGAGACACCACTGCCTGTAGCAGCACTGCATCCACGAGTTGCTGCGGTGCCACACGCAGCCCACGCACATCGTGCGGCCATAACTAATTAAAGTTTCAGTGGGTGACAAAGGCAAAGGCTAAGTTGAGAAACAGCCACAGCAAGATGAACCCACTGTCCTGAGCACCAGCTGAAGGCACAAGGCAAAGCCAAGGAAAAAAAATGGCCATGTCTATATAGCTGTAAAATCTGACTTGTGGAGAAGCCATAAGCATGATGCATTCCCTGCCTTCAATATACAACTCTCACTCCTTGTTTGTCCTTACTCCTATGCCATGCAGAACACCATTTTATCTTCTGAGTTATCTGGACTGACACCTCTTTTTTTTTTTTTTAATGACATAAAGTAATTTCATATAGTGGGTCACATTTTCAGAAGTTCTCACCATCCAGAAATGTTGAGCTTTAAAAGTGCTCAGCACACATATTTTCTGAATATGTAATGACATATCTACAGATCTGTCTTGTTCAAAAATCTAACCTTGGTAACCTCTCTGGAGATTACATCAACATACACGATAAGAAGAGTTGCTGAACCACACACACACACACACTCTGTTAAAAAAGAAAAAAAAGAAGTTTAAAATTATGTTCTGATTTTTAGTAACAACTAAAAGGTAAAACCCAAATCTTTCCTGGAACTCAAATGCCCCTTCATAGCAAATGCCAGTGAAATTCTCGCAGGGATGCCACGAGCTCTGTATAACAACTTTTATGGTGCATCTAACCTTTTGAGCCTCTTGATTAGCTCGAGGCACAGTTACAGCCATGTATCCTACCAGTCTAGTGTTCACACATGTATACTTATTTTTTAAAATAATTTTTCTATAGTACAAGGTTGCTTTTCAGTGATTCCATCACTCTGTTTCCTGTTAGCTACTCAAGAAGCAGCGGATCCTCATAATCCCCAAAAACTAGGCCATAGAGGCTTCAGTGCTGAGCCGATGCTCACTGGGGTGACATCTTCTGCTCAGTTACAAAAGTCAAAGTCTTCCAAAACCAAAGAATGGATCAGGGAAAGAACAGTTGTCAATGTTAAAACTGTGTAGACAGAGGTACCGTGTCTACACAAAAACATTAAAAGAAAAAAAAATCCTAAAAATATGGCGAATTTTAATATATTGTCAGTCGCATTTTAAATGTGGCCTATGAGAGATATGTCTCAATGAAGCAAAGGATCTGTTCTGCAGCTAGGAAGGGTTTGTCAAGAAGAAAACAACCACTGTGGTAAATGCTAAGGAATGTAGCATTTGTCCCACTGGCTCTGCCCCAGATGTGTTGGCAGGCTCAACAGAGGGGCTGTCAGCTGGGAAGGGGTGCCTGGGGCACCAGTGAGAGAGGGCAAAGGCAGGTCCCGGGGGACACCTGCATGAGGAGTTCTTGGACGGGATGAGAAGGTGCTCCCGGCAACCTTGGTACCTGGAATACACCACGCTGAGCGGGAACAGAAATGGTGAAACATGATGCCATCAGGCAAGGAGTGAAGCAGAAAATCTGGCAAGCTAGGATAGATACCACCGGCATTTCAGATAGGTGACGTCTGTCCACTCCTCTTTAGCCTGCCCTGTTTGGATTACAGGATGTCCGTCTCCTGCCGACGGAAAATGGTTGGTGAAGTCACTGCAGGCTCCACAGCTGGGGGCTTTCTCTACCATTTCCCCTCAAATTCTCGGTGGGGCGGGGAGGGGAGGAGCATGTCGGTTTAGGCAGCTTTGAGGAGCTGGTTGGGTGCCTTCAAATGGGGTGGGATGGGGCGGCAGAGAAAGGGACTAAACAGCCGTTTAGTCATTAAATATCTACGTTTTAATCAAATTATTAATTATGAAGTAGTACGAGGAATTTGATTTATGCTTATTTATTGCCAATAGGTGACGGTTGAGGCTCGCTTTCCCAGATCCCGGAAAACCGTGCGGCTTCCCGGCTGGATGAGGAGGGAGGGAGCCGGGGCGCGGGAGCCCCGCGGTGGCGAGAGCCGCTCCGGGCCGGCGCCGGGGACACCTGCCAGGCACGGGCAGCGCCCCGCAGCCCCGGGGCCGGCTTTTTCTGGAAACATGACAGCCGGCCTCGGGGAGCCGCGAGAGGGAGGGGGACGGGGCAGCCCGGCAGGACGCGAAGGCGCGACGTGGCGACGGTCGCTAAGGCAGTGACAACAGAGCGATCAACAGAGGGGCTGGAGCGCGGGGAGGCACAGCCCCGACAGCCCCGCGCTGCCCGCCAGCCCTGCGAGCCAGCCCCGCACGGAAATAGCTGTGCCCGGCGAACGCGGCCCCACCGCTGGCAGCCCACCGCGCACGGGATATTTTTGATCGGCCCGAGCAAGATAAAACTTGAATCGGGGAAAAGCGGCTGATTTACAGCCGCTCCAAGAGCTACGCGCTCGGCTGCGGATGAGCGAACAGGATTCCCAGCCTGTGCGGGAACACCTCCCAGGACGGCGCTGCCGGCAGAGGGGAGCGGGGTCTGGCTGCCCACCCGCCCGCCCTGGCCGTGCCCCGAGCTCGCCGCGCCTTCTGCCCCACGGCCACGCTCCATCCCACACGGCTTGCCAGCCCTCTTACGAGAGGAGCAGGTAGGCGTCTTGGGCCACAAAACTGACTTTGGGATTTCCATCCTCCCTCCTGCAATTCAGCGCTGCAGCCGCTCCAAAAGCTGCTGTGCCTGTTCGAATCTAAGCCTCCGTACCTGGACAGGACGACTAAGCCCAGCGTGCTTAAGCTCGTGCTGCCACACCGTACCTTAGAAAACAAGGAAGATGTGGAATCCTCTCACCACAAAATTAATGTTCTGAACTGCAGCAAATGCCTTGACAATCAAAGCAAAGCGCTAACAATAATCTCCTACGCTGCTGTGGCAAGGCCCTGAGTCATGTTACATATACTCTTTTCTTCTTTTTTTCCTTTTGAAAAGGAGAGAAAATAATTAGGCTCATTTACTAAGCTTCCATAAGCGCAAAAGATTGGGTACCTTTAAAAAATAACAGTATTTCGATGCAAATATAAACTTATCACAAGCTTCCTGAAGCACATGCAGCATAAAGGCAGTATCACTGCAGAGAAGGTATCTGCTTTCAAGGGGATTTGCATTCTCATTGAATGCTGGACCAGGTCCAGACCAGCCGGAGGATAACCACCCTCTAACCTCCCTGCGGAGACTTACAGAGACGAGACTGAAGCAGTATCATTTCTGACAGAAATCAAATCCTGGCTACTGCACTGCTGGGAACACTACAGACAGGAAGAAAAAAAAAAAATAGGAGAGGAATTGGAATTAAAACAATTCTGTGAAGCTCATTTAGGTAATACCTTGTCAAAGGACCTAATATGGGAACACACTGCATATTTACTGAATGAATGCAGAAGTTAAGCGTCTGCTAGCACAAAATATAATTTTAACAAATGGAACGTGCAAATGTTAAAGCTGACCAGTTATAGAACACGGGCTCAAGTTGCATGCCTAGGTCAACCAAGCTAAATAATGCATCTAGTCAAATCATGCATGAAACCACAGAGAGCATTCAAAAAACACAATTTGTTCAAACCATCAGTTCATATTGCAGCACTACTATTTCAGAGGACAGGATAACTCCTAGCGATATGTCTCCGAAGACTCAAAAACAAGTGACATTAATGGAATCTTAGGAATATGGAACCTTAATATGAATATTAGGATATTGCATTACGGGTGCTGGGCACATATTCAGTATTTCCTTCTTGATGTAATGCACCTAGGACATAGGAAAGAAAATCCCAGGAAGACTGACAAGCAGCTTCCAGGTATTCCCTATCTTGCTGTACTCATTCTGATGTGATGGTAGAAACCTTTGAGCAGCCACACAACAAACTGGATCATAAAAATGGTAAGCAATTTTGGCATGCCAGCAAAGCACAGGAGGCAGCACAGGAATGGGAGCGAAATGACTGCACAAGGCAACAACCACGCAGTTCTGCCAATCTGGCCAGTAAATGAGTAATTTTCATATATTGTGTTCAGGGCCAGTGAGCTCTAAGATTGTCCCAAAAGAAGCAGCATCTGAATTGTGTTAGACCTACAGAGACCCTTAGCTGTGGCTGGACTGTCTGTGAAAATATGTCTAGACTACAAGAAAATGTAACGTTTCAGAATGTCCTAGCTGCCTTGTTTAAGCCGTAATATCGGCAACCCAAATTACAGATATGCCAAACCCAAAAGGGAGACAGATATAAAATCATTACAAAAATGTTAAGTGCAATTTATTTTTCAACTGATACCTAAATTTGTACTTAAGTCACAGTTTAAAATACTTCCCACTAGAATCTTGGTTTTTCAGTTTTATAGCATTTGTAGCAGAAATATTAATATTGGTCTGAAGAATGCGTGAACAGAAGCATCTGTCAGTAAAAGCAACAGGAAGGGCAATAGAGCAAAGTCACAGAAAAAACCCTGATAGATTTTGAGAGCCATGGACACACTGGCAGCAATCAGAGAAGCACTGAGGAATGTGGTGTTTGCATCACCAGGAAGGTTGTGCCCTAGGAAGCCCACAGCATGGATTAGCAGAAGACCTGTGCCCTGACAGGGGGAGGCTGCACCACGCTCTCTGTGTCCCTTCTCTTCCTGTGCACCCAAAAGGGAAGATGACTGTAGCCAGGAAGACACCCAGAGCAGGCAAATCCAGGAAACAGCCTGCAAACTGAGATTCACCTAGCGCGAGGTAAGCAAGACTAAGAGGCAAAAGGATGGATCTTATAAGTGTGCTTGATTGCCAAAGGGTAGAGCAGGCCTACACAAAAAACAAGGCATCACAGATGCACAAGTCAAGCAACGTGGTGAGAACTTGGTGGGTGTCCTCCAGGGACACAACTTATCCCGGCCAGATCACTTCTTGGGCACACATCTCTTAACCTCCTCCTTGAAAGCATGGGGGTTGTGAGAGTGGGAATGAAAATGATAAGAAACAAGTGTGGGACAAACCAGTTTTGTTTAAAACAGATACCACCTTCTCTTTCCATAACATCTCTCTGAGGGGTTTTTTGCATTAATTTTCTCGTTAACAAGTAACATGAGCTTCTCAGATAATCGTTAGAACCTCAGAGTTGAAACTAGCAGAAAACTGTGGAATATACAATAAATCACAAGAACTAGCAGGCAATACTGCAAACATTTTAACACACCAGCACATAAGAAGGGCAAGTGATGGAGAACCCCAGGGCTGTTTATTTTACCTAGTTAATGATTTTTAAAGTACAATTTGCTCTATCAAAGTGTTTAAAGAATATTTACTTAAAAATACCTCACTTCCCTGTTTTTAAATGTTCTCCTGGCACATTTAAATGCGCTTCATGAAAACCTCCATCAGCAGTGCAAGTTAGACGAGGTTTAGGGTCTGATTGTATGTTAGTTATTTGCAGAGGGACAACGTTTTCTGAAGAGACAAGGGAAGGAATATACAGTAATTGTGGCCTGCCTCTAAAAATGGGACAGATTTACCAGAGGGGACAGTACTTATAACATCAAGAGACCTGTCAGTGTTAGTGCTTTGCCATCACATGTCTGTGTGGGTTCTTTCTCTGCCTCCACATCCACCAGAAATCTGGGGATGTTTGCCCAGGGAAAGCAGCTCTTAATCTGATACAGAATTAAGGAGCTAATGCAGTTTGCTATTACTATTTGAGCAAAACATTACGAAAGGTAAAAGAAGAAAGAAAAATAGAAAGGAACAGGGCAGTCTTGTAAGAGAGAAAACATGGAGCTATTCTAGATTAACAATTTTCTCACAGAATTAAAGCTGAGATTTATCTGAAAAGAAATTGCCTTTTATGCTGAAATGAATTGTCCCCAGAGCTTTGGGGGGGAGGGAGGGTGGGGAGGGTGAGTGTCACATCAGTATAGCTACAGCTGGGTAACCACTCTGCTAATGCTGTAGTGCAGATCCTCACAGTACAAACTAGCTCTAAGATCTGGTCTCTTGTTTCTGCACAAGGACACTTGGTTCATTTACAGGTGTGAGTCCTACCTAAGCATTTTACACCAACACACCAATAACACAGCTGTATAGAAGTTTCTCTGTGATGCTGTACCTATTTCCATATGGGAATACTCTGATAGTGGACAGAGAGAATCAGTACTGAAATCAAACTTTTTCCCGTTATTTTCAAAACAAATTTGTTGCTGCAGCGCTGCAGAGCACCTGCTTCTGAATGCTGGTTGCTCCTCAAGCGTCAGTTGCTGTTTTCTGGGATTTATGACTGAAAGAATTAAAACCAAAGAAAACTAAAATAGATCTCCAAAGGATACTGACAGCTCCTTTAAGCTCTGCCCCATTCTAGATCATATTTTTACAGTAAAATATTCTTAAGGTAGTAGATACAGTTTTCTAAATTTAAACGTTTTTTACCAAAAAGTAAATTCTAATTCATTATACAAACACCCCATACCCCAAACACAACAATCCATGCAAATGATAACTAGGTGATCACTTGGCCCATTTGTATATATATTTAAAGAGTAGCTGAAAATTTGGGCCATCGTAAATGTATGTGCATGCCATTGTTTTGCAAATTTAGGACTAATGCCCTGGAAACTTTCAAATGCCCAATGGCATCCTTGGAAATTGAGGGATTTCAGCATTTGGCAGAACTGAGCCTTTTCTTCATGTGGGTATAAACACATTTCCTTGCACATAGAGAGGTTTTGAATAAAATGCAGATGGTGGACAGTAATTTCCTATTCATCTGGACATTCTCGGAGATGACATTCTTGACTGTAGTTTTAATGTTATAAATTAAGATTTGGTAGTTCCTTTTAACATAATTCATTTATTTTCTACGGATTCTGGACTGTGGTTCTCAGCAAATTAAGAAAACATATTTCCAGCAAGCAGACCAATCATAATATTAACTCTCTCACACTTGCCGATAACCTTTAAGGAAGATCTACCTATTTATATCACAGCCATGAAAACATCCAAGAAGCACATTAATTAATAGTGATAATAAAAAATAAAGCCTTCAGTCATGTGTTCCATTCAGTCACTCACACCCATTATTTTAAAATGAACAAAATACATTCGCAGTTTGACAGGGAATTATTTTAAGGCCCTAGTATCCCTTAGAATCTCTTCTCACGTCTTTAGATGTCTGCCTCTTGCTCGCACGGGCTGAAATGTCTAGACATCCAAATTAAGGAGTGACCAATCACTGACAGACTGATCTCTCTGCGCACAAGGTCAGCGCTACAGAGGCACACATGCTCGCACACGCACACACGCTGCCAGCAGGCACCGCGCAGGAGACCTTTATATGTGCACAAAAATATTGATGTTGCTAAGTGATACGCAGGCAGGCACTGGCCATAAGTCTTTGTGTTTGTTTGTTTATCACTGTGTCTTCTTTCCCGAGTAAACAATGCAACGGTGATGCCGAGATGGAAGAACCCATCTAAATTAAAACAGCTATGGAACCTAATTTATTATGGCTGCATGATCAACCTATTGCTTTTTTTTTTTTTCCTGATTTTGTTCCGTAAGTCAGAAGGAAAAAATTTAGAAGGAACTTGAAAGTACATGTCTCAAAGGGTCCCAATCATCATATTTTTCTTTAGTTAAACAATAAAAATAATACATTTGCAAAGGTCCCTCTGCATCTTAAGCATGCTGGCATCAGATTAAAGGAAAATTTTTGATATTACAATAAAGGTCCTGTATTAAATTCACATATCTAGTCACTGGAATAAGGGGCAACCTGACAATAGTATCTCATCACACCACATAATAAGTGTGGATAGACTTTCTTAATCAAAAAATTCAGTCCAGTTCCATTCAGTTCAATCCCCCCAAAATGAACACACAAACACACAAAACTGTCTTGAGATTTTTTCAAAACAAATTTGAAAAACTTTATCTTTTGTGGTACTAGCAGTAGGTTTCTGGAAGCACAGCGGTCCATGACAGGGGTCCTTTACGAAGTTTTCAAAATAAGTTGGCTTTCTTGACTTCAAGGGAGTCAAAGTATGGAGAAGCTGGGTTTCCTTGATCACCTCTCAAGGTTTCTGGCGTGCCTCAGCAGTGCTGCAGAGCCCTAAGCTTGTGAGCCCCCAGTCCAATGCAGCTCCCCAGGGGAGGTGAGATCCTGGGGCAGTCTGCAAGTGCAAGTCCCAGACTTCCCTGCACTGTCTGCAAGTGTGCTAGGAGGGAATTTGCCCTGTCTTCTCCTGGAAGTTTCCAGATTCCCAGAAATTTTTACAGTCAACATAGTAGACCCTTACACTGCAAATCCTTTTTTTAAACAGAAAAATATTTCAGAGTTTCGTCATAACAGCAACACCACTGAAGCGAGGCCACTCTCCCTCTCACCTACAGGCAGTGCTTCTGACACCTGGAACCACACAGAACGTATTAGGAAAATAGTGAGTGTATTTTGACTCTGATTTTATTTTAGCAGCACGTTACAAGGATGACGTACCAATGGCAACTGGCTGTGGGAAGCACACCTTAAAGAAACATTTCAAAACCTTTTACACCCATCTGGAACAGCAAAAGCCTGCCCAGCAATATAAAGACAAAAACGAGCTGAGAACTAACCTAAAACAGTAATTCAGGTAACTTGGTTTTGGTTTCACTCTAGGTTCCTACAAGTCCTGTAATAAATCACAAGACAGGCATAAACTTCTGGGTTTAATCGTTGTGCACATACCAGTTCCTCCCAAACTCTCTTTCTCCCTCTCCCCCTAAAGCAACAGCCAGTTTACAAACCAGCATTCTGCCGAGTGTCTGCATTTTGGACGTCTTGATACCTAACCATACCCAAACAGAGCTGCTCCAAACCACCTTCCACTCAGTCAGCCAAACCAGACACAGCAGTTGTCAATCCAGCAGGCAACTGCAGGGATAGGACAGCTCAGTCCCTGCATTGGTAATTTGCTGAATGAGTCACCAGCCCTTCTCTAACCCAGTTTGTCCATCTGTACAATATTAATTGTAACAATACCATCCAAGCAAAAAGCACTGCTTTAGATTCCAGAGATCAAACACCAGAAATGTCCTGTTCTGGACAAAAGCAATTCTTTGCCTTATACTTGAGCTGCTTGCATGGCCAGCACTGGGAGCAGACCATTCCTTCAGTGATCACGAGGTAAGTGTACTAATCCTTATTCACCCAATCAATACTTCCCATTAAAACATACTTTCTGAAGATATACTCTGGACAAATACTTCAGTTGCAGGGTGATGAAAGATGAGGGAAATGAGGACATAAATAAAACATATTTTCCTCAGAAAAGCTGTATGTTAATTAGAAATGTTCTTTTCTAACAGAGTTCTATTTGTGGTAAGAATGAGATGCTGCAAAGAACAGGCATCGAAGGACCTGACTTGCCTTCAACCACAACACGACCACTCAGGCAATCAACACACACATAATCACATATGAACTTATTTATATTGCTCTTCTTCCTCTTTTCTTAAAAAGCTTTTTACATCTCACTAAAATTCTAATTGTCCTACTGAAAGTTCACGCTTCTGATTTTGTGCAGAGGAGAAAGCTTATCCACAAATAAACCTTTCAGGATGGAAAAGTGACAAGGAAGAAATGATCAAGTCAGACAAGTATAACTGGAAACTCAGATGTAAAGATTTCAAATATTTCAAAAGATGTCTTGATAGGTATATTCCCACCTCATTCCAAGCAAATAAGATTAGCATGTATTACTGAGAATTTTATGCCTCAGTAGAAGGCCCTAATTATATTTCACACTGCTCTGAAGATTCCTGTAATATACACACATCTTTAATGTGGAATTTTATACCCTATTTATAGCATATAGGCTCTTTTTGATATTATTACTTTTCTATGAAAGTTCCTTTGAAGTCAGGTAATTACCTTAAGCGAAATATTTAGCCTGTTGTGAGAACTGAACCATAAGATTTGTGTAGAACAAGTAAGTCATCATGTAGCTAAATATAAAGGTTTCTGAGCCACAAGTGGGGATGGAAACATTAATTACGAAGACAAAGCCAAGCATGCAGTTTAAAAGTAATTTAAAGTGAAAGCTGATAAATCTGTATGGTGCTACACCGTGTTCCATTCATGTCCATAAAAACTATTTGAGCTAAGCACTAAAGAGAGTAAAATAATATCAATACTAGTTACTATCCTTAGTGCAGCCACAGACCTGGCCAGAGACAGGCTGTAACTGTGAAGAGCGCAACAAGAGTTGCTAAGGTAGTTAATAATGATCTGCAGAATCTTATCCCCAACCAGAAATGGTGCATCATTAAAGACTTGTAAATCTGGATTCTTCCATACTAGATGAACGTGTGTATCTTTCTCTGCAAAGCTATGAATCTCTTTAGTGGGATAAATCACAGAATCAAATTACATATGGCTACCATATATCAATATACAAAGTTATGTCATTTTTATATTGCATTTGATCTAGGACTGAACCACGACAATCTTTATTTGACAGCAGCGTTTTAAAGAGACGTCACTTTTAGTGAGAAGTCACCAGCACATTCCCCTCTTCACCTCCTCAGGCAGAGTTCCATGAAAATACCTAAAAGTACAGGATGTTAAAAAACAAGGCCATATGGATCTGCAATTTGTCATGCAAACGTTGTCCCTCATAAGCAATGCATAGCATAACACTTGAAACCAAAACTTCAAAATGTAACAGAGCCATACGTACTGTGCATACACTCACACACACACAAAAGACCAGTCAGGCAATGCAGGATCACAAAACCAATTTATTATCATTTTCCTCAGAGGGAACAAATTCACCTAATCTACTGAATCCACACAGGTTCTCCCAGCTGCATGCACTTCAGTAATCTGAGAATTAAAACTGCTGTTTCTCTTAAATTTTTTGCCTAAGCCAAAGTCTAGCTTCATATTAAGAATGCTTAATAAAATCAACACACATTAAAAACAGTCAGCAGGGAGTGCTGCAATTAGATGCTTGCACAGTGCTTCCCTCTGTGCCTACACGCAAATAATTTTCATCTTATACGGACTTTCAGAATCTTCGTCATGGTGCTGCAGTAAGAGAGACCTCCTCCCTTTTTGTCCATGTGAGATGTAAATATAAGGCCATTGATTGCTTATCACAATTAGTTTATAGAATAAAACAAAATTACTTGTAAATTGGCTAAAAATATAAAGCTCCCCACTCCACATGCAATCTTATTGTAGTCTAACTGAAGACACTGATACTGCAGTTTCATCCTCCAAAATTTAGGAGTGGAGGAAAGACTAGGACTAAAAAGGCAGATGAGATATGGGTCCATAAGGATACAAAATGCTGGAAGAAACATTTAAGATGGCAGAAGTATCTACATAGATTGTACGAAACACTTTCCTTTACAGAATATAAAAATGCTATTGAGTATGTTCTTTTCAGGGGGGTGGGAGGGGAATGTTTGGACTAATAAGGGCAATCATAGGGAAGACAGGCGTAGAATATCCTCTCTATTTAGTCAGATGCAAAATTCACTCTGATTGCTGTGGGATTCTCTATATAAAGCCAGAGTCTACTGAGTCTACAGAATGCTTCGTGTTCTCAGCGTAATTTCTTCCATCTGAGCGAACGATGCTCAGCATTTTATAGGAAAATTCCATTTTGTCAGAGCTTTGTTCCCACTACCATATCCTAGCCTGCAAACATAGCAAAATGTCTCTACCAGAAGCGAGTATGCAAACAAACAAAAAAATGCTGCAAAAATATTCAGTGTGAAGGAAAGCCACACCCACCGTCTAGGTCTGTCTAAGTCCATCTTTTCAATATATTTATATCCTCATGTTGCAGGTTTGTCAAGTTATTAATTGAAAATTTGTCTGTGAGAGTCTCTTGCACATTCCTTACGGTCTTTATAAAGATATTCCTTGCAAATGCCTCGAGGTCACACTTAAAACCATGGTGTGAACTATGCCAGACATCGAATTTGTGAAGGAGGTTCTCCCGGGCCCGTGTGTGCTGTCTGCCTCTCTGCGCAGAGCAGCTCCGAGGGAGGGGCGGCTGCAGAGAGCCTTTCCCCGACGCCCAGCAGCCGCCGCGTCTCCTCCCGGTCACGGCTGATTCCCACGAGATGCCACGGCACAATTTAATCTGAGTTTAATCTGAGATTTCGAACGATGACTCCTTTACTGACGCAAAAGTCTGCCAGCGCACTGCCTCGCTACACATCTCTCACGACTCACTTCTCTCACAGAGTGTCTCTGCAATTTTCCCTGGATCAAAACATTGCCGGTCTCTCCCTGCTGACAGCAGAGCACTTGTTTCTTTAGAGCTCTTCTGCAAAACAAAGTTGCAGTAACTTGGAAATAAAGGTAGTTTTAGTTTGTGTGATCTACCCGAAACACCACCCAGGCAGCGAAACACTAAAATGGTAAGGAGTTGAAAATAAAAGGAAAAAAAAAAAAAAGGCATAAATGAAGAGTGTGGTTTGGGTTTGGTTTAAGGTTTTTCAGCTTTGATTCTTGTCAGTGCTACTAGTGCTTTGATTTATATCAGTTTTGAAACAGTCTTGAAATCTTTAGTGAGAAATTTGAACCAAAATGGAAAAATAACACTGGCTCATCAGTACAACCCCTCAGTTACACAAAATATCCAATAACAAGTTGGAAATACAGTGACATTCCTTGTAGCCATGCATGAATTTGGAGAGAAAAACAACCTTTTGCCAAAAGCGAAGTAACGGTTTCCTCTTCTTTTCACTATCTTTGTGGTTTCTACCACCGTTTCTGCCTCAGCCAATATTTCAGCTGGCTATCTGGGAGCATTCTGCAGAGAAGCTCCTACACTGCTGGATGTGTCTCTGCCTGTCCACAGCTGGGTAGAAAACAGTTAAGTTCAGCAGCAAAGTGACAAGAGAGGCAGCAGCCTCTGGCAGCCACGGTAACAACATTTTCTACAGACTAGAGGCTGAAATTTCAGAGGGAAATAATCCCAACTGTCACAGCCAGGTCAGAGAGCAGGGCCCCAATGGCTTGAGTTTTAAGGCAAAATGTTACTGGAGACATGTGTGGACCTGACTTTACCATCCTCTGAAGGGCCATAATAATGACATCCACATACCTGCAAGAGGTAATAAAACAAAGCAGGAATTTTGCCTGCACAAAATGTAAACATCAAAACAGATGGCGCAGTTATGTTAATCAGTTAATGTTTGCAGAGTGCTTTGAAGATGCAAAGCACTGTAAAGGTACTAAATACTTACAGTCTTGTCTAGACATCATCAAGTTCATTTTTAGATTGCAACCTTTTCAGGTCAAACAGAGCCTCTCTGTATACAGTTGCACTGTTCCTTCTGTAGCAAGCTCCAATCTCAGGATGTATTTGCAAGAGAGGAATAACAGAGGAACAGCTCCTGGAAATGGAAAGCTCAAGCCAACAGCCCCTGCTAAAGCAGCATGAAGTAGCACAGCACAGAGTAGGGATAAATATCATCAGGGAATCAGATGGAAGCCAAAATGTACTACACCAGATTTCACCAGAGAAACAGGTAAAGGTTGAAGCTGTCACAACAGATAATCCCTTAAAAACCAGTTTGCCATGGTGGTGAGAACTGTTTACTTGCACTAACAAGCCCTGATGAGAAAAATCCATCTTCAACAGAATAAACTATGTATGTAGCCTTAACAGAGCTGTGAGAAGTACAGAGGCAATCTTCATCATCCATAGTCCAAGCATGGAATTTAACAAAGTAAGTTATGAACAACGAGATCACAGATTTTGTTGAGGTTTGGGAAAAATCCATCTAAACCATTTTGAAAGTCACACTTTTTATTTGCTCTAAGGAATGTGGAATGCAAGTAAAATTAAACTCCAGGGACTTACTCTGCAATAAGCAAGCCTTCTGTGTCAGATTGCCTTGCAACCTAACCCAAACCTTACTATTCTGACACTAAGAAACCACAGATCTCAGAAACCTTTTCCACACACATTTCCTCATCAGCTCGGACTTTAAATGGGGAAAGAAGTCTGGTGTTACACAAAAGATGCAGACAGCTGAAACACGTAATCCTTATTCATACCCTAAAAATAGACCCAAACTGACCACCCAGTGCATAACCAGTGCTACTGAGCATGGAATTGGAGTTGGAGACTTCATTTCAGCTGCTGCCTTGGGGCTAGGTGTGGAGCTGGCATGTGGAGCCAGCTTCCAGTGCCTCAGAAACAGCCCCCCTGACCTATTCTGAGGCAAAATGTACCAGACCCACAGGGAAATAGCTCCCCTTTGCCTTGAACAGAAGCTCAGCTCTAGTCAGGGGGCTTGGATAGAAAAGACTAAAGGAAGAAAGGTGTGTTTGTGTTTAGGATATCAATCATTTTTACCCTAAAAATAAACCTGTTTTTTAAGTTGTTTTTTATTTCCAGATTGGGAGAAAAGATGGCTTTATTCTTGTTTGCAGTTTTGAACCATTTCCCAAAATCTACCTTCTTGCTGTGCTGGGGGAGCATGCCAGGGGTCTGCAACTAACTCACTATTCCCATAAACAGCTGTATAACAAAGGTCCTGTGCTGTAGACTCACTTGAACACTAATGACAGGTACGGTTATTTTCCTGCTTTTGAGGTTTTTGCTTATTTTCCAGCTTCTTCACTTCAGTTGCTAAACATTAATTCCTAAGCAGAAGAAAAGACTTAATATCATTACAGCTCTTATTTCTCAATTTGTTCTCAAATAATTTCTGTCACCTTCCCAAAAAGAAAACTTTAATTGGAAAAGGATTAAAATAATAAAAAAAACTTGAGTCCTTTGTAGTGGCACAGCACATTAAAGAGCAATGCCAACACCATACTGACTTCTTTCTTTCCAGGGAAAGCATTGCCTCTCCCTCTTTGTTTCAAACAGCATGTATATATCATAAGTCAAATTTTCAGTCTCATCTTAACTGGGTTACCAAATTTCCTTGCCCATAATTTTGCATATGCTCACATAATTATGTCCTTAAATTTGCAAATACAATTACTTGCTGACACACTTTGTTATCTGAATGATAAAGTATTTGATTGTATCCAATGAAAACAATATTAAGATGGGGAAGCAAACGTGTTTTAGCAAACCTAATGCTCTAACTTAAGCTTCTGTTGTTTTATGGAAACATGATCTTCTAACAGCCTGTCTACACCCTGTAGAGAAGTATTGTCTAGAGACCTCACATTAAAAGCAGGAAAGCCACATAGCTGAATTACCACGTTTGCACTTGCCTGGTAAGAAATGCAGCTACTCAGGAACAATCACCTTTTCATTTTTTTAAAATGGGAAGTTGGCTTGCATAAAAATCATCAAGTCAATAATGGTATATTAATGGAGTCACAAAATAACTAAGAAAAGGTGCTGCCAAGTTAAACTAGTTTAGCATCCATATTGCATCTAAATATTTGTAGGTTCACTAAATGCAATACAACTTCTTGATTTCTCTCCCAAAGAGAAAATTTGAAAAAAACGTTAAAAAAGAACTCCTGATCGGAAGAGCAACTGTCAAGATGCTGAGATATAGTTTAGCAGAACTAAGAGGTTTTTGATTGAGTTTAGTCAGATTTGTCTGTAACTTCTGAAGCTACATTTATTTCTCATTAGTTCAAATTTAGCAAATCTTCTATTATCAAAATTGAATAGGAAATCCTTAAAACTGGCCATTGGGTCTCTGTGGGGCTGGCCCTCTCTCACCACAGTCTCACAGAGTTCTCGCTGGATTTCCTAGTGCTCACCATAAATGCAAACAAGTAACTGGAAAATCCAGATGGGATTCAACTGTATTTCAAGAACAGTTATGACATAAGACTTTCTTGATACAGAGCACAGATGTGATGCTGGGATGATTACACTAACTCATTTTGGTTAGCAACTTACAGAAGAGACTGCAAAGACAGGGTAAGCAGCCTGTCAATTACATTTAAAGAGATTATTAAGAAAATGCAAAAACTTAAAAAAAAAAATTACCAGTGTACTTACAGGATTTATCAGTAAGATCATGAAGAAAAAACTTTTTGTTAACAATATTATTCTGTGTTTGAATATATTGTCATCAGTGGAAAAAAAAATACTCAGAGGCTGGAGTAATTTGCTTTAGGTCTTGAAACTGGCACTGAATAAAAACACAGTCAAACACACAGAGAGATATTTAACAAATTAGTATTATATGTAATCAATCAACATAACATGAGTTACCACTTCAAACTATTCAAAAATTGTGGTAGCACTTATATCAGGAGAGCTTAAATTTTTTTTTCTTTAATTTTATCTGGTTTCAAAGCCTTCAGGGATCACGTGTTTAAGCTTTTCTTTGCAACTGAGAGAGCTGGAAATCAACCTGTTTTCAGTGAGACCAAATTCTTAAGTATGTCTCTAATCAGTAGCCTTGGAAGGCAGGTTTTGAAGAAAATGCCACTCAATGCATGACTAAGAGAGAAAGAATGTAAGAGTTGGTAACTATAATCCAGCAATGACAGCGCCCCATAAATTGGATATTAACTTCAGGAAGACTCAAACAGCGAAATTTCAGTGACGCCTTGAACAGTGTCAGCTTCCAGCTGTAATCCTGGCTGTAATTTTTCTGCACTGTGCTGGCCAAACCATAGACAAAGCATCATTAAGTGCACAGTCAGAGGACAGGTAGCCCCTGGAAGCAGCTTGGTATTTACAGCTGCATTTGACACCAGCGTTAATATACAAGGGTCAACCTGACTGCTTTGTGCACCAAAACCGTTCGGTGACTGTACTCAGTCATCCATACCTAAATGCTCCAGTAGCTCAGAAGGAAGCCTACACTTCATCAGACCCACCCACAGGACACATCCTGCCAGCACTCAGTCCTTGGCCACCAGGGACAAGCACAACACTTTTCCCCATGGGCTGCCAAGTGTTGCTCCTAAAACCGACCTCAACTCGTGTTTGTATTCCACAGTTTTGTTCCCATTGCAGCTCTGCAGGATCAAAAGTTGTTTATTCCTTTGCCTTCGTAGGTTCTACACCAACGAGATTTCAGGAAAATGTGCCAAGACCGCCAATCAGAGCTTTCATGTTGTTGTTAGAGCCTAAGGAGGGATGACACAGTGTGTTTACAGCTCATGTGCCTCTGAACTCTCCAGTTCCCTGGGCAGAAGAAAGACAGCATGATCACAGTCCCCTGATTAGGGCTCGCAATTTGGAAATGTTCAAATCTTTGCAACCTTTCCATAGTATTCAATGCATTTTGACCAAAAACTGCTCCAGAGTGCAGGCAAAAACAGTTGGGAAAATATTAAGCCTCTCCTTATTCAGTCAGAATAAAAATAAGAAAATACCGCATTCAATATATTAAATGTCTAAGAAATTCCTTTCAGAGTTGATACTTTGACTCTACTAACTACATCAACAGGAGACAAATTATTTTGGCATATAGAGATAAAAATTGTGTCAGCTCAAGTTAATGTTTTACCACAATTATCAGAAAATGTTATTTTGACCTTTAAAAAATATACAGTCTTTTCCGACTTTCACCCACTCTTAAAATTTAATTCTAAGCACTGTACAACAGTTCTTGCAAGTTAGATAAATATTTTTATTTTGCAGTCAAAGAAACAAGATAAAAATTTTAAGTGACTTCTCCAAACCATTATTAGACCTGAAGAAAATTTCAGAAGATTGGTCCTGTATCTTGCACTGTCCATTAATCAACATTCCTGACAGAGTATGTAAGTATAAATGTTTACATTATATCTACTGAATGGCTACATAAGTTGAATAAACTGCAGTAAACTAATTTCTTACTGGGTTGCTTTCCTGTTGGGTCAGCATCGCAGTCTAGGTCACCACACAGCTGTAGGAGAACTGTCACAAGGAAGTGGGCAAGAACATGTGGCCGGAGGTAGAGAGCAAGACCAAGTGCAGACAGAGATAAAATTAGACATGGAGAGCAGACAGTGATCTAACAAAGTCCTCTGGTTTAGCCACAGGGATTTTTTATTCATGCATAAAAACATAGAAATGTGGGGCTGAAGAATTCACATGTTAACTAGCCCAACCCTCCTACTCTAAGGTAAGAACAAGTGCATGCACACTGCCCACGGCTGATGGCCATCTAAGCTGCTCTCTTGTGAGGATACTGCACTGAGTAACTTCAGGTAGCCACTGATGATGTTTTATCATTTCAGCAAGGGAAAGGTCTTAGAGACTTTTAGCCTAATTCACCTCTGTGGCACATTAAATTGATTTCTTTGCTTCCTCTGGAAATTATGGCAAGCGATTGATTACTGACACTTAAATACTGACATTTTGTGTATCAAAGACTTATGTCCCTTCTGGTCTCCTTTTCTCTGTGGTTACCTATTTGAAATCTCTTATAATTCAGAACTTCCTCCACTTCAGTTTTATCTCTTGAAAGGAGGGGACTAAAACCAAGCACAGTATCCTGCTGGTGAGGATCAGTACCAAATATAGCAGGAAAAGACTTCCATTGTCTGACAGTTGATTTATCCTTACATGCAACAGTAAAGACCAAGTGAATTCCAACAATATATTTTTATGTGGAGAATAAAATTAAACATGATGCAAGGAAAGTCCCTGCTCTAGTTTTGAAACAACATAATTACACACACATTCTCACACACTTATAATCTGGCTAGCTGCCTGTATGACCTACAAATCTCATTTCTTGTTATGTACTTTTATTTATTCAACATTCTTCATTGTTCAGAAATGTTGTGTGCCATGACCTTGTCACTACAGTCAGAAGACTGAGTAGGAACATCCTGGATGAGACAAAGGTTGCACTTGTCAATAACTGCAAGGACTCTCCTTTCAGTTGTGGCCTCTCCAGCCACTTCAGAGGAAAGAAATTAAAAAAGAGAGCAAGGCTCCCAGCAGCAAGGCTTCTAGTGAACAGAAAAGATGTGGACCAAGTGCCAAAGGTTCACTGATGCCGTGAGGGTTTGCAAGCACGTCTTTCTATTTTCATAGGGCTTCCCGTATTACACACTGCCAGTGGTCAGAGGGACTTGCATACACAGGATTTTTTTGCCAACTTCATCTCTTTCTGTCAAAGATGAACCTGAAAGAACTGAGAACTGCAAGCTGCCAGAATAAGGGAGAAATGTCTGCTTAAACTACTGGGTATATGGACTGATCAGCACTGGCTCTAATGCTCTTTGCTTTTTTCCAAATTATTTCTCTGCCAAAGAAGTTCCTGGAAATACTTCACAGTAGTGCAAAACACCTGCATTTGCACAGCTCAGGACAGTAAAGAGTGACTGGACAGCATGAGCTGAAGTCACCACCACTGACTCAAATGTGAAATCAGAGTCTTCAGTCCCTTTGGTCTGGCCTAAGAAATCCTAAAGAAAAGCAAGAAATCAGTTCAAACAAAACTATTTTTATATCTTAACCTGCAGATCAATTCATATTGATTATCTGAATATTGCAGACTACATGTTTTCTCATGACATGGGTTAGGCTTCACTCAAATTGCCTCTCACACCTCATCGTAGCACAAGCAATCTATAATGTTTTTGCAAATCAAGGCAATGGATTTCCTTTAATTTCAACCAGCAGCTGTTGAAGCAGACCAATAAACAACAACAACACAGTTCCCACTGAGCTCCAAAAAAAGACTGCAAATACACTTAACAACCTGGAGCATAAACACATCTTCAGCTTTTAACCACCACTGAATCCCTTTCAGAAACTGTTTTTGTTATGTGTGTATTTGAAGAGAAGAAAGGCTTTAAAGAACACAACTGAAACGCCTCTTTTTCCAACGGACATATCCACACTCCGTGCTGCATTGCATCTCCCAGATGAATCAGCAATCCACAAATACCAGCAGCTAACCAACTTTCTGAAAATTAATTCAGTAATCAGTCTGATTAATTTAACATTTACGTATTTTAACGCGGAAACTTTAACTCGGGGAATACGTGACAACTGGTGGAAGTCACAGAAGCCTGTAATTGTGTCTTGGTTGGCTTAAGGTATTTCCATAACACACTCCTACTGTTAGTACTTAAACTAACTCAGACGTCTGAGCAGCGTGTGGTGTTTGACAGATTGCTGGCTATGGCACTGAGCTGAGGTTTAAAGGGTCCCACTCACGTGGACTCACACCATAGCTAGCCACCACAACTCTTTGTGCCACCATCCCACAAAACATATTGAGTTGATCCAGAATAACAATATCCAGCATGTTTCTTCCTGTAGAGTTGTTTTTCCACGCAGATCTCTCCAGCGATGGCTCAGCAGTTCGGCCTTGCCAGCAGTCGTACTGCCAAACCCTCAGTGGTGGCAGGCAGATGCAGAGCCAGAAGGTTCTTGCACTGACTTCGCCAAGGAAGCCACTGTCTTACTGAGTTACGCTCTCAGGAGGCAGCAACCTCTAAAACTCCCCTTGAGCTTAGCTAAGAAATGCCACCACAGTAGCACATATAACGTGCTGAGGCAGCTTCCAACTTAAAAAACATACAAATAAAAAAAAGAGACAGAAAAATAAACCTGAAATATTTTAAAAGAATGAAACTCGAATTAAAAATTAAACTGTGTTTCTTTATAGCGTTGAGGTACCTGGTGCTTCACCAAATTTGCAATTCATCCAAGAAGCACTCAATTTGTATAAAATGAAACCAATTATACTCTTTGCCATCTTTACTAAAAGTGATGGGCTTCAGTAAGCCATAACCCTCTGCTTGGAAGAAGAGTCCTTGAGGAGACGTCTCTAGCCAAGAGGTGCAAGCCAAGAGAGTTGGTGATGCAAGCCCCACTGCCTCCTTGCCCCTGAGACCAGTCTATCGCAAAGTCTGGTTAAATTAAATCAAAGCCAAACCTTCCCTGTTGCTGGTGCAGAATGTCTCACATTCATCCCAAGTGACAACTGTGCCTTAGATTAAATCCCTGAAAAAACAGGATATGCTGGGGAAGAGCCGGTGTACATCTGCCTGCCATTTCAACTTCACCTCCAGCTAGGGTAAGCAGGAGTCACTGGGAAGGTATTAACACTCTACTTCAGCCAGGACCATCCCACCAAAGACACGTAAGAAATGACTAACAAAGGAGACATCTGTTTTTGCAGTGTGGAGTGTCACTGGGAAAATCATCGTTTTGCCTATGTACAGATCCACTTTTCAGTGTAAGTTTACAGATCTTGGCATGGTGCTGGACTTGGGGCAGGATTAAAGTCAGTGGTTGGATCAGGTGGGGAGATTCTGGCATTAATGGTCAGGCAGTTTGTGAGACACTCACTTTGCTTTCTATATCTGTTTCCCTCCTTCACTCTTTTCCTTGTCATCTATTTTTGCTTTTGTTTTTTTTTTTTTTTAAATTTTCATTTCAACACATTGAGGCAAAGACTGAAGACTTCTGTGCAGCTGTACAGCACACACGTTGCCTGGCCATTATATGATTTGTTTTCTGTTCTACCTTGCCTTGTTTCAGTTTTTACTGGTGCACAGCACTCTAGTCTCTAGAGAGTTTCTGTCCCTGTTTCTAATTGCAGTGTATGTAAAAGGTGCTAAGTTTTGAATAAGAACAATAGCCACTATCAAACCCAGAAAGAAGAATCTGAAAATGTTTTTCCTTTAAGCAGAAATTAAATGACTTAAGGGAGACCTGAGGGAGAAGCAAAGGCTGATGAGAGAAAGCTTAACCCCTTCCAAAAACCCTTTCCAAAAACCCCTTCCAAAACAGAGAGCACTTACCTGGGAAAAGAAAATTGCCTCTGCCAGTTTTAAAGAGAACACTTGATCGTGGGCCTCCTCCAGCATCCCTGTCAGGCAACAGAAGTGTCTCTGCTCACCTCTGCTGACACCTGTAAGTACCTGCCCAAAGCAGAAACTCCACCAAGCAAGACTCTCAGTTTGGGGCAGTGACTCCTCATGTGAGGCTCTGCTGGGGTATGTAGGAGATCCAAGAAACTAGGAATAACCTGATTCATTTCCAGTTCCACCTCCATCTAGGAAAAGATCTTCAGGTAGACACTGCACTGCAACTCTTATGTTTCCTCAGTTTTCCTAAGAGCTTTCTGTAGGTTTGACCATCCTTTGACTCCAACCCAATCCATGGAAAGCACATGGTAATGAACTACAGCAGAACACCTTGTGCTATTGTAAATGTTTAACGTAGTCAGAAAACACCATGCAAAGAGTAAAGAATCGTGCAGTCACTGTTGTTAAATTGTAACTGAGGAAAAGATAGCTGGAAAGAAAGGATTTTACTACAGCTTGATAAGGGCAATGACAAGTGCCTTAAAAGAGGGCAGCATGATTTGAAATTGTATTTGTGCAGTAACTAACACTATTTTCAATGCAACTGATTGTAAACACAACCATGCCCAGCTGCAAAAAAAAAAAAAAAAAAAAAAAAAAGCAAAATAACGTGCTTTGCTACTGTCAGAAAACCTTCAAGCAAATTCTTTGTAAACTGGCAGGGAAGTCCTTTGGTTCTGCATCAGTCATAGGAAAAGTCGGTTCTACACTGTGGAACAGCCCAAATTAATGCTCCTAAAGCAGTGACAGAAGGAAACATGCAGAAAAAAATTGAGTTTGTGACAGTTTCTTGATTTTATTAGCTTAGGCATTCAGCTTCTGGAAAGGATGTACAAATTACTATCTACAGTGACATTACCTCAGCTACATATTTGTTAGAGAAGCTGAGCAGCAGAGTCTGGGAAAAGTGTGAACTATTTCTCAAAGTAACCTCTTGTCCGTCTGGCACATTTCAGGGGACAGAACGTCTGGGTCACATAGGAAAGAAGCTGGAGTTTCTGTGAACCTTGACAGAGCCATGTTGCAAGCTGCATGAACTGCTTCAAATGAGGCAGCTGGGGGGGAGGGGGAGTGCCACTCTAAATGTCTCACGAAAGCAATTAAAAAACTGTAAAGCTTCTGGAATAGGAGACTCAGCATTGCCAACCCTTGAAATTTTATTGCAAGTCTCATGATGCTCTATTTAAAGTCATAACTTTTGAAAACAACTGATTACCTTGGAATCAGCTGCCATTAAAGAAGGCCTCCAGCAGAGCTTACACAGAAGAGCCTGAAAAGCCCAAGTAGGCTGCAAAGCCTCAAGAAAATTACCTGTTTATTAAAGGCTCATGATCTTTAAGCTGATCATGATTTTGACAGACTGGCTCATATCTTTAACAGTTGGTGTAAGCCATATCAGAGAGGTGAAAAAGCCCCAACAAACCCTGCCTAAAAACTAAGCCTAATGAATTCCTCAACAGCATGAGAAAATTGGCAGCAAGAATGGAAAGCTATCTCCATATTGGCTTGCCTTTGAAAGTCTCTCAACCAAACAAAATAACATAAATCTCATACTTCTCTAAATCAAAGGGTAATAATCAAAACCAGATTTTGATTAAAAACCAGATTTTCTTCTTCAAAAGCAGAACTCCAGAACTACGTTGGGTTTATGGAGCCATTCCCAGAAGGAAAGGTAATAGAAAGTGGAAGAGAATCTCTGGCTTGTTGATTCCAGCATGATAGCTGGAGCCTGGCAGTCAGCTGCAAAATAGGTGCAGCAACTTCAGAAACAGGAGATGTGGGAGCTGGTGGAAAACAGATGGATGGTTTGCCTACTATGCCAGGGAAGGTTATTTTTTGCTGCTTCTACTTCCATCCACACAAATTATAATATACATCCTGTGGATGTTGACTGTGAGGGAAGTGGGGCGAGAGGATCAGGCTGCGGCCACAGCAGTGGGAGAGAACTATCAACACTCATCAAAGGAGCCTGGATGGGAAAAAAAACAGTCTTCAAGTAGGCCAGATCAAGATAACAGGGATGTAACGCCATGAATAAACTATCACTTCCACCTTTGCTACATTTATCTCTTCCTTCATCATTATTTCTCCACTCCCCCCCACCACTCCTTCAGATTTCCAAGTAAGACAGAACACACCGAGATGTGCACTTTAATTTAAAAGGGAAGGCAAAGAGGAAGACACAACGAGATTAAAGCAATCAGACTTAACTTCTGCCTTGAAAGTTTAGTGAAAACAAAAGGGAAGAGGCTGGTCTGATTTAAGTCAACAGTGTTTTGTCAGGGTATCATTGCCCCAAGCACCGGAGCACCTCTAGCCAAAAGCAGCTGAGCCTGCTGGCAAGAGCCATGCCAGAGATGGGAGCAAACAGGGCAGGGAAGTTCTTCCCATCCAGCCTGTTTGGCAGATCACCGCGGAAGAATAAGAACGGTGCTTTTTCTGCAGGAAAAAACGTCTGTTTATCGCTATTAGACACAGATAGGTATATCCTTTTCATAGTCCTCCTCTCTGTAAAGCTGCTATCATGCCAAAATACTGTTAACAATAAAAAGCACACTTTTTTCTAAGATGGAAATTAAAAATAGTTACAATCATAGAAAGAATTCCTGGCAACTCTCAATGCCTCGTAGGTCTATTCCTGCTAAACTTGCTTCATGGAAATAATTCAGAGGTGGAAAGCCAGCCAGGCAATTCACAGGAGACTTGCAGTCCATATTTTTCTAGATTTTGGTCAATGTCTTATTTCCCATTTGTTTTTAATATATCCAGGATTCCTCCCAGACCTGCTAAGGTCTGCACCGCTTTTGTTCATTCAGTTTAAAATCTGTTCCACAGACACCAGAAAAAACCAAACAGAAAAAAACTTTAGGGAATGGAGCACAGCTGCCATTAAAACTGCATTAAGCTTTCCCAAAGCCAGTTTCCCTGACACAGCACACCTCTAGATAATGGCCACAAAGCAGAAGGTTAGCAAGCCTGGTCTTCCTCATTTAAGTGACTGTGCATTTCAGTGGTTAGAGGGAAAAACAGATGTCCTTAAAATGAGCCCATGGACAGGTGTCAGCCCCGTGCCCAACAGCAGGGCCCAGTTTCAGGAGGGAGAAGAGACTAGGAGAGAGCAGTGGGATCTAGTCCAACCTTTCATCCACCTGTTCTGCAGTGAGCAAACCAGGGTGGCTCTGTTAAGAAGGGCTTGTGCCCCTACAAAACCTGTGTGAGGCAACTACTGCCTTGTGCTGGTGTTGATAACCATTCCTGAAGGTTTGGCAAATGTTTTTACTTTGAACTATCCTTGTCAGAGGTCCTTCCCCATCACCCTCTGAGAGCTGAGCTGGTCAGGGTTGGAAAGAAGGATGCAGGGGTTTCCAGCAGCTGCTTCTGCAGGGCTGACAGTTGCTCTGCCCTGGCTGCAGACAGGTCTGCTGTTCGAGTGTAGCCTAGAAAGGCTTTTCAAAGATGTTTTTGCTTCACTAGCAACTATTTGAGTCAGTCACTGATCGGGCACAGAGAATTTTCACTGTGGAGACACCAGATAAATTGTTATTTACTGGACCCCGTAACCATTTGGAAGAACTGGGACGGTGCCAGGCCCAAGGTCCAAAGTCAGGCTGCTCATGCAATAACACTGTATAGACTGATAAATCACTGCATGGAATCTATTTATATATGCCTGCTGAGATATATACTACCAGGTCAAAGCCTTGCATACAAATATAAATATTTAACAGCAAAACAGGGACACGATTGTGCCTATATCAAAATATTTTCACCCAAGGCATTTACGTAAAACTTACAAAAGGCCAAATAAATGCTACTCCCTGTTTTACAGAATCCACGGTCTGTTGGTGATTGGTATTTGTGTACTGAAAGACTCTATGTGCTATTTGAACCTGACAGTTACCAACAACTCCCTATACACAACAGTCCTCAGAGGAATGTGCTGCCCTCTTTAATATTTCCCAAAGAATCCCATCTCTCTCCTGAGCTACAGAAGAGTGCAGACGAGGCAGAGGTAGGACAGAGCACAGTACCTACAGACATGTCATGCCCTACCAAGAACTGATAAGGCCAAAAACAATTTTCATGTAAGCAGCTCAATACTACAGATAAAAGTACACAAATGCATGTGTTGCATAAAACTTTTCAAAGGCTGTGTGTAGCTAGATATGAAATCAAATTAATGGCCAACATGATATTGTGTAAGCATAATTATCAAGATGACGGGATGTATTAAGATAATTTAAGGAATAGTAACAGGTTTGTAAATCTTGCCAGATGTATTTATCAGATTGGAAGGTTTTGAAAACCTCACCAAACAAGCTCTGACTTTAGAAAGAGGAAGATTAGACTCTGCTGTTGCACATCTCCTACAAAAACAAAACAGAAAGGTCAAAGCAGTGTGCCTGACATAAATTGCACTTGGAAATTTCATTACGGATTGGCAGGCATTCTATTCACAGCATCACCTAAAGTTACCTTCAGCCAGGAAACGAAAGATAAAAGCTTCCTCAATATTCAAGAAGTATCAAAAAGGAAAACAGTATCTCAAATGTAAAGCTGTCCAAAATGCTCAGCAAAACATATTCCATCTATGAAAATCAGGCTCTAGACAAAGGAATATTTAAGGACTGTTCTGCTTCCTAGCCTTCCCACAGGACCCAGCCATGCTTCCCAGGCACGGATCATGTCCCAACTCAGCATATAGCTTTAGCTCTAATAACACAACTGTAACTCCTTTTGACCTGAGCAACACAGACAAAATTAAGCATGCCATAACTTAAATTTAACAGTATCAAATGAATTCTTTAGCATAATTGTAAATTTAGTAGATAAAGGATTCAATTTTGCCCATAAAGTACCAAAGGATATTTAACATATTTTGGGCAATGATTCAATCACCTAGTAAGAAGAGAGCTTATGTCATATATAGTTTAGGTTAACATCCACATGTACCATTCTAGGACCTCTCTGATGCAACATATTTTATTCCATTCCATGCTATGCTGTCAACAAAAGTGTTTCAATGCTTATTGCTTACAACATTTTAAGTCAAATTTAACTACGTGCATCATAGTTACTACAGAATCATGGATGTTAGGAGGAGTATCTACACCAATGTTTTTCTCCTCTAACAAAGCTGAAGAATGTGCCTCTTCTGTGCTGATTAATGGGAAACAATAGCATGTCCATAATATCTTAGGTGAAAATTTTGCAGTCAGGGTTAGGGACTTTCTCTTGATTTAATTCTTTGAATCAGTTTTACTTCCGACCATGTACTCTTGTTCATCTAAGATATTCAACAGTTCATTAATAATTTTAGAAACAATCCTCTGTGCAATAGCTTGAGTCAGGTGTTTCACATGGTTTTAAAGAATCCTCTGATTTAAAATCTGGCCACATCATTTAACAGACCACCAACTCTAGCTGAAAGGTGGAACTCTCTTCCAGGTTCTGCAAATTCCCCCCACCCTTCCTCAGCTTCACAGATTCAAAACAGATGCCTTTCCATATGTTGTGAGGATTAGTATTTGTTTGCTATTTTGGGCATGAAAAATACCATAAAGCATGTGTCTATATTCTAGGTGCACAGAGCCATACCATTCTAGGACTCTGCAATCTCTACAAAGCCCAACATTGGGCAATCTACAACTTGATCAAATCTAAACTAAAACAAGGCCTTGAGAAATACTATTGACTACTTTCTTGAAAGGAAACACTTTTCCCTGCAATATGCAGATGACGGTAGAATTGGCTGCTGAAGGCTGCTGAGGGTAAGAATTTCACAAAATGTATGATGACATCTGTACAGATCAAAAGGCTGTCCAGAGTTGCAACAGTTAAAAATTCAGCAAGAATATTAAGTGTCTGACTTCTGGGTTTAAGCCAATCATGATGAGAAATTAAGCTGAAGCTCAATGTGGAGCACTTTTTTTTTTTTTCCCTTAAACATTCCTCTAAAACCGTAATGATTCACTTATGGACAATTAAGGGGGATTTTCATTAGGAGGGATTTTCATCCTCATCCAGCTGTTTTATTGAGCAAAGGGTGTTCCAGACAGAGCACTCATCTCCGTAAGACCAATGCAGGACTGGTCCCAGCTGAGGGAAAGCATGGCAAGGATGAGCTCTCAGTGGGAGCATGACACCCTGTGGCCCTGGCACCCAGTAAGGAGGCTCCCACTAAACTCACAGTGGGAAAAGGTGGAGCACACCACACGGATCAGCCCTGACCTGACCTATCTGTGCGTTATGGCACCTAAGAGCTTGAGGAGGTCAGTGCACTAACACCCATGTTCTTCTGCAAGGAGCCAGCCCAGTGGCCACCAGGCCGTAGCTCAGTGCTGATGACAAGAAATAATCTGGAAGAGTTCAGCTAAAGAAATCCTTTCAAGCCCGAAGGGGCTCTGCAGGGGGAAAGGGCTCCATTATTCCTGATTCCTCTTAATCTGCCACACAGGTAGTTGAGGTTGACTATCTGAGTGCAGGACTCCAGTGCTCCTTATCCATAACCTATTCACCCTGCCTTGTTGCATAACGTCTCCTGCATCCACTGACTCTACTGTGTGCTGAAATCTCCATCTTTTGTCTTTCTTTATGCGCTTATGAAAGAGCTGTACACAAGCAGTGCGCTAAATGATTTACATGACTCACCAGGGATGAAGAGGGATTTGCAAGTAAAAAAGTATCATCGAGCTAGACAGATGGCTGTACTGCAGGGGTTATGGCTAAGGAAGAGGCTGCAGAGACTGATCAGAAAAGGGAGGTCCAGACCAACAAATTGCCAAGTACAGGCTTGGCAGGGACTGCTGGACTGGGGCAAGATTTATGTAGGAGGCCATCCAGGTAATTTTAAGGCTGGATCCCTAAGCAAACACACAGGCAAAGGATTGGAGAGGCTGCTTGTTAGATAAGGGTTAAGTATGCCAGTTTTGCCAGTATGCAAATTCTGATGAATAAGCCTTGTTGCAGAGAGGGCTGCGAGCAAAAACTCCTTTCTCCAGCTGCGTGAGCCCTGCAGTCTCCAAGAAGGCACAAGACGAACATTAAAAGAGAGCAAGAGTGCAAGGAAACCATCCAGTGATGTCAATCAGAACATACCCTAACCTCGTCACTGCCATGTTGACACAGACAAAAAAGCAAGGCAGACTTCTGAGAAGGATCCTGTGAGTGCCCAGAGGATGTGTCCCCACAAAGGGACTTCCAAGAAAGAGCACTGGTGCTGAAAGAGCAAAGCTAAGGAAAGTTTGCTCATGTCACTGTTCTTCTAATCCTTCCACCAATTCCTCTTCCTCCATAACAAAAACTCTAGCACATAAATTGCTTGCTTTTGCTTTCAAGACCTATTCATTTCCTACCTATCACATCTCATTTCTCACTGAAATATCAGCTCCTGTCTCTGATCAACTAGTGATGCCAACATTCATCACTAACTTCAGTGACAAGCTGGGACAACAATCTTTGCAGGAGCATTTGCCATGGATATGAGCAAGACTGTGTTTGTCAGGGCAAGAGAAAAGTACACAGCAGTAGTTGAAACACGAAAGTGAATTTTAGTTAGATGAGAAGGTGGATAGAAACAGAAGATGTTTTGAGAAAATTCTAATTTGTCTGAGACTCTTCCTGCAGCTGTAATTCCACATACTCTATTCCAAAACCAAAACAAGTTTGTGCTCTGAAATTCTCATGACTTTTGCAGCTTTTCTTGCTTTTGCCTTAATGCGAAAAAATTCCATTGTTTTCTAAAGAAAGACTCAGCTAGCCAATCAATTATAATGAAAGACAGCAAAACAATCATATAGGCAAAACAGGGAATCCAAAATCTTAACAGAGGCAGTAAAATTACTGCAGTAAATGCAGTACGGAATGAGCTATGGACACACTGCATGGAAACAAACACCAGAAGACTTTGGACTAAATTTTAGGTTTAAGTCCCAGCTTGAGTTGGAACTTGACAAATACTTGAGACATCCAGAGAGCATTTAATGTTAAAAAAGACAGATGTCAAGTATGCTGCTGTAGCACTCTGCAAGGACTAAGTATTAATCTATCCTTTTGCCAGAAATTTCTAATTTACACTAAGAAGAGATAGTGTGAGGAGCAAGCAAAAAAATTATAGTTGGCTCAGCACAAACCACACTAGGCCAACAAAAGTATTTCACTTGAAGATGAGAAATTATTTGCTGAAATTCTTCATACAGTTAGCGCTTGACAGGGTTTTTTTGCCCCTGAAATCGTACACATCCGATGATAATTAATCTGCCAGCAGATCTGCCAGAATGGGCCTGACATAGCAGCTATTTCCAATGAAGCGCAAAGCCTTTTACAAGATGAGAACCAGCAAAGCTATCACGTCCTTCAGGACTGGCAAGAGGCCAGGTGGTGATGGTTGCCACCTAAGTACTGCGCAGCCCACCAAGACCACATAGGTCCAATCCAACAGGCAGCATCTCAGCAAACAGAGCAAAATAAACTTTTGCAATCCATCTCATTAAAATATCAGTCCTTTGATGGACAGAGAACCTCAGACAGGCAATGAGGTGCCAAGGATAATGGACACAATGCAAGAATTCAAGTGGACTAATCACTGCAAGAATGATCATCTAATTTTATAAGCCAGTCTGTATTTGAGCACTGTGTTTAAGTACAAGAGAAGGCTTTAATACCACATTAACTGCAAGAAAGTAAATGTAAATGTGAAATAATGTCTTCTTTGGCAGAGGAAGTGGGGGATCTGTTCCACATCATGGAAGAGTTGCTGGTTACCAAAAGCGCTTTTGACTGTGTGGAGTGAAAGAACTTTTCAAAACTCCTCAAGGATATACACTCTTATTTAACTGCAAGTATGCTTTTCTTTTGGGTATACAATTTTTTTAAAAAAATCTTTTTGTGGAATAGTTCTATTTCTCTACCATTTGAAGTACTTGAAAATAATGCTCACTTTACTCTTGAAATTTCTCCTGGGAGCAAACGAAAAGAACTATACAAAAAAAAAAGCAATAATATGAGCAATCAAGTCTATAAAAATTATACGATGCTGAAAGAATGCTGCATCCACTCCAACATTCTGTTATTGATATTTAGAGGTTGGTTTGCTGAATCGCAAGATATTCAAATTAACCAAATACTTAATGTCACTACTCTGCATTCCTGGGTTAACCAAATCTGAATGATAATTTAAAGTGAACAAAATAAAGCATGACCTGATTAGGTAATGGATGATGAGGTACAATTAACATCACTATTCAAAATAATGGTTCAGGTTCTCTTTGCTATAGAATTTCTGCTTGGTTCAGCAGGAAGAAGGGTTAGAAAAACATTTACAGCTCCCTACTTATTTGTCCAGCCTTGAAAAACAGACAAGCCTCAAGCTGCTTTAACATGCAGCAGAAAGAAAAACTCAAAACTTCCTCTCTAAGCTGAAGAAAGTTGAAGTACTTAAACCACAGCTTCTCCCTGTCTCCACCATGCTGCCTGAAAATACCCATGTCCTAGGATTTGGTGAGGATGGCATTAAGAGTAACTGCCTTAGAACAAATCTCCAAGATGTATCTGAGCAGAGCCCAGTACAGGTATCTGTGAGGACAGGAAAGATGAACAGATAGAAAAAATCTAATGCATTACATAGACAAAAGCTATATTAACAGAAATAACTGGATTTCATGGTGCTGCAACTACATTGCAGGGCAATAGCAAATAAACCTGAAAGAAATATACAGAGATTAACAGGAAATAAAAATCCAAGTAGTTTAAATTCAATACAAAGCAAGTAGCTGCCTGGGAAACTATTAAAAGAGGGATTAAAAACATGAAACTGCAAGCTTTTATATCTTCTGTCCCTTTTTCGACTTCCAAAACCAGGCAGCATTACCTTTATAGAAAAGACAGACACATTAGGGTATAAGCATGCATTGCACCAGAAAAAATTCTGCTCTGGCTGCTAAATCAAAGAGGGTTCAACAGCCCATGGACAGGTAACACCTGTGCTCCTTTCCTCCTCAACAGGTCTCCATATACCATCAGGAACAGTTTTATCTGCTAAGCAACCCAAACCTGAGATGTGGCTTTAATAAAGCTTTTTCTTCTTTTTTTTTTTTTCTTTCAAACAAACAGTGCCTTGCTTCTCAGTGATCTAATACAATGTACTGAGCACTTCTAATTTGTAAAGACCGCTTGTTGAAATGGAAGAAAAAATAATTAATACAGACAGACAAAGCTACTTCAGACTTCTTTTGGGAGTCTCTATTTGTACAGTATAAAGCATACAGGATAAGATCTTGAAAAAAATCAAAGACTACACAACCTGCATTTGAATAAGGTTTAGACTTTCAAAGCAGAGCATTTTGTAAATTATTGTAATAACATATACACATGCACACATTTTGCCCCTCTTCCTCTCCCTACAATTTAGTTTTCATAATATATGCATCAGATGCATTTCAAATATAGCACCATTCTCCAAACAAAAGGAAGACATTTGACTTAGAATTATGGTTGAGAGAACATAACCACAGTTTAGGGGAAGGAAAAAAAAAAGGATTCTAAGGCATTGTAAAAAGAAGCAGCTTTAGAAAGTAGAAAAATTCAGAGACCAAGCTTTACATGAAATCTGCATGTTTAAAGGCTGTGGAGATGCACAGCTTACAAAATAGAAACTCCTTAACTCTGTCCTGTAGGGATGCCATTTAACCACCCTTTTCCCCTCCAAAAATTCCCCTACAGAAAACATAACAACCTCAAGAAATTGTTATGGAGGGTGGAAGGTGGTAAAGCTACTTCATAGTAAATTCATGAAATTCTTTATAGAAAGAGGGCATGTCAAGAAGGAAATCACAAAAGTGGTCAAAAAACTGTTCGATGCTATCCCACTCCTCCTACTTTTAAAAAGCTGAGGCTCAATACCACATATAAGTAAGAGGTGGCAAAGTGTTAACCAGATGAATATTTTGGTATCTACTGTTTTAGATGACAGAAAAGAAATTGTGCCAATTATTTGCATTCATTTTTGCTACAGAGCTTCCCCTCACCAAAGGCTCCACCTCAGAATTAAAGATGGAGACATAAGATGCTGCAATCGCCAGTCCCTCATACTTCCTTAGAGTACCCATTTTTATCATAAATGGTCTGTATGACACTGGAAAGCTGTGAGTTTTTCTAAAAAAGCAAAGTTTATAGTGCAGGATGACTCGGTAGAGCTACACTTCAATTACCTTCTTAGGGAGCAGTGAAAACCAAAAACAGGAAATCAACATTCCAAGAAATGTTTTGCATGACCCAGCTTAATACCAAACATTTTATTTGCTTACTAACAGGCACCATCTGAACAAAGCTGCAGTGCAGTAAGTTACAGGGGAAGTTTGATGAAGGTCAGGGGATTGCTTGATGTTTCACTTCTTTTTGACAATAACCAGAAGCTGCCTGGCTACTCCTGAACTCAGTGCTGAATTGCTTCTCAGCTTCCCCGGCTAATTTATACCTGAAAGGTCTTAACCAGCAGTTACGGAATTGTTCCTGATGTGATTTACTCCATTTCTCTTTTCTCAAATTTGTTTCCAACATTATAATGAAAAATTTCAGCCCTTGATTTGCTAACAGGAACTTGTATCTTTAAGGTTTCACGTATTAAGAACAATTCCAAAGAAACTCAAAAAATATATTTCTAAGCAACTCATCCATATCATATTGCTTATGGATGTAGATTTGCAAGTGCCTGTAACTCAGCAGGAATTTCAAACGCACAGGAACCAAGAGTGCTCCCATCACCCTGCTGGTACCTACATATGTTGCTTCTGAAGAAGCTGATCATCCTGAACTGGCATCAAACACTTTTCTGGCAAAGAGATATCGTCTACAACATTAAATACCAACTACCAACCATCCAGAGCTGCCTCATCATCGCTCCTTACAGGAAATGTCTGGTCTCAGAAAAGACCAGCAAGGCACTTGCACTACCCCTGCAGTGACTCAGGAGGGGTTTTCAGCTGCTGGCTCCTTTGGAGTGACTTAATACAGCCTGAGCCATTCATCTGTAAGTAACATTGATGAATATCAGTACCACCACCAGGTAATTTCAAAATTTCATTTTGATTACTGCTTTTGCTATCATGTTCTCAGCAAATAAATAATTAACTAATATTTTTTAAAAAAAATCAGGAACAGCCAGACACTGTTTATTTATGTGAAGAAACATTTCAAGCAAGAAAATCTCAGAAGAAATGTTTAGTCTTATCTGCTGTTTATAGACTCACATCTTACCCTCTCTCTCTCCTGCTTTAGTAATCTCCAGTGCACATGCCACACCTCTGGACATGTGGTAGCAAGATCCTTACAATAATATGAACCTCTCTAAAGTCCCGTGTCTTACTATGACTCAAAACCTGTTAGAACTACAAAATCTGGCAATAAAATTCCTTTCTGAGGCATTCTGTTCCCTTTCCTTCCGAGAAGGGAAATGCTTCCAGTCAGTCAGCAACAAAAGCACCTGAAATCGTCTCCACTATTCCCATTGCATCTAGCCCTCCTGGATTGCTTTCAGTGCTAAGGTGCTTTTTGCCCAGCCTGCAGTGATGGCAGAGATTGCATCATAGTGAGCAAAATGATGCATCACAGATTCTGTGGGGACTGCAGACTAGTATGTGTGACACTGTGCCCAAGTGACGTAATTTTTGTGCAGTGTTGCTTTGATAAGCAAATAAAAGGAAAAGACATAGGATATAAAGGTCTGCTAAACAACTTCAATCCTTCCCTGGAACTTCAGCAATAAAGATAATTCACCATTTTACTGCTTTAGTCATCAAATTTTATTACACTTTTGCTAGCATGAATGTTTTTTAGTCTCTAACACCCTGGCACTCAGTGATTTGTAAGGTCTCCGTGTTCAGCTTTGAGAAAAAAAAGGTGCAAATGTTAATACCTGTTACAGTCATTCCTTTCTACTCCCTCTTTCCTTGTCCCTGAGACTTTCAGAGCCTAAAATATATTTAACAAACTGAAGAAAAGCATTTGCAAGACATGGGGTGCTCCGAACAGCCACACACTAAAAACATCATGTACGTAAACTTGGGGCTACAGTCTCAACACTTTGCCTCTACAGTAATGGCACCAGTTTTCTGCTTTCAGAAGCAGAGTATTTGTTTTTGGGGTTTATGTCCCTCCCCAGTCTGATGCTTCTTCTAACTGCACTTGAGTGGATGCTTTTTTGGGGGTTTTTTGGTTTGTTTGTTTTTTTTCCCAGAAGACCTTTTTCACCCTCAGACAGCATCAGAGGAGTCATAAGATCTAGTATTCAAACCTGAAAAGTACTGAGGTGAAGGCAGTGTGAATCCAATTGCATATCCAGCCACACATTTTTAATTTCATATGTATGATCACACACCACTGTCTTTGCATAAAGCAGAGCACAGATATTTTGAGAGTAAATTTAAGACATGGCCCTTCAGTTAAGTAGATGTGCCAAGTCAAAAGTCAGGTTGGAAAGCAGCGGGCCAATGTGAAGTGACATTTCACCTTTCCCTCTATGCAATCTTCCCCTATTCATGCATTAAAGGTTTATGTAACTGGATTTCAACATTACATAACACGTATGAACACATAATTCAGGGTTCACAGCTGAATCAAGTAAGTGCATGCATTACGAATGGTCTAACAGTAATTTTCTAATGGTTTTAGAGTTAAAAGCTCCGGAGTCCAACTTTAAAGATGATTACCTGCAGAATACAGGAAAACACAACCTCTTTATGTATCACTCCATCTGCCATTTAAAAAAAGGGGGGTGAAATTATGTCAACCCCACTTTAAGTGTTTTCTTGGCAGTTAAATTGCTATTTGTGAATTATATTAAGAGCTTCAAGATAAGATGTTTCAATTAAACTTGTTAAACAGCCACATTCAACACATTATCATTTGTCTGTGTATCTGCTCTGTTACTCATCCAAAGAGCAGTGATTTGCACAAGTTCACAGTGCATAAAAGCTCTTGGCATGAGATCCAAAAAACCTCAGAAGGCTGGAAGTTATTCTTATGCAAGATACACTAAGTCTCAGGTGTGTATGACCATCAAAACACATCAAGCACATAGCTGTATCTATTCACATGTGCTTTTTACTACATTCCTAGCATCACATAAGCTCCCTTACCTACTCTCAAACACTGCACAATCCAGAAAAAAATTACTACAGGAAGCAGCTTCATCTTCAACTGATGCTAAACTGCATGACCCTGGTCTTTGGGGAATTCATTAAATCTTGTTGTAAGCAAACACTGTTTTATTTGAGCAAGGGTAGTGATAAAGGGCATCCCACACACAGTTGTGTGTACAGGGAGACAGATACACTGTGAGTAGGGTGAAATCTGTGAATACTTTAAAGATTGTAAAAATTATTTCTTATTAATTTTCCATAGATCAGAAGCCTTTATGAAAAGCATGTTCTTCTTACCTAACCTCCTACTCAACATTCACCTCTTAATTCAATTCATACAATTTTTAAGCATCTCTCAAGGTATATTCCATGGCATCTGGAAAGATCAGAAAATATAGACTAAATAATGTCAAGAATCAACAGATTTGAAACAAGTCAGTGAGAAAAATAAAATCAACATTTTGGGCAGCCCACTAGCAGAGGAAAATTCCCTAAGGCTGACACCTTTTCTTTCAAAAAACATTCTCACCACTTTTGAGAGATATTGCCCACCTTTGGTTACAGCCAAGGCCAACTCCTAAACTGGGAGTAACTAAACTGGGCTTTCAGAATTTTCTAATATGGCAACTAAAAACAAAAACAGGCCTTACATCCCCCTAAATTCTTAATAACAACATCACCATCTTAATGATTAGTAAAAGCTAAAGAATTTAGTACATATTTTTTGTTTCCTCTTTAGTGCATCTAAGTACATAGGATATTGCAAAACCATTTCAATTAAACTCTACTTTCACTATCATAATATAATTTATTTAGCCATCCTTTCTGCCAATTTTTAAAGCTTGAGAAAAAAACCCACTAACAAAACTTTACCCAATTGTCCTTCAGTGTTTGAGATACTTAAAAATCCAATCTCTGTTTTTTACTACAAGATAGAGAAATGCGAACAAAAAGAAAAATCTACAGTAGATTTTGTGAATTAAAAATCAGTTAATCAATGTAAAGCATGTTAATAAGAAAAAAGGACCCTTGGACTCTCATATCACTCCTTCCTCCTTCTGCCCCCAAACCCAAAGCGGACAGAGCACAGTCTTTTGCTCCTAAATTGCCAATTCAAATCCATTTTTAATTGGTAATGACTGAAATGAATTGTCACCTTGAAGGCTTTTTAGATTATGTTAAAGAAATCTGAGCTCCTGGAGCAAAGGTGACCACAATATGGTCCTTGACAACTAATTCAACTTGGCAAGTTCCTTTCCTGGCCGAGTCACAAACACATGAATAAATGGATATGGAAGGGGAACCACCTTCCAGCTTTTGCAGGCAGCAGCAATTGTGCCTTGCTGAAGAGCTCTGATGAAATGTGCAGGCAAGGCGTGTAGGCTGTTACTCAAACTCCTTCGCTACCGGAGAACAGGCAGCTCTGGAGGTACCAACAGGGCAGTATTCCTTCACCCTATGTGCTCTTCAAAGGAGAGGTTAAAATCACACACGGGTCTGTGAACAGCCCAACTAATGACATCGGATTTGACCCAGAGCTTTCTGGTTCAGTGAGACACAAGCACTAAAAAAGAGTTCTTCCATTTGCTGAAGCATCCATGGAATCCCCTTCTTGCCCACACCCTGGTGCTGATTAGGCATGGGGCTCTTCCTGCAGCTTTTCCTTCAACGAGCTCACTAGCAAGAACTCTCTTTCACCTGCTTCTCACTTTTGAAGAAACCATTCCATCTCTAAAGCCTGTTCCTCTTTCAGGGAATTTTGGCTCCAAAATTGTTGTGAAGGGTGCAAAGCAGGCAAACATACAGGTAAATGAATGTGTACATTCACAGATTGTCACCGAAGCATTATTTCTTTGAGAATTTAAAATAGCAAAGAAATGTTTTGCAGGAGGTTTAGCACATAATTTTCATTTACTTTTAAGTGTCTGGAACATTATCAGAAAAAAATATCCAGAGCTTAGCAGCATCTGGTAAACACTACACTGTATTTAAAAAGCAGTTTGAGCTTTGTGAAGAATGAAACTCGGCCAGAGCTCCTGCCTCAGTGGAGATGAGTGTTCAGTTTCTCTGTCCCCCAGGAGACCAGCCGAGCATCTCTCCATGCAGCTGCAGGAGCCTCCTGACACTTGCTCCCTGTCCACAGACGACACTGCTGAGTACAGAGTGCACCCTCCCACCGCAAAAACAGGTCTGAAGCAGCTGTGAATCAGCTGAAAATTTAGGATGTTGAGGATACTGTCTCTTCCCGAGCAGAGGTCTGGATGCCACTGATAGAGTATGGTAAACAAGGACTCAACAGGCTCTTCTCACATCTGAGCTCTGCCCATTCCACTTACGTCTGCAAAACACATGACAGTATTGAAATTCCTGCCATTCAACCTCATGCAAAAAACCTCTTCTCTTACAAAAGGCATGAAGGAAACTCTTTCGTTTTGTGTTCTAGTGCAATGGGCCAAGAGTCTGTTTATTTGGAAATGCAATTTTAGCACTAAACAATAAGGAACTGGCAAAATTGGATTATCAATATCCAATGTAGCAGATGATGTGAACTGCTGATAAGTGGATGAAAACAGTAAGATAATGAATTGAAGTTACATTGCATATCCATTTGACAACTGCTAACAACACTGCTATCAAAAAAAACCAAAAACAAGCTCTGTGTTTTATTTATTTGTTCCTTATTTATTGATTGTCTGACTGTATTTTACCTGTTTATGTAAGTAAAACAGGATAGCTGTTACATTTTAATGGCACAATATACCCCACGGTAAATATCACTATAGACTAAGCTCATAGGATTTGTAAGGAAGCAGTAAAATAAAACATTTAAGTAAAGAAAACGTAGGGAGATCACAGTTCAGGGTGGGGGTGGAGGCTTGAGTTTATAATCACCAGGTGAAAGGATACATCTGCTTAATGCAAAGATGCCATCATTCATTCAATGAATCTAGGAGTCCAAGGCCACAAAGGATATATATTGAAGAGGAAGTAACTTTATTTTCCACCAGGTATACAGTGCCAGCCCGGTTTTGTCATATTGATGCAGGCAGAGATTGCTGATAACCATGCCATACTGTTGGCAACCTGCTACATCTCCAATTTAGATGGAGATGTAAATTGTCAGGTCAAAGGATAAGCCACAGGACAACTTCCACACTCATCAAGTTTTTGAGTAGAAGCAAAAGTGCTTGTAAAAGAAATGTGCACAAAAAGAAATGTGTAACCAGTGTCTCACACATTTTTTTTGTCTGAGTCCTGAAATTGAAAAGGAAACTTTCATTTGGAACATACTGAAAAAAGTTTGTTCACTTGTGGACGATCACTAGCCAAAAAGCAGCACAGGTTGTGCTGGCACTGTACATCACTACTGAAACAACATAATATTTTCTGTCACATCTTAAGCAATGGTGTTCTTTCTTTTGCCTTGAGTGAGGAAATATTCTGGAAAAAAAATAAGATTATGTTCCGCCTCTGTTTTCCCCTGAGAAAGATTTAGAGAGCAGTGTCATAACGCAATGTCCATTCTTCTCATCTGCAGATGACAGAATGGAAAATGCCACTTTATTTCAGAAATAAGCTACTTTTTTTGTCTTCTGTTAGTCATTCCTGCCTGCAGGCACAAGGGTTGTGGAGACGACGCCTTCAAACTCGTGTTTAGAGTACTAGTTCTTTTCCCATCTGACAAGATAATGCTTGTATACTTTGATAACGTAGGCAGCTCAATCTTCCAGCAAACTAGCTGGCCCAATGCTGTGGAAGATTTAATTCTTGAGTCAAGAAGTCAAATTACTTTTATAATTTAGGCAAAAACTAGCATCCAAAAATATATCTGCAGTCTACTTGTACTTTCATAAAGAGGACAAGATGACTTTTCCCATCTTCTACCACTTCAATAACCTCTCTGAAATGTGTTCGAGGTCTTCTGCCTACATCAAACTAGTTCAAATCACTGGTAACAGGAGAGTGTCCTTTGTTTGACTATGAAGTATTGGAAATACAAGAACAACACAGACTTTGATTATCTTTCATATTGCAGAGGAAAGAAAAAACAATTAGGTCAGAGACCTCCTTCAGATATTTTGGTGAGATGCAGAGTTTTGACATAATTTACTGAGATCAAGCAAACAACATTTTCCTTCTCTGCTCCAAAAGGCTATAACCTCCCACTGTTCTCTTGAGGAATGTCAGGGCACAGCTCCCCTTTTGCTGATGGCATGTCCTTTACACTGCTGCCTCTTAAACCCTCACTATAAGTTGGTGCTATTGTCTCAAGAGGTTTAATGAAAACAATAAAATCCTCGTAACCAAGGTTGAACATTTGGTTCCCTATTCTTTTGTGAGCTTTCTTTAACATTTCTGACATAAATATTAAATGCTGCTTAACCAAAATGACAGCATTACAAATTAAAATACTCAGCTCTACCAATAATTAGAGAGTGGAGAACCAGTGTCTACTTCAGTGTTTTTGCAGTGTCTTTAACCCTGCAGTTGAAAGACAAAGGATTTTTTTTTTTAGGTTTTTCTCCTCCTTTAAGACACTCAGAAGACAGCAACTTGCTGCTGTTTACCAACAGAAAACTCCCCTCCTGAATAATAACTCAGTCATTAAACAGGTGTATTGGTCCTGGACTGTACATCTCCAGTCCCCATGCCATTTCCAGGAGAGCAATGCATGTTTTGGCATACAATTTCTCAGAATCAGGACCAGTAAGTGTGAGGAGGAAAGTTATTTCCAGAGTTTGGCCACTCAGCAGAGCAGGTCCTGTAGAAGCCACGTGTGTTTTGGCAGGACAGAGTAAGGTGGAAGAGGCAAATCAGCCCAGACCTTTCTCCATTAGGCAGTTCCTGATCATTTTCAACAGCTGAGTGGACTGAAATTTAGAAATACACCCCCTGATCAAAACAGATAAGAAGTCTACTGTATAAATACTACTCCTGTGTGGAATGATTTCAGATTTATGAACATCAAACCAGAAGAACAAGAGGCTTCATTTCACTGTGACTTTGCTGCATGTTTTCTTGATAATGCAAGCAATGGAGCCAAGTGAAGAAAAAGGACAAAGGTAGTGCCCAGCTAGTCCAGGTAGTGGAGTGCCCAGCTTCCCAATGGAAATACAGGTACATGGGAAAACACTAGCATGCCACCACCAAGGTAGAGGAGGAATCTATGGGCATCTGCAGCTCTTGAATTCACAAAGGCATTACTGTGAGGACTTCGACAAATCAGTAACAGTGATACTGTATCCTGGAGTCCTTGAACCCTGCTATGGAAAAAAGAGTAGCAGTAGCCAAGCAGGTGGATGCAAGAGTAGGATGCTCTTTTAAAGGTGTTGCAACAAAAGCAACTGTTGTTTTTCCTGGAGGTTTTTTTTCCTCCACTTTGTTTTTTCCCTATTACTATTTTTATTACTACTTGTCAGACTACTTGTCTGAAATACATTATGAGGCTTAATTTTTTAAGGAATATACAGCATGCTGGGAGTCTGCGATAGAAGACACTCCACACAGGCCAACTATCATAATTATGCTATGATTTTACGCCCAGCAGGAAACTTATGATTTACCACCCAGGAACAAAGCTAAAGAAATGATCTAAGGTAGCCAATTAAAGTTTTCATAAAGAAACCCTCATCTATTCTCAAAACCCCAAAATCTCCTTTTATAGCACAATCCTCTTAGCACTTATCTCTCTCTTCCTCATTAATCCAGTTTCACCTAGCTGGCACCGACACATGCCGAGACAGGGAGGGAGATACACACACACATATATACACACTTTTTTCCTTCTGTTCTTCTTGACCTTTCTGATTTGGTTCAGCATTCATACTAGCCCACCTGTCTGGCCAATCTCCCCTGCAACGTGCCCTTCAAGATGAAAAACATAGTTTGATAAGGCATGGTGACAAACCTTGCAGAGAGCAAGCATGCGAGCAAAAGGGAGAGAAAGCGCTGAGGGAAATCGCTTCTAACCAGGATCTGCTGCTGCACAGCTAATCAGGCAGGTATTCAGTTGTTCACTCCTGCAGACTTGCTTAGCATAGAAATAGGCTGTCTGCCCAGGAAGATGAGGTAATGTCTAGGTTTAATGCCAATCTCTGTAACTGGCAGGACACATCGGGTAAATATTTCTGCTGCAGGAGACCACATTAATTTGATTTTGCTACCAATTTTCATTATTGTTATTATTGTTATTGCTATGAATATGCATGAGTTTACCTGCTAACACTGAGGATGGAGGGGACACAGGGCTCCAGGTGAGGCAGCCTTCACGCTGCAGCACTGTTCTCCCCCCTCACACTCCTCACCACACTCATTGCTGAACACTTTGTCCTTCCATCTTCTTTATGAAGGACCAGGCATTTGTCTGCTCAATTATCTCCTTTAGTCCATTTATGTAGTATTAGATCCCCTTTACCACTCACAGCACATGTTTTTTCACTCCTTATTGTACCATAGAGGCTACCTTCCATTCAGTACTGCAATACTGTGGTCATCCACAAGTGCTTCTGACACCGGCACTGCTCTACCTGCATATTAACACAGCCAGCTCTTCTCTCAAACTGTCAAAATGAACAAAACCTCCATCAAGCAAAAGTTCTCACAAAACACTGCCCAGCAAATAGGCAGAGAGATCTTTTCACCCTCTTTGCTATCCTCTCAAGCAGAAAAGTTCTTGAAAGTTTAAAGTGAAAACATAAACAAGAAGCAAGAGTCAGTCTGTCCATCCCAGAGCTTCACAAACATAGCCAGAGCTCTAAAACTTAAGAGATGTTTGAAGTCAGGAGCCTGAAAGCCTGCAAACAGTAGCAAGAGAGAAGTGAAACAATCCTGCAAGAACAGCAGCATGAACGAATTCTCCGTTACATGGTGGCTCCAAAATGAGCAAAGAGTTGTGGGGCAAAGGTTTCATGATCGAAGAGAACATCAACTTATGGTCTGAGCAGAGGGTTGCAAACTAAGAATTGCCCAAAGTGACTCATTCTTGGCCTTAATCATGATCGCATTTCACTATCAGATAGACCAAAACCTGTGCCTTAAAAAAAATAAATTCCTCCAAACTCTGCCCAATATACCACATTTTCCATTTCTAGATCATTTGCTTTTGAGGTCTACAGTCTACTTGAAAACAATATCCTGAGGATACAGAGGTGGTTGTTGTAGGCTCATATTTGCTTAGAAACAGAGACAAGGGCAAAAATTTGGTTTTGACAAAAATAAAAATATTCAAAGTCTTAATGTTGCCTTTATTCAATTGAAAAAACCTCAAATATAAATACAAACAGGTATTTTCCTTCCTTTTCATGAGTTCTCTCTAGAGGAGCAGATTCCAACCACTAAATATTCTTCGTATCAATCTTAAATCAGGTTTCTCAGCATACTGAGTATGATGACACTTTTGAAGCTACCACACTCCAAGACAGTTCCATGCAAACTTGTTCCATTCTGGAGAGACTGTGACAGCACAGAGCTCAGGCAGAACACCCCTCTCCTCTAAGGGGTCTGTCAGCCCCAGCTGTGACACACACTGGCATTGCAACCAGCTCCCTGGTCAGAGCCAGCTTGCAAGTCCCCAGTTCAGACCCACCATGCAGATGTTTGCATCCTGCCTTTCAAAATACTAATTTATATTTATATTAGTTTTTGTGCACAATTATATGAATGTTGGGTAAAATCAAACATGGTTATTTTCTTTTGTTCTGAAGTTTACTGTATTTAAAACAATCTTCTGACTATTAAAACTGACCAAAATCTTTGAACACTGCTAGCAAACCTCTTGCATTAAAATTACTTTTTTCCCTTGTCCCACCTTTCATCTCTTGAATGTCAGCACAAATTTTAAACCATATAACATCAAAGAGGGCGAGGATATGTTTGAGTTCAATCTTTTACCTTTGATACCTTTATATAGATGAGTATTTCAGTTTAAAATCTGTTACCACTTGTGATCAGCATCCACACACTGAAAACAGCACTCCAGCTCTTCCCTCCATTCCTTTGTGCTTCAGGACATGCCCTCTTTTCAAACCATGCTGTTCCATTTGGTTCTACCATAACCACTCCTTGCACCAGATTTTATTTAAAAATACGTGGTCTACCAGATGAAAGTAAAATACTTGCTTCTGTGGGGCCCAGCCAATCTAGGGCAGATACGATAGACACTTAGTCACTTTTACTAATACATGTATTTCAAACAAATTCTTTGTAGCTTCTGCTGAAGCAACTGCTCAGGCATCACACTTATGTTACAAATTTGCTCCTGGTTCATCACTAACAGCAAAACAAAAACACAAAAGGAATATTTTATGTAAAGAAAGCCTAAAATCTGCATGAAGAAGAGAGGCAGAAAGTGTCACCATTTCTTCCAGACAACACTTTGTGACAAACAGCAAGGAGAACTGAAATGGAGGAAACTTATGGAAATCGTCTGAACAAAGCGAGGCGTGTGTTCTCTCCTCTCACTTGCACCAGATACCAGAGATATTTGACAAACCTGAGACAGAGAATGAACCACGGACCTTTGTCAGAACTAGAAAGGAACGTGACTCTGTTTGGCAAGAATGTGGTGACTATTCCCAAGCTGACTACAAGCCAGAGCATGAAGAAAGAAGACCATTTTCAGCATTAGGGATGGGCAGGCACAGAAATCCAGCTTGGAAGGAAAAACATCTCCCCTTGCTATGAAGCATAGCTAAAATGAAATCTGCAGGCTTGGTGGTACTGGGACTAAGACTCTTTGCCCAGCAAGCCTCAGCTACTTGGGCTGACAAGACAAAGTAAAAGATGTGCCCTGCACATTGCTTTTCCTGATAGGAATATGTTTTCGTATTACATATTCAACTGAGGATATGCCCTGGCAATAAAAAAGACCAGCATGGATTTGACAGGTGACACACTAAAATAAATTTTCAATATTTTGTAGCAGAAGAATGTGTCTGTTTAAAAAAAGGCTGGATATGCTGGCTGCAAAAGAGTAATGGTATCCAAGTTCTGGACATTACCAGATTGCACTGTACACCAAAGTGCTAACATACATCCTCGCCTGCTTCTATTTGCTGCCAAAAACCAAAAAAAACAGGTTCTTATCTCTAGGTCCCCCAAGGTAGAATGTTTTATAAGGGACAATTTAATTTTAAAATACTGGAATTATTTTCAATAATTCAAGTTTTAAGACATGATGTCACTGAGAGACAGTAATCAAGGACAGCTGCTTTTGAGTGCCAGTACCCTGACAAGTTGATGATACCTCAGGTTGATGCCCTTAAATCCCTTATTCTCTCCTTCTGTATGAAAGCTCCCTCAAGAGGTTCTTAGCAGAGATTTAGTCACTTTCAGTTCCTATGGTAGAGACAAACTCCCATGACAAGATAAAAAGATTACAAGATTCCTATTGCAACATTTGGCCTTTCCAAGGATGCCCAGGCTCAATGAATTTTCATAATTGTGTCAACAAGAAGAGCATGTTTCTATGAGTATTTCTGAATTTATTTTTTAATAAAATGATAGCAGCTTTGTATCACTTAAAAAAAAAGCATGGAAAAAGAGGCAGAAAAATGAGTGTCCCACAACCCAGCTCTGCAGAGAGTTAACACTCTGCACTGGAACAGGTCAAGTTTGAGACAAAACCCTGCCCCTGGGTTGTCCTGCCAAGCCAAGGAAAGGGAGCAGGGCAGAGCAGTGGGCATGCCACATTCTCTGTGACACTTTGTGGGTGCCAGGGCAGGAAAGCCATGCTCGGGTCTCTGTGATCACTGGGGCAGCTGTGACACTCAGATGAGGGGGCAGACACCAGGGTACCTTTAGAATGTAGGAAAAACAAAAGGGTCTCTTCTTTGGTACTACATGGGAACTCACAGCAGAGCTCCGCAGCTGGAAAGTGAGGATCAGGCAACTTTACTGAGCAAAGGTTCTGATAACTGGAAAAGGAGGTATGGTGGATGCAACGGGCACAAGGAGAATTTAGTTTATTAAAAAAAACCCAAATAAACCAGAATCAAGGGGACCTTGACAACAGGGTGTACTAAGGGTCTCTACCATAAAAGTAACTCAACAAATCTCACACGTACCTCTAGGCTGATGTGAACTTTACACTCTTCCCCCCAATCTGCTGAAGAAATTCTCCCAAACCCGCTCAAGTGGTGACAAGTACTCTTATTCCTGCTGGCTGCCAAACTTCCTCCCCCAACCTGTTAGAGTTGCAATGCAGGAAGAAGATAAAAGGGGAGGAAATAAAAGAGACTCTAACATGGCTTTCCTGAATCAAAATCACTGAAGACCAGGTGGATGGATCTTTCCTGAGAAGCCTCTTATTTACCATGTTCTGATTGTGCATCATAACCATGGGACTACAAAAAATATTCAGCTTCCTTCAACTGAAACAGAAATCAGGCAACTGAGGATAGTGAATTAAGTAAATAACAAACAGAAAAAAAGCTTTTTTATTTAGTATTTAAATATTTTCCAACATATGTTGTCTTGTAAAAAATATGTGAAATTTAAAACTTAGAAGAATTCTGAAATGAAATGCTTTGACAACTTAAAAATTTAAATACTGGAATACTTCCCTAAAAAATTATTTACCAAGGGTGGCAGAAATTTTTGACACGATTGAATTAGCTCTAAACTGTTTTTCTCAGCAAGCTTACACCTCACCTGCTCTGTGATTCACACTCCTGTACAGTTTAGCTTCTCAGTCCATCTTCAAGAGCAATTTTGCACCAGCAGGTCACACTACATAAAAGTCCAGAGATCCATAAGAAGACTTGTATTGAGATTGGCCTGTTGCCTCTCAGAGCATCAAGACATCATCCAATTTCCACTGATGTTAGCACAAAAAGTCCAAAATTCAAAGTGTTTCTTAATTGTTAACTAACAATTCTTAATTTGTTAACTAACTTTGTGGCAATGTCAAATACCAAACACAAGATATTTCCTAATTACTTCCTTCACATAAAGCCACACATTTTGTTTAATGCTGAGGTTTTGTGAAAGCAATCAAACTGGTTTTCTACCCTTCTTAAAAATCCTACTATACCTGATCTATCACCACGTATCCTTGATGACAAACTTGTGAGGGGGTTTCTCTGAGATGCCCCTGAATCAGAAGCAAGATTCTGATTTGAGAAGGCTTCTTCACATGTCTCTACCATGTGGATTTCCAGAACTTCCAGAATTACAATTTATTACTTCTTTAAAAAATGCCTTGTTTGCTTCCTCGTCATGTACTCCTAGCCTCTCTTTTGTGTTCCTCTGTTTTACCCTCTGGGTAGCAGACAAGCAAGAAAAAGCATTGCCGATATTTTCACATAGCTAATCTTTATGAACCATCAGTGTTTCTGACAAGCCATTACCTACAAACTATGGCTATTACCAGAGGAAAGACATTTTTCAACTACTTACAAGGATACAGCAACAGTTTAAAAAAACCCTGACAAGAACATTGTATGCATCACTCCAAAACTTTACAAGCTTGTATCATCCCCCAGCAATTTTAGGTCTCCAGGGAATAATTTTTCTTTTTCTTCTGCTTAAAGTCTTCTGGTTTTCACACAAAGGCAGTAAAACCAGGCTCTTGCCAGAAGGTGAACAAGTTAATTCATTGGAAGTAGCAAACCTGAAGTTGTTAGGCTGATGAATACAAGATATTTGTTTTCTGAAAGCAGTAAAAACCAACCTCTAATTTTTGTCAACATGGAGCTCTAATTTTCAAAAGGACATTGACAACTATACCTTGAATTAATTATCTTTGAGCTAATGAATTAACTTAAAAGGTGTGATAGAAATGAATACTAGATTATTTTAGCTCTTTCTCCAAGTCCTCTTGTCCTTCCACAGATCCATGTGCATCCCCTTGGCCACTGCCTGCAGCTAACACACGTAGCAAAGGATGGCCACAGCAATGAGTTACCACCAGGAAAATAATGGCTTCAGCAGAACCAGCCCGACTGATTTGGCACCATTTCAGCTTGGAGAAGATCATATGAAGAAAAAATGTGAATGATGATTTCAACCACCCACCCGTGCCCACTCGTGACACTGTTTGCTCACACTACCCACGCCGCAGTGCGCGGATCGGTTCCAAATTACCACCTCTGAGAGAAAGCGCTAAGTGGAAAGTTCCCCAACTGTTCCAGAACAGTGTGGTTTAACATCAAAATACCTCCCCGCATACAACAGTACCTTCCTCATTGCTGACCACATTTATTTCCTACGCGGTTATAGACCATCACATTTTATACTTCTGTTTTCCATAACAGCTCATGATACCATCCCTTCTCTAGAATCTTTAGTGGAACTCAGCATTTGACATGAGGATCACAGAGATCTGTTGTATTATGGTCCAACTTAGCCTTGTGAAGTTATGGCCACTGAGCTAAGAAGGCTAAAGCAAAGTCAGGCTTTCAGCTGGTGGAAATGCATCAAAAGTTACTCTTTAAATACAGCACACTGTAGGCTGCTGTTAAGTCTCAGGTCTTTCACTACTATGATGTCTGCTTGTTAAACCCATTTTTTAACACAGCAAACTCATCGAAGTTTTCATTTAAAAGGAAATGGTTTCCACTGACAACAATCTACCCTGTATTCCTGACACTCAAACTGCTGTAGCCCTTAGGACCAGAACGGAAGTCTCTTCAGCCTCCCAGATTTGGAAGGCTACATCTGCAACAGCCCCAAATACCAGATCACTCTTGTTGGGGGATTTATTTCACTTTGGGATATCCAGGAGAACACAGACAAGGAGTTTTATTTCCCATTTTCACTGAATATACATTTTTGTGTCAACCAAAGTGAAAGCTAACACAGTTGGAATATACTAAATGTCAATATTTAATCTGGCCTTTCCTTTCCAATTTTTTAAATCACAATGCATCACCTCAATGTGATTAATAACAACTCTTCTGTTGCTTTCCCCAAACCAACCTGAGGCATTTTTGTTGCTAGGTAATGTTTTGTTGTGAGCTGTCCTCCCAACTGCAGGAAAGATTAAGAGATCTCAGAAGGAACCAAAGACAGCATGCCAGCAATCACAGCTGAAAGATGCTTGCACTTGACATCTTGAGATGGGAACAACATGTCTATTGTTTGGAGCCATCAGTCCTTTGCTATAATGCATGACAGACAAAACCACTTACCTTGTCAAGAATTGGGAACCTTGTCAAGAAGTCATTTGTACTGATTGGATAAACAAAAGGGGAATCTGGAGAAGCAGGTTCATAAGAGAAACAGAATGTCCTAGAAATGGCCCATATTCACCGTTACATTCCAGAGAATAAAGGAGCTTTCCATCTACTTTAACTGGTCCCAGGAGGATCCAGTACTCATAACGAAATCTTGCATTGGCCTTAAGCTTCCACAGCAGCTTTTATAAGAATACAATGTGTCGCTGCCAAGGGAGTGGGTTTAGCCAGAGAAAAGAGAGTTTTGGCCAAGACATTCCTCCATCTGACTAATCCTTGGCTTTCCAAGAGCCTGTTAGAGCCACTGGCAGCTGATTCAAAAAGCCTAACACCTTTTTAGTCCTAACCTATATGAGATAATATTTCAGCAGTTCCGAATCAGACAAACATGCAGTCATGCTTCCTCCAGACTTTAACTATTTCTTTGTCTTCTTTATTCCTTTATTCTAAAATACTTTTTTTTTTGCAAGGATCAACATTCCTATTAGCATATTTACAAAAATACATAGCCATATCTCTAAGTTTCCCAGCAATACCCTTGGCAGAAATAAAGGAAGCCAGAGTGATAGAAGAGTTATACTCCAAAATTACCGTGCTGTATTCTTTGCCAAAGGGTAATTTGTCAATGCAGTTGACAAATTGAAAAAGGGGAACATTTTTTGTGCCAGCACCAGAAAACAGCAGAAGTGAAAAACAATGCTCAATCCCTCACTGAAAATATCACCATATAGCCTGTAAGATAAGGAAGGGAAATGTAAGGGAAGAAGAAGAAAAAGAGATCACTGCACTGAGGAGCCTAACTCCCTAATCTTATATTCTTTAAGACTATCCAAGTGAAGAGAAACACAGTTTGCTTTTTCCCAGTTAACAAGCTATTTGTGCATTCTGGTGGCACCAAGGCTCCCATCAGAGATCCTTTTGTACTAGGCAATGTAAAAACACTTACTAAAAGGACAGACAGCCCCAATGTCTTTTTTATCTAGAATAAATAAATTACCATGACTTATAAATGAATTTTCTAGTGGGGTGGGTAATTAAAACCTGAAACATTGCCAGGTGGTACTCACTATCACATGCAGTCTTGAAGATTGTATTTCTCTCTAAAAACTTACAGGAAAAATGAAATGCCTAACTCCTAACAGGGAAGGTCAAGCTGAATAATTACAGCGATCAGTTCTGCCCCTTGAATCCATGAATCCCCCCGATTCAATCTCTTACTGTATTAAACCAAAGACAGATAATTAATAGTACCACACTCAGCTGCTACTAATACCCATCACTATGTATAGGGCAACAATGACAAACACAGTTCAGACCTTTGGCCACCAGGCAGGAGCTCTGGCTGTGGACCCAGTTTTATTTTCTTTGGCAAACTGGAGCAGTCCTCCAAAGTGCTATGCCACAGCAGGAGTTACTGGGTAGGATGGAGCAATATTGCACAGTAACACAGATAATTTTACTTCTTTAGTGCTTAATCTGGTGGGTGTTATGGCTGTACCTGGTTATGTTTGCAGCATCTCCCCAGATCTGGAACACTACAGGAATTTTCTTGCAGTGGTCTAATGACACTTTCATTTCCTTTTTTAGCAAAGTCTGTGAATCACTGGGTTCAAGTCTCTATCTCAGCTTATCCAGATGGGCATATGAAAGTTTTGATGTGATCTCTGCTCTGACTTCTTTTCTGAATGTGGTATGCAACAATTTATTCCAAGTAACACCTCCATTGTCAATATTATGAACAGCATATACATGGAATTTCACAGCCTTTTACATCCTCAAACAAGTCAATCTAGTGTAGCCCTTCAGACTCTAAATTCTGTGAGGCCAATAAAATGGCTTCTCCATGGGCAAAGACCACCAAACCCATTCTTTTCTATCATATATAACTCTTACTTTCAGTTTAATTAATACTAAACCACTTAATCTTCATTATATATCTCACAGTGTCTATGCAACTGCCTTGGCTACTTGGAAGCACTAAGCTACTTGTCCCCAGTGACTTCTTAATGAGCTGCATTCTCCTACTGCCTGTCTGAGAGCTTCTCTCCCTTTATTCTCTCCCTTTATTACTTACAGACCCACGTGCACAGGTGGTCATAAACAATGTGCTACATCTAAACATTATTCAAATGATGACACCATATTAACCAAACTCATAAATGCAGAGCAACCTTAAAATAAAATGGATTTCTTCAAAACAGTGTTCTTATGAATTAATACAAATCTCTGTGAGACATTTCACTCCCTTAGGCCCCTGAAAACTTCCTGGACCATAGCAGAGGAAAAGCTGCAGTATGACCTTCAAGATTATGCTGGGTTTTGTTATTGCAGCTTTAAGAAAGCTGGCAGACTTGCTTGCCACATCCCACACCCTTCCCACATCCCTGCCAGTTGTCTTGAAGAGTGAAGTCAAATTAACCTTAAAAACCTGAAGTAGTTGGCCAGCAGCTGTGGAAATACTAAAAACAAGGAATGGTTGAGCCAGCCAAATCACTTCATTTCCTCCGGCAACAACGAAGAGAAAATGGAATAGGTAAAAAACCTTCAGGACCCAGGGGACTTCGGGTATATATATTTGTGCTTGAGGGTGAAGTACTCCCTTCCTGAATCAGAGAAGGGAAACAGATAAGAGAAGTTGGTGTTTCAGGTTAAAAGAACATCAAAACCCCAAGAAAACCCACCACACTCAAAATTCAGCAGTTTTTCCTTCTTTGCTTGAAAGTCATTGACCGAGTATGACTTTTATTATGTTCCTCTTCTAGTTTGAACTCCAGACATGATACAAAGCACAGAGAAAATAAACTCACTCCTATCAAAGAAAAACAAAATCAAAACTCAACAACTCGCATAACCACCACTTTTTAAAACAGCTCTACTTATAAAACATTAAGAGAAGAATCATTTGTGTCCAAATGCCATTTGAACTGGCATTGCTGCCCAGAAACACTGCCCGGTGTAATCAGTAAGACAGATTCTAACCTTCAGGGATATTTTAATCATCATAACCATCCATGATTAACAGCTCAAATTATGTGTCCACCCCTAAAACGTTCTTCAATGAAAGTTCACGTTCTGGCACTAGTTTTAGGCATGTATTTTATGACATAAGAAGTAGATACAAGTCTAAGAGGACCACAACATTTCCAAAATGGCATGAGCATACCACTCGCCTATAAAATATAATAAAAATCCATGTCAGATCAGTGCAGGGGCTAAATTTTTATGCAGAGCAGATATCTGCTGGCAATCACCATCAGCACAGATCCTGGTTGAACACTGCAGCAGGAACATCTTAGGTGCTATTTGTCTCACAGGGTTTATGCTGGTTTCAAGCCTGAGTAAGCACCATCAGGGCAAATAGCAGCTTTCCCTCAAAACCAAAAAACCAACCCAAACCAGTCCACCCTACACTGCTGCTCAGGACATCTACACCTGAGTTATTCAGCCTCTTTCTCTGGTCCAGAGAGAAGCAAGGAGCAAGACCAGACAGCTCTAGAGAGGGAACCTTCAGGACAGCCCAGGCACTCTCTACAGGAGAGTGCAATTATCCAGATCTGACTCATCTCATGTCTGCAGCTCAGCCGCTTGCACTGCACTTTACTGTAACTGCCATCTTAAAAAAACCCACCAAACCAAACCAAACAAACCCCCTTTCAGCTGCAGATACGCATCATCTGCTTAATATAATCATATCGCTCCTTTCCAAACTCGAGAGATGAAAGGTTTCTCTTTCCAAAAGCTGTGAGACAGCAAATTAAACATTGTGATAAAAGAAGTTTCCGATCAGCAGGTGCCTCCTGTGCTGGCAGCAGGCAAAGATACTCCTGTCTGTCAGCAAACACGGCGGCCCCCAGACAATGAGGGCTCCCACCTTGGGGCCTCTGCCAGAAACGCTATCACCGCCAGTATCAAGTAGCTGACAGCACACAGCTATGTGTGCACAGATTGCCCGAAGGTCACTGAACATTTACCTTATGGTTAAAAGCCAAAATGAGATTATCCCCATGGATGCCACCTAATAAACACACACACCAAGCTGTAAGGGATGCCAACGTGTCTGGAGCGATAACCACCCGCAGTGCTTGCACAGGCTGGCAGGAGGGAAGCACAAAGAAGGAGCCTGCCATGCCTGCACAGCCCCCTTGGGGAGGAATTCTAGACACCCCCACTGCACATTTTATGGCCCATGCCTTGTGCTTTGCTTTTTAAAGCCTTGGCCTGTGCACAGGCCGAGGGGCATTGCCTGAACTGCCTCAGGGTACCCAAAGCAGCGCTGCTTCTTTTCAGCAGGAACTTTGTTAGGGGAGTGTTTCAGACGAGGTCTACAGACTGGCACAAGAGTTATTACACAGAAAACCTACGCAGCAGACACCTAAAATGTGGGCAGTCCTCAGAAAAACAACTTTGCTGTCATAATGAGCACTGCAGAAAATCTCACTTTGCACAGACGCCAAAGGTATTATTTTTAAAAATAAAGAAAAAGGAAAAAAAATTCATCAAACTAAGAGGTAGAGCATACAGAAACTATGAAGAAAGGGCTGAAATGAGATTGTTTGGTTTTTTTTTTATTTTGCACTTGCAAATGTAATTTCTACAATGATGCATGTATATCAATAAATAACAAGTGGTTGCCATGCCAGGAAGAGATATTACTTCACAGAAATTCAGTAAGTTACTGCCATAGGCAAAACCATCCCGCATGGACCAGGTGCTCAAAAAGTCCAGATCACAAAACCTCCCAATTTCTGAATAAAGCACCATTTTGTCCTGAAACCTCCTCTGCCATCCCAATGTGTTGACAACTGAAATTCACAGGTAGCTCCACTGCCAACAGGGAGCAGAGTTTGCAGCTTCCAGCTCCTCTCACTGCCCCTTCCCATCCCCTCAGGAATGGCCCACCCCCACCTGCTGCCTCCCCGATGGTAGGTGGGACAGCAGCAACACACATCACACACATCTAACAACTTCTACAGCCAGTCTGGGGAAGCACCACCAGAAAAATAAATACTCCTGCTCTGGGAGCTCAGGATCAGATCAGTTATACATGTTGAACTGCCCCTGGGAAATGGTCTCTCTATGAATTATTGAGAGGTTCTGAGTTGTCTAAATAATTTTAGGAGCAGCCTCTCAGGTTCTCAGCAGCAATCAAAGGCAGGCAGTACTGGTGCAAAAAAAAAAAAAAGGCTAAAACTTTTTAGGATCATGCCCATATTATTAGTAAATGCCTTTTTAAAACAATTGGCAGTTTGAGTTTGTTGCCTCACAACATCAGGAAAACAAACGTCACACCTCGCACCAACAAATAATGAGCTGACTTCACCTAGTCAGTGGACAGACATTTGTGTGGCCCCAAGAATATCCCACTGTTCACCCTACACCAGCAAAAAGCACCATATGGCCAACTATATTGGTGTCATATCTAATTTCTGAAATTATGTAGGGCACTCTTTCAGAGAAGTAGGTCGCTGTGATATTTTGGATGCAAAGGTCTTCCACTCTTGGAGACCTGAATCAAACTTTCATGTAAGCACAGTGCTTGTTGCTATGACATAATTGCAGGCTTGTTTATGTTATGAATACTGTGTAATGAAGTCTGCATGCAGTCTCCTCTATTCTGGGATTGAAAGTACTTTGACTTATGAATTATGGCAAACATTTTCAGTCTAGGTATCTGCTGTCACAGATACCTATTACTAATAGGAACTATTTAGAAGGCAGTGGGGCAGAAAGGCGTGCACAAGGGGAAGGTGCTCAAGGACGTGATCAAAGGAACAAGAGTACTACTCAAAAAGCAAACCCACCAAAATAAAAAAGTGCATGAGGTAGTATGTTCCTCACGTTCCTCTCTGCTTAAGCCAGGGCTATTCCTAGTAGCCTCCTGCCCCTCTCCAAACTAAACTGCTAACTGTGCCTAAGAGTCACTGATCTGACTCAGTGCATACTTCAGTCTCTGAATACACATTAATTTAATTTGAGACAATACACCAAGTCATCACTATTACTTCCCTTCCCTGCGGCTGGCACAGCCCTCTAGTCCTCCCAAAGGAGCAGGGTATTACCAGAGCAGGAAACATTGGCATAACCTTTCACAGTTAATTTGCTCTTAGACCCCAGTGCAGGAAAGAAATATTTGGGCATGTATCATAACCATAATTTCCCCACCTGAGGTGGCAAAGGGAGCAGCTCTGCTCTACCTAAATGCTTTAGAGTACTGATCTGAAGCTTAGAGATATTAAGATATGTTAACATTTTCTTTTCCAACTTGCATGCTCCCATTGCCAGAACACATATGTGAAAAAGCACAGTTGTCCTTCTCCAGCTTCACAAGGGCAGCAAATACCCCAACAAGGTAACTTCACCAGCAGAGTCACTGGGGAGTCTTGGCACTGTGAGTATCCTCCTCTGACCAGACCAGTATTGTCACTCTTCACAGAGATGTCTGCAACTTCATTTTAAATGAAGTTTCAAAAATTGTGAACTATTTCAAGTGAGTAATGGAGAAAGGGGAAAAAAAGGGAAAGAAAAAGAGAGAGAAAAAGAGACAGATCAAGATAAAGATTATTTAAATATCATTCTATAACTTCAAGAAAGGATTCTTCAGTAACATGGAAAGAACATCACTTTGGAGTGGAGTATTCAACACCACAGCACTTATTGCCCTGAGAGCATAAAAATAATTTAGCCAGACTTCTGCTCTCAGAGTGGAGCCAAAAAAATTGATTTCATAAAACTGAGCCATGGTACAAATTTCTTTTCACAAGGAAAAAGTACTGATTTTCTTTTCCTCCAGAGCTTCAGAAAGGAATTTTTTCTCATATTTTCCTTGAGTTTTTAATAAAAGGCAGTGGAACTAAATATCTAGTCTGTCTAGGGAAAAAAAGCCAGGTGTCAGAAAGGCCATGAAAACTATATAAAATAGTTTTCAAAAAGGAAGTTACAAAGAGATTAACTACATGACGTGCTCTAGTAGGGAAGAATAATGGAGGGACTAAAGACACATTCAAAGAGGAAAGAAAAAAAAGTCAGATTATCAAAGGGCAAACCATCACTCAGACCTACTTTGGGGTTTGGAAACCAAATTCAAATACTGCTGAAGGAGTCTCTCCCAGGTGCAGACAGCACCACTGAAAAGCCAAACTCCAGTCACTACTTTCTCTCTCACATTACACACAGCCCCTCACGTCCCAGCACTGCCTGCCTCTCCGTAAAGCGACCTTCCCAAGGATGCTTTTTCGGGAGAAACCTGTCGGTGCTTCTGGGCATTCAAAGTAGGGAGCCAAACTGGTGGGAAGACTTTGGAGGACCATTGACCCTCATGTGACTTGGCCAGTGTTCTCACTGCAAGGTGGCTGTAATACAGACCTTGGTGAACAGAAGGAGCCAAGCTCTTAGCTCTCGACCCTGCCTCCAAGAAATTAGCCCGCCTGAGGACAAAGCACCAACAAACTACATCGAGAAAATTTTATGCAGAGATAAGAGCAAAGCTAAGGGCAACACCCAAGAAACCAAGTTAAGCCAGAACATCGAGTGCTGAAGAGGTTGTATCCAAATCAAAAGGAAAAAACATTTCCTCCTGGTATTCACATTTTTATAGCAGAAATAAACACAGAGCACCTTTAACAATAGCTCCAAAATCAAGAGAGAATTGTTATGAGAGGGTGAGTAAACCAGAAAGCACTCACTGGCAGAGATTTGCATTCAGCCTGAGGAAAATCAAAACAAAATGTAGGTGCAGGGTAAGTTGAGCGCTAGAGAGGTGCCAGAGGTCCCCATAAGGTACTGAGGTACACTGACTGAAATATTTAAGAGAATACCACGAGCTTAACTTTACATTATCATACTTTTTCAAAGTCAAACTAGAAAGCTACCTTAAAGTAGAATTTATCTTCATGAACAAGACTCTGTGCTGCCTCTGGTGATTTGCATATTGTCTGCATTGTTTGCCAAATGCCATCAACAACCTCTCAAGGCCATTTAAAATTGGTAACTTGCTATATCTGTTTTAAATTAGCTGTGCAGGTGTATATGGGTGCTTTGGAAAAGTGGTTCAGCTTAAGGGGGAAGAGTAAAGCCATTAGTAAAATTGTAATGATTGGAAGATAGACGCGCATTTGAAAAAAACACCAAAGCAAGAGAGTGACCTCGAGTTGCAAGCCAGAGCAAGCTAAGTTAAAAAAGCACCAAAGTGCATTTTGCTGTCAGCCTTTATGGGCCAAATCATGAGAGGTACTGCAGCGAGTGTTTATTTGCCAGGGACAGCAGTTACACAAGGCCCCCTTCCTCTCCTGCTGCCTTACGTAAGCTTCCCTGTCTAGACACAAGCTTGACTTTGACAGAACATGCTGGTCCTACATTTTTCCCGGGACTTTCCTCACCATCTGGAAGCTACAGGGGAACAACAATGCACTCAACAGTGACTCTGCCTCCCCTCAGCTGCTTATATAAAAAGTCTGGGCTTTTAAAGCACTCAGTGGAGGATGAAGAGAGTAAAAATCTAACTGCTTGGATTTAATTTCTTACTTCAGAGATATTTCCAAGAGGTTGAGCTGTCATGCCAACATAGACAAGAATCAATATTCCTCAGTTACTTCTGCAAATAAAAAACAGAATCTGGATCAGCCAAGAAAATAAACACAGAGCCAGGGAATAAAGGAAAAGAGGGGTAATAAAGGACAAGGAAACTACACGTAAGCAGGTTATATATAAACTGTTTTATATAAAACACCTTCTATACCCCACACACTTTTTCAATGCTTCCTGGCAATAACAAATGGCATTTTGTTCTCTGGAAAATAACATAGCCTAAATCAATGACATGTTGAACTCTAATACAAGAATGCACTGAAAGTAACATACGGGTTTGGTTGAGGTCACAATAATACCTTTGCTGTACAAGCTAAAATACCATCTTTTACTGGAGTTCTGAGAGAATCTGGCTTCTTAATAACTCTTATGGTAAAACTGGGGCAGAAGAGCATCTATTAGACATCAGGCATTGATAGGAATTCACGTCCCAAGTTCTGTTTTCCTTTGACACAGATAAACATAAAAAGAAAAACAGCACAGCCAATATTCATAGCCACAGAAAATTTGTCTTCTGGTAGGAAACAAACAAGAACAAAGGATAACAAAGTTGATCTCTTAGTTGAAAACACTTGAGCATCCCTTTGACTTTTGTCTGGGCATTGTTTGACCAATCCTGATCCAGTGATCTGACATGAGCTAGCCTGTGCTCAAACAGGTGAAGCAGGACTACCAACAGAAGATAAAATTTTGCATACCTTAATTTATTTCTAAATGCTAGCCAAAAACTCAAGTCCAAATAAGATTCTGAAAATTATCCTCTGGAGCCTGTGCAAAGCAAGGTAAATATCATTTGAGACATGAGATAATTTTTTTTTTTTTTTAATAAAGAAAGAAATTATTTTTAAAAAGCTGTAATTGCAAGTGTCTTGTTAGTGGAGTTCAGCACCAATGAGGAATTGATCAAGTTGGCTGTCACCAGTGGCAACCACTATAAAGGTTTTTGGCAAAGGGACTAGGATGGAATGATGAAGTATTTCCTCAACTAAAGAAAGAAAAATAGTAATGTTTAATGAAATATATATTAAAAGATATTCACAAACATGGTTCATGGCAATCCTGTAATCTCAAGAATTCTCTGCCATGACACAGGAGGACTGAAGGAGCTGGTGAAAGGTGGAACCAAAGTATTTTATTCTTATATATAATAAGCAACACCCTTGACTTTTGTAAGAAGCCAGTTAAAAATTGTTTGGCATCTCCCAGGATTCCTCGTGTTTGATCTCTCTGCCAACATGATCCATACTAAATGAAGAAGCAGAGCTTACACTATATATCTGTCAGTAAGATTCAGGAGAGGCGTTGGGAGAGGCATCAGGAAGGCACATCATGACACTTTCATCTATGTCAGTTTTGCAAATTAAGGAGAGCTTGCTATGCAAGGAAGAGGAGGACAAAAAGCCATCACCTCTGTGTGAAAGAGCTGTTAAGTAATGAATGAATAATGCAGAACAACATGATTAAACAAAATACCATTGTTCACTACATATGTGGAAGAAGAGGGTATATAAACACATGAACACATTTATGCAACTGTCTTGGTCACAAAGAAGAAGAAAAAGGTGCAAGTGCTTTGACTGCCAACATGAAACTTCCATGATCCACCCCAAACTGACAGTGTTCATATCAGATGTGATTCTGGGTTCTTATAATCCATCCATTAAGGATGGAGTGATAGTCTCAGCACAGCAGTCTCAGGAGAATAAGGGAATCAAGGAAAGAAGAGTACAAGTGACCCTGTAAGAGGAATGCAAACCAGCCAGCTCTGGACACACTGTCCCATTTATTCTCACTGGCAACTTCACAGCTATATGGTGGATAGGGACAGTCGGTACCTGCCACCATAAGGAAATGTAGAAAAACTTATTTAAGGAACAACAAAACTGAAGTTAATTAAATGACAGACAGACCTTAAGTATTCTTCATATAGCCAAAGAAAATGTCTGGCCATATAGCTGTTCAAAAAAAAAAAAAAGTGATGAACTAGCAAGATCTGAATGTTCATAAGAATTAGGAGAGGGAAGTGAAAAGCTGAATATATCCTGTATCAGCATCAGCTTGAACAGTGTTAAAATTGTTGCGAGTGGATAGCTTTTGAACAGCCTGCATGAGATCTCACCTCTCTGTGTATTGTGCAAGTGTCCACACTACAAAGCCATCAGTCCAGCTGGCACTCTGACTGTTACAGCAAAGAAGTCAATAGTTCTACCTGACCCAAAGACCAGAGACATAAAAGGTATTTGCTGCTGAGACACTAATGCTGGGTGAGCTCGTAGTAGCAGTGTCCATATGTTCTACCCATTGAAGTACTGCCAACAACAAATACTCAAGAATATGAGTCAGATGCCATAAAATTTCACATTTGGCATAAAACCAGACATTTCTTTGAACAAATAATGGACTTCAACATTTTATTTCCTTCTAATTTCTGAGCACTTATAGCTTCTAAGCATTTTTCAGGAATGTTAGGAATGCACTCTTCAAACACAAGAGCTGAAATCTTCCTGAAATCCCAGGATCCTAGCAGACAGGCTTTCCAATAGAAATGGAACACAGACCATGAGACAAGATCAAAATCAGAAAGCTAGCAACACTTTTGCATAAGCAACGTCAAGATCATCATCCACAAAAAGTCAAGATGGGAATGCAATATCCTTCTTGTCCAAAGTCCAGAGTTCAGAGCTAATAACCCATTTTAAGCAAGGCTATTTCAGCTCTTGTACAGTAAGTGATTGCACTTCTTGAACAATATGTGATTTTGACACTAAAATTTCACATTGCCATTGTAGGTTTAGAAGGAGGATTGCAGTTCTGCATGCAATCATTCAAGTGAGTTATACTTACCGGCTCTCGCTGGGGGAAAAACAACAACAAAAAAAAAAAGGTGTTTTTATTTTAAAGGGAACTGTAGCTCAAACAGACTTTTAGTTTTGGAAACACATTTCTTATGAAAGCACTAAATCATCAGAAAGCCAGGCGAGCATCACCCTTCTGGGGATCACGAAATCTCTCTCTGCCACAACACAACCCCAGCTTTCTTTGGTGGACCAAAGGCAGTTCTTTCTTCACTCTCAACACTTCTTCAGTCTGACAAACTCAGAACCTGTAAAACTCAATTAACTAGCCTGTTATTGCAGAGAGCTGATGTTTCTCCTGAAGTGAAGATGTGCTACGACTCGGCTACCTTTGATCTCTGTGACTCAGCGTTGGGAAATCTGCAGTTTCACAGGGTAGTGTCCCTTTAAATAACTGTTTTTCTCAGTTTCATTAAGTTGTGTATTTACTTTAAGGAACACTTCTTCACTTCAGAGTCAACACAGTACTGTGAATTATTCCTCAGTGATTTCTCATCATACAAACAGAAGTGCTTCCACAAAGAGGCAGTGGGTGGGCAGCAAGTCATAACCCAGCTGATTATCACCCCGCCGTGGGAGCTGCTTTCCTGGAAGCTCCCTGCCCAGCAGAGCGGACACTGAGGACCTCCCAAGCAGCGACCCAGGGGCTCTCTGTTGCTCAACTGTTGATGCCACCAACTTAATTCACAAAGAGATTCACTGAAACAGAACAATTTGGTTCTCCTCATCCTTGTATGAGCAGTGTTACCACTGCGTAGTGAACAAAAGCCAAACTATGATTATGTCTGATCAGTTATTAGCAAGTCCACTTCTCCCCTCCTCTCCTTGCCCAACACGAGCTATTTCCTCTATTATTCATTACCCCCGTTCTCTGTGGTCAGGCCCAGGCAAAGAAGGGACAGAAGGAGAGGATACACAAACTTGGGGAAAAGCAATGGTAAGAGCGGCCACTTGTGGACTATATAAAAGCCTGAGGGGCTGGCAGGGTCCAGCTACCCTGTGCTTGCTGCCTCTTACAGACCACCTTGAGAGCAGTTCCCATTCGCCACCCTGAGCTTCCCCTCAAGTGCTGCCCACCTCAGCACGCACCAGTGGCAGCAACACGGCCATCCCGAGGGGCTCTGGTGGCCAGCTACCCCTGGCAGCTTGGGATCTGCAGGGATGGCTTCAGGTGAGACCTCGGCACAACCCTGCAAGCTGCAGCCCCACAGATTTGAGCTTTAACATGACCGCAGCCACAGAAACAGGTCTGAGTCTGAGCTGAATTCACATCTTCAAGCAGCTGGGTTGAAGCCCAGCTTCTTCAATCTCCTCTTCTTCCAGAGCCTCAGCCCACGCAGGTATCTCTGCGCCCGTCGCAATTAGAACTCCAAATTGCCAGGCAGGCATCGCAGTGGCAAATCTCTCTCCGTGCCTTTACACTCCCCTCAGCCTTTGCCAGATCCAGCAGAGCCTGTGAGATGCAAATGCTTTCACACCTACGTGTTTTGTTTAATCAACCACAGATGCTCAGATTGATTGAGCAGTGATTTGCATAGATTACCGTGATGTCAGTATTTATAATACAGCAGGAGTATCGTGCCAAAATCCACCCCTGAGGAGGTATCTACTCACAAACTAAACTAATAACTGGATGGAGTTTATATCAGAAAAAGAGACCAAAATTAAAAACTGGGGATCTTCAAGTCAGATTGTTCAGATTTCCTCAATCTTCTTCCCTCTTGTGGGTTTCTTTCTTGACTGTCTGGTGACATGAGAGATTTTCCTCCACACCTTCCCTAGAACAATTACAACAGCTGTCAAGGTTGTCACTGTGACCAGATCTACCTTAAGTAAAGAAGATATACAGTGCAAAGTGGGTGTTTCTACACATTGTAATTAGTACCTTCCTTGAAGCTACTTGTGGGTAAGGATCATAATTTTTCCTATTAAAATCTTCATGTTTTAACAAGAGTGAAAAATAAAATGGAAATCTTTTTCAAGATTCAGTTTAAAATCAGCAAGAGTTGTCCAGAAGAGTTCTCAAATGTGTGAGAGTTCTTTGCAAATAAAAACTCAGTTTTTAAACAAGACTTAATTTCAGAAAAATGGAAATTGTTAGCACCTCTAAGCAGCACTAATCATTTTTCTCCTGGCCTAACATACAGACAGCTATAAGATTCACGTTTGTATTTCAGTAATATGCATGATAATTATCTTTATTTTAAAAAAAATTAAAAATACCCAGAATATATAACTCAAGAGGATGAACAAGAGAATTAGATTAAGTGCTGCATATTTTCTGGAATTCAAGTTAACATTTTCTTGAAATATAGTGATAAGAGTGAGTTCAGATTACTCTAGAGAGGTGATAATTCCCATTTTGTCATATAAGAAATTAATACTTATTTAACAGCCAGCCCTAGTAAACATCTATCAAAACAGCAGGGTAGAGAACTTCACAACAAACTTTGCAATGTGAAGTAGTTACCATGACCAAAGGAGGCAAATATAGTCAGTTGTCGGGAGATGCAAGTTTTACAAACAGCAACACAAACCCCAGGCACTTCAAAGAATAAATCAGATGTCTTTTTGCAGAGCTGCAGAGCAACTGGCAACATTACTACCACTGTACTGACATAGAAGACTAAACGGTTTTGTTCCTCCCAGAGTTTCAAAGGAAGATTTGGCACTGACTTATCTATTTTACTTCCTGTTGCCAATGACCAATTTATTGGTTTTCCTTCCCCCCCCTTTCAAAAGCACAGTCCAGGAGCACATTCCAAACATCATACCACCAGTAGGCACCAAAATACAGAACCACACAATGTAGCTCAGGCATTACTGTCATGGCACATTACCTACAATTTCTTTTCATCCTTGGTTTACCTCCTCAGAGGATGACAAATGGTTTCCAGAACACTGAAAACTAGGTTGGGGTTGAAAAATCCATGTAACTTGTTTTGAAACCCAAATGTAACCTGTCTTCTGGTAAGGCTGAACAGGATTCTCAGTTTTGCATCTAAAGGTTCTTGTAATAGTAATATAGAGACATTTTGTTTTCTAAACTGGTCTTTCTTTTATGTATTTTAAATAGTAAACATAGTGAATCAAGAGTTAATTCAGAGTGTATTTTACTCTATGCCTATTTAGGTTTTACTGTAAGAAGCTGCCCAGTTCAGTGCCCTACAACTCACCTAACCTAACCATTCCTGGCAGTAACAGATATTACTGACTGATTTTACTGCCCTCTTGCAGAGGCTTTGTGCCAAGATGTTTGTTTTTCCCTTACTTTTACATAAAATTTGTAATATTTCTAAGAGTAGCAAATTTTTTAAACATGATTTTAGCTGACTAATTAAATGTACATTTTGCTCACATTAATTTTCATTGTGCCTCTGCATGCACTGATGAATCTCCCTGTACTTCCACTAGAGAAAGCAAAGCTGTTAATAAACTAAAAGTAAAGAATATATGAACAAAAAAATTAAATTCAAAAAAGAATCCCCAAATACACAAACCTGTCCCCAGACATTCAGAAGGTGCACAAATTCTTGAGGAAAACAGCCAGGGTAGGAAAGGACTCTGGGTACAGTGATGCCAGCACAAAAAACATGCATTCACTCACTGTTTCTAAAGTACATGAATATGCACTTTCCTCTCTATAAATTGACCAATTTACCATTTGGAAAAGGCAAAGTGATAATTAATGTACAAGGTTAAAGAGAAAGGAAAAGAAAAACAAACTCTTTCAAGAACGCAGCAAGAGAATTTTCTGCCTGTGGCTACATTAGCCAAAATAAGAACGTCCACTGTACAAGATCTCATTTCATGCATGAATGCAGCTCTGGGTCACAGCTCTACGCTCTCTCCCTCTGAAGCTTCCCCATTCACGCCTCTACTCCAGCCTAAAATACTGCTATTTATAAATTGCTTGGAAAACTGGTATCCCATCAGCCTCATAGGTTTTATAAACAAATGTGTCTGTCTAATCTGATACTGAATTTGTAGCATTTTTCAACCAAGAGCAGTAAACAAGATGATGCAGAAGGCCATTACTTCCAGATTCAGGCAGAATGTTATTGACAGATGAAAAATTGCTCCTATTTTTGCCTGCAGAATTAAGAACTCTGCTGGAACAAAATGAAAACTCCTTTCAATTTCTATTAACTATTTTTTTCTCCTTTAATGACAGGACTCAGGTTCGTTTTTGGGAAACCATCCTCCTCAAGGACAATTAAGATATGGTTTATCACGACAAACTGTGTTATTTTTTCTATTTCAGTTTAGGAATAGCAAAATTGTTCAAATATGTCCTACATTACATCCTGAGGAGTTGAAGTCTGTTGAAATAAAATTAGGGCAGATACGAGACTCCAGAACAACAACTTTAGGGCTGACTTACACAGGACAGCATAGCAACATATGAGTAATTAATTACCTTGGACATTTTATCCACATTAGCATGGCATTTTCCTAGACTAATGCAATTATGCTTCTGATACTCAACAAGTTTTCTGAGGTATCTCAGCAATCTTGACTACGTCCACATGGACACATCTTCTGATGTTAGGTTGTATAAACACTGATTCACAAGCTTCCACCATCAATGGACAGTTTGCACATGCAAATCAGGCACAAGCCAAGTGGGAAGGCAAAATAAATCCAGTATGAACTTGCTCTATGCACCTGTGGAATTGCTATGACTGCAAGTCAGATAAGCTGCAAATAATAGTTTTATCTGTCTAGACTGAAGGTTTAGATTGGCTTACAATCAACTGCTTCAAATAAGGCAAATCTTTGAAAAAAAAAAAGATGAAAAAGAGGAGAGAAAAATTAGTATACAAGAACCCCTTTAAAGATACAGCATAGCTGCATGGCATCACAGATTGGTTGCAGTTGGAAGAGACCTCTGGAGGTCTTCTGGTCCAAACTACCCTGTTAAGCATGTCCACCCAGAGCTAGTGGCATGGGCTGTGGCCAGGCATCTTCCAAATAATCCCAAGGACAAAGACTCTCCAGCCTCCATGGACAGCCTGTGCCAGTGCTCAGTCACAGTGAAAAAAGGCATTTTCTGATGTTCAGGGGGAACCTCTTCTGTGCCTGTTGCTTCTGCTCCTGTCACTGGGAAGCTCTGGAAAGAGCCTGGCTGCATCTCCTGTACCCCCTTCCTTCAATGTATTAATATACACTGATGACACCCCCTCAGCCTTCTCCTCTCCAGGCTGAGCAGTCTCAGCTCTCCCAGCCTTTCCTCATAGTCATCATCATCATCATCTTCACGGTCCTTCGCTGGATTCTGCCTGGTAGCCTCAGATCTCTCTGGAGACTGCTAAAAGACTCTTCCCAAAACACACTTTTCTCAAAAGACATTTCTTTCAGCAGATTTCTCCAAATCCAAACCAACAAAGAGTAAAGATTTACTTGAGATGGTTAATAGAATTCACTTTCTCTCCCAAAGATACTAAGCTTTTTTGTTTTAAGGGGTCAGTACTACTATTAGATCTACAAAAGCCACGGATGTCTTTAAACCAAACTGTTGATGCATACCAGAGACATAATTTATACATCTCTTTTTCACACAATTTATAGCAGTCTTCTAGAAAAGGCTTGAAAATTACTAAAAAGGAAAGTTTATTAAATTGTTTACTGCTCAAATACATTCTGAGGCAAAAATAAATGCCTTGCCAGCTGGTGTTCCTGTGCTCTGTGCAAAGAAACAGTGTTCGACACTTATCTCATAGGACCCAAAATTCTTCTTTCTGACTTTTTTTCCCCCTATACTTTTTTTTTTCCTTACATTTCCTCTTTTAAAAAGCGAGATCAATAAATAAATTCTTGATGTAGCTGATTGCATAATGCCATCAACATTCTGGGAGAGCATAAAGTGATCCTTGAACTCGCTGCCCAGGGCAGCTGGGGCTGGGAGCAGTGCCATGGGAGGGAGCAGGGCACTGCTCAGAGGCCCTGCTGTGTCCCAAACCTGAAGCCTTATGTGCCCAAGCTCTTTAAGTGGGAAGCTTCCCTAACCCTTCAAAAGTCCTGGTTTCTGAGGCTTGAAAGAAGAAGGGGAAGGGAAACAGGAGCAATAATGCATATGGTTGAGTTCTCTATCTGAGAGGAAGTAACTTGATAAAGGATTGTTTAAAAAGAACATTTTAATGAAACCAAAGACAGGATATCAAATTTTAAATTACTCCCGTGCACAAACTTTTCCAGTCTATCTTGGGGAAAAGTAACACCAAGAACATGCTAATATTGTTCTGGCTTACTAGGAAGTTATTTATAACACACTTCAAAATTTTGGAAGGTTATGTTATAGAGCAGGAGTTGTATTGTCTATTGTTTTACAACCAGGTGCAGGAAACTCAAGTAGAGCCAACATGCTTACTAAAAAAAACCCCAAAACAACCAAAAACCAGAAACCTCTGAATTGCCAAATCTGCTTTTTTTACTTATTCTCACATATTTAGCAAATGTAGATATATCATAAATTAATATTTACTGAACATAAATGGAGACACCATTCCATTACCCTTATGTTTGTTGGGAAACTCCAAACTTACCTTAATATTGTTCTTTCTAGATGATTTAAGACAATTGAAGATGTGTAATTTAAAGGAGCTTTGATATGGAAGGGCAATTTTTTTTGTAGTAGTCTGGTCTCTGTACATCAGAGCAGAGACCTGAAGTCTTCTAGATTTTCTGAACAGACAAACAATAGAAAATTGTGAGAGTTCTTTTTTTCTTACTTAGTTCTTCTATCCAGAAACAGGAGTCACCTATTGAACACATCTCATCTCACTGGGGAGGTTATTCCCCAGGTCTGACAAAGCAGAGAAATCCAAGCACAAACAATCCAGCACTACAAACACTATGAACAAGAAAGGAGTCTGTATTTTAGTCTGACTTCAACAAACAGATGCTGAACAACCACAACATAATTATCAGACAGCTGCCAATTCTGAATGAGATGCTTTTCTGATCTTGCACATTAACAGCCAAAAATTTGCTTAAATTTAGCTTTAGGTCAGGTAGTCCAACACAAAGCCTGTCTGGGGAAGCTATATTTATGTACCACTTATCTGTTCTTCCTCTCAGAAAATTCATTACCCAGTCTTCCTTCCTGCTTAACCTTAACCTCGACTTCCAAAACAGTACCAAATTCCGCTTACACAGTGGTCTTTATAATTAGACACAAATTGTTCAAGACATTCAATTATAACATTTTCTGCTCTAGCATCTAAAAATGCTGGATATTAATAAAAGCTTTAATCATTCTAAAAAATACTATGCTATCACAATTCTATTCTGTGTTTTAAATTCCTCTGAGCAGACAGAAATATAAAGACTGATATATTAATTATTACTATTCACATAGCCATCATTCTGTGAATTTTAGAAGCTGGATTTCAACAGTCTTACAGTGTTTAGAATACATCTGTCAGTTAAGTTTTCATCTATGGTGTTGGATACAGTAAAGCTTATTTTATAATATACTCTCTTTATATAATTTTATACATTAATTAAAAAATTAAATACTCTATAACTTATATTGCATTATTTTATGTTGATATTACTTTTTTGTACACGTATATTATGAAACAAAATACAATAAACATGTGCATATGTGAATGCACATACCATCCCAGTGAAGTTCCCTAAACTATCCAGTTTAAGTGTTTAGGTACCAGGCTGACAAAAACATATTGCAGCACAAATATATCAATGACCACGTAAGGTTAAAACAACATACCAAACCACTGGCTGTGGCTGACAGAGATTATAAGACATGCAAGATGTCCCAAAACTGTTCTTTAATTTCTGAAAATTTTTTCATATCAATATACATTTTCAACCCAATAGAGGCATTGAGGGAGTTTGTTACCTTTATGTTTTAAGTACAGGTTGTCTTGGTTTTCTCTCTCTGTTGTCTCAAACCTCTCTCCCTTAATTCTGCTCTCTGCCAGCAAGTCAGTCTCCCATTCTTATTTTCTACATTTAATGTATTTCCTTCTTTGGTCATTCACTGGTGCTCATCAACAAAATTTACCCTCTAACCTGCTTGCTGATGTTGACCTTTTCCAGGAATATGTGCATCCGTGTACAAGGAACTTAGACAAAATGAAAAAAAATGCAGATTTCCTGGAAGATGTTAAATTAATAAGTCCCTTATGCAAAGTCCCTTCAGTAACACAAAGACTGGGCACCTAGGGTAAAGTCCTGCCAAGTAAACTCAACCTCTGCCCTTTACTCTTTCACATCAAGTGGCTTTTTCCCTCACCAGCTTCTGCTTCCACAGGTCTGGGCTTGGCAGTTTCCTGTGGTGCTGCTGGTATTTGGGAGGATGTTTTGATTTGGTAAGCAGTTACAATGGGTAAATACAGGAATGGATCACTGTATGATGGAGAACCCTCTTGTTCCCTATTAAGGGAAGCCTTGCTCCCTGGCTTTTTAAATTTACTTCAGGAGCTTCTGGGCTTTTTCCTCTTTTATTTCTCTTCTGTACAGCTCGCTCTGATCATTAACAAGGGTGGACAGTAGCAGCTGTTCAACGGCCAGCTATGTTTTCTGGCTTTTCAACATACCTCTCTGTAATTTTCCTCCTACCTATACATTTTAGGTTGGAGAAAACTGTTTTCATGATGGCTTCCCTAGGAGATTATTCCAATCCTAAACCAGAAGGTTTCTAATTTTATATATGCTCTTTGTTTCCCTTCCATGAAAAAAAAAAAAGGTGTTAGACCTACAACTGGACAGTCACTGGTGGATGAGGGGTAGGATATTCACAGATCCAGAAGACTGAAGGCCATTTTACCAGGCAAGACGAGCATCACACCCAACCTGAAGACGCTCAGTGTTTCTGAGAAAAGTTGGAACATATGCATGACCCAATGAAAATGAGGGGTGCATCATGTGACTGGACACATTTCTATTTCCAGCAAAGAACTTTACATCCCAACTAGCACTGTTGCACTCACTCTATAGATCATAATCACACCTCCAACATGCAAACATTTTCACTGCTATGCGATGAACATATCACAATTTACCATTTTAGGTAATTTGGATATTTTTATGTAAATACAGACTTCAAAATTCTAATCAAAACGTTTTTAGTCTTCCTGTTCAGCTCAGAATACATACAGTTTTAAAAACAACCTATTTTACAAATTCATATCATAGGTCACATTTTCTTTTAACAAATGCTTACCTGACCAGAATACTATATTTTTTAAACAGTAGAGAATAAGGACAAAAGTCCAAACCTGAGGACTCAACAAAGCAATAAAAAATGAGGACCCAGGACAAGCCAACAAGAATTTTGGGACACTTCATATGGAAGGCTCTTTGGGAGAAGATGAGTTTCATTATAATCATTCTTTGTTCCAAAAGTATTTTTTCCTAGTACTCTTGTACGCAAGTGGTTTTGTTCTAAAGTGTAAAATTTGCCTTCTTAAAGTCAGGAACGAAAAAAAAAAAAAAAACAACAAAACAAACCCACAGAAGAAAATATAACCTGTAAATACTGAAGTGCAGCTACACCAGCAAGGGGTGAAAGATGACACTTTTCTCAGGTAGCAAAACTAGTCTGTGCTAAGTCAACTTAGCAAAAAAAATACGAAGCCATATCTCCTTGTAATCAGCTGAAGGAGTCAGATCTAAAGAGATAAATGAAATCCAAACAACACAGATGCAATTGAGTTTTCCAAGGGAAAAAAAAAAAAAAAAAAAAAAGGGAAG
>VZRF01004009.1:365120-519813 GCA_013396875.1 Vireo altiloquus | reverse complement strand
TAATACAGACCCAAATGACCTCCTCCAAAAAAAAAAAAAAAAAAAAATCTTAGGCTTCCAGAAAATAGCTCTTTGTGATGAACTAGGTATTTTTTCAGCAGATTCTAGCTCTGTAGAGCCTTTCAGTAAACACTGAATACTCTGCAATCCCTTCCAGCACACTGTGGAGACTACCTCTTACTAAAGAGATAATATAAATAAGTTTAANATTATAATCATTCTTTGTTCCAAAAGTATTTTTTCCTAGTACTCTTGTACGCAAGTGGTTTTGTTCTAAAGTGTAAAATTTGCCTTCTTAAAGTCAGGAACGAAAAAAAAAAAAAAACAACAAAACAAACCCACAGAAGAAAATATAACCTGTAAATACTGAAGTGCAGCTACACCAGCAAGGGGTGAAAGATGACACTTTTCTCAGGCAGCAAAACTAGTCTGTGCTAAGTCAACTTAGCAAAAAAAATACGAAGCCATATCTCCTTGTAATCAGCTGAAGGAGTCAGATCTAAAGAGATAAATGAAATCCAAACAACACAGATGCAATTGAGTTTTCCAAGGGAAAAAAAAAAAAAAAAGAAAAAGGGAAGAAATCGACTGTGCTCATCTTATTGAAAAAAATTAGGAAGTATTTAAAGAAGCCAATTCCCAGGTTGGATTTTTTCTGGATTGAATGACTGAAACTACCAAACAGGAAAACTCTGAGGGAGGTATGGTGTAGAAAGTATAAACCCACCTCTTCATGAGCAATGCAGAGGGCTAAATCCAATTTCACTTAATTAAAATTAGTTTATTAGTGTGTTTATAGTAGTATTTAGTTTATCTTGATTGTGTTGTCCTTTTGTGTAAATGAACTTCATCTGACATGCTCTAAATTTTTTTTATTACTCTTTTCCTTTCATGCCCTTTTCAACTTAGCAGTTTAGTTAAAATCTATTTCTAGGAATAAGTGCCATCTTTGAGAATTAAACTAAACATGCTGAATGGAGCCTGTTTTTGAAAAGATCTTTAACAACACACCAAGCTTCAGTGTAGTTTCATTTCCCAGAGTACAAATCTCTCCTTGAGCTTGCTGTAACATCTGACTTATCACTGGAAATGTACAAAGTTTACATTATGTTTTGTGGAAAAAAATATAGAACTCAGCTCAAGTTAATACAGACCCAAATGACCTCCTCCAAAAAAAAAAAAAAAAAAAAAATTTAGGCTTCCAAAAAANNNTTTCAGTAAACACTGAATACTCTGCAATCCCTTCCAGCACACTGTGGAGACTACCTCTTACTAAAGAGATAATATAAATAAGTTTAAATAATATAAATATATTTATAAATATGATATAAATCTTTTAAAGCTGGAACTGCTCATTAGACAGTGGCAAATTCATGCAAAGCACCCCTGTGACCTGACATGGGTCTATGAAATCCAGACTTTGACCCTAAACTGCTTCCTGAAAACTCCTCTTACAGCAGTCATGTGAGATGATTTTGAAGAACAGGAGAGTGGAAAGGAAAGAAAGAAAGGAGAATGGAGATGGGAGCCAGATCATTTTTTTCATTAAAATCCACATGGTTCAAAAACCTGGTGTACAACACAGGACAGGATTACAATTCAGCAGATACAGTATGAATACTTCTTTGTTCGCTTTATTCTTATATATTTTGCCCCAAAGAACAGAAGCAATACTGTTAGACTGGAATATGTCACCAGACTTGATTCTTTCATCTGAAACTGAAGTCTAAATGACTCCTTTTATCGTCCTTGTTGGCTCATTGTCCCTCTCCAAGTGCCTGAATGAAAGCAAGGAAGCTCAAAGCTGTCAGTGGACGCTGTAACACCCACACTTTGACCAGAAGGAGGTGGATTGATTTGGCAAAAGGATTTCAGGAGGCAAAACATCAAAGGATGGCAGGATGCAAGAAGAAGGAGGGGAGATCACCAGCTAGTTCCATCCTTGGCATCGACTGAATCAAAGGGAGACGAAGCCAGATTTAATGAGTCCCTTTCACTGCTTTCCTCAGCAATGGGCAGCTGAAAAAAGTAGGTATGATTCAGTGAAAGGAAGCATTTTACTTAAGTTTAGGACTTTTACTTACAAGCATGAATTCAAGTCCTCACAACTGGTCCCACCATACTATGTACCACCATACATGTTTTCTACATGTTTGTTTTGAGCACCAGTTCGAGTTGGCAGTGTATCTGTTCACTAAGAGAATCATTGTCCTACAATCAGAAGTGCTCACATCCTTTTCTTCCAACCCAGAATTTGCTGAAGCTTACCCAACATATAAATTTGACATGGATTAACTACATCAAGAAACACTTAAAAAGAGCCCCCTCTCTGTCACCAGGTTCCAATTTTGTTACTCTGTATGTCCATATTAAATAGGTCTCCCGGGATGTGTTCTGTGTGTCTAGCTCCCAACTTCTTTTGAAATGAAAATGAAAAAGTAGTAAGCCCTTGTCATATTTGCTGAAGTAACTGAAGACATGAAAGAATTTGCACTACAAACACAAATACTATTAAAACACATCTTCCTCCACATTCATGCTATTTAACCCTCCCCACCACCAATGGTGGCAACCTCAAACTTGTCTTTTTCCAAGTCCTTAGGCTCATCAGCTTGGTCAAAGGAACTGCAGCTAAACCAGAGCCATGCACGCACTGCCAGGTCGCTGGTATTGAATCTGCCACTCATCCACAGGTGTGAAATATACTCAACACCTGAAACATATAATTTTTTTCTTTTCTTTTTTTATTTAAGCATATTTACTACTATGAAATTAACAGACAGGATGAATCATTAGATATCCAGCAGAGCTAAATTTACAAAGCTTCTTTCAATGCAAGGTTCTTCCCACCCAGCCCTATCAAAGGGCTCCAGACAACTCCAGTTATAGATCTTTTTAATCACTGCCTAATTTAGGAGTGAAAGGAACGATGTCATGTAAGAAAGAACAAGGTCTATTTTCACCACTAACCTGAGCTGAGACACTGTATATGAGCAATTAGGACCCTAATCCTGTAGCACTTAATTTCCCAATTGCCTTTACAGAGTGTTTAAAACGATGGATTATTGCTTCTTGCTTTCTTCATGAAACACAGACAGTGCAATTAGATGTTCCAAATGCCCTGTATCTGAATAAACGAGGATTTGCTCCACCTGGAGCAACATCCTCACTATCAACACACTCATGCAGAGTGGCTGACTGCAAACCCAGAGCTGCCTGCTAGGGCTCCTGCAGAAACAGCAGGAACCAAAAACGCAGGGAGCTACAATAAACTGACTTCAGGACAAGCAGCAGGCAGGGTGGCCGTGTGCACGCAGTGAGTTTCAGATGGCAATAGCTACGCAAGGCAGGGCGATGTCTTTGGGAACTCCAGCAACTTTTTCTTCCCACAACCTGCCACACCTCCTGCTTTCTTCCCACCTACTGACTCGTCAGGCAGCCTCACTCTGCCTACCACAAGTTATCCATCTTCTGGTCTCTGTACCAAATCTCACCCAATCTGTTCACTCTCAGACTAGCACCGTCCCAGTTTCTCCATCCTTCATGGACACACCTAGAAAGCCCGGGTGTTTTCTTCTAAGGATTGTCACTGCTTAAACACATCAGTGTAGCATTTTGTAGAAGTCTCAGCTCTTTTAAGGGACCTCCTCAAGGCAATGTACACTACAGACATGTAATGTAACAAATTAAAACTCTGTCAGAATACAATTACTCCTATAAGCAATGGAAATACTGTGCAAAACTGCACTGCGTAGTAAGCGCTTCATGTCCATGAAACATGTTTTATCCATGCCTAACTTCAACACACTGCCAAGGGCCAGCAATTAGCCTGTGAAGGAATCAAATGGAAGCTACAAAGTCAAGGTGGGGCTTAAATTCTTGTTGAAAACATAAAATAGTGACATGATTCAAAGGCCAGCAGAAGGATTTAGAGACCAGGACTGATGCCTTCAGGAGACCAAGTGATCCAGTCTCATAGAAAAGAAACACCTCTGCAACTGAAAGGATTAAATGCTTGCTCTTATTTGTATTCAAGAACCTTTAAAAGACTATTTTCTACCCCAGCCCTCTACCAAAGACAGGAAAAAGCCCCAAAACTATTCTACCATCTTCAAACACTTGCATATTTGTAGCTGTTTTCATTTCTATTTCCCAGTGTTTGTGGTCAGCCAGCTCTCCCTCACAAATACTGTACTTCATCATCAGAGACTGAGCTACTGTTGGCAAGGAAGTATTATGCCATGTGAAATAGAAGGGGTGTTTTTAAAGATTAACAGTTTAGGAATGCAAGTGATGTGGTATCATCACCTCTGCCTGTCCATTTGGAAGCAGCACTTTAAATCCCGGATTCCAACTTCACAGTGCCCTGCCTCCACCTTGTTTCCCTCAGAGTAATGTTCAGTGACTGTGGATCATGCATAGATGCAGCGTCATGCACAACATGAGGCAGAAAAACCAAAGTATTTTTCTGATATTTTCTTTTTAACTAAGTAGATCACTAAGAAAATCACAATGTCTGCATTTCTTTTTCAGATTCATGTGATGATCAGAGATTTTTAAACCTCAAAAACCTATTTCACATCTGCAGATTTCTAGCGGTTGGTGGCCCCACTCTGGAATCAGATTTTCTCTGGAAAATCACCTCTGGAGGTTGTTTTTTTTTCCTCCCCCACTGGTCGACAACTATAATTAATTAGAAGAGAGGTGTGTGTGTGTGTCTGTCTGAATAATGCAATGAGACACAGCTGGTAAAACTAGCGAAGCATAAATGTAATGTCTTGACCACTTGTCGCTATTACAAAATCCTATGGCATTTTTCCCTTGTGTATTAGTCTTGCAATGGGGATAATTACACTCTGTCTGCTTAAATCCTTAGCTTAAATAGCTACTATGGTCACATATAGAACACATTTGTGTGTCTAGCTCTTACTTAAATGACTTAACTGCCGTTGAAATCAGAAACAAATATACCTTTTGACTGTAGCTTATATATGACATAATTAAAGAAAATAATTTCTATAAAAAGCCTATGCAGTCTCTAGTTTACTAACGAAATTTTTCTATTTAGCTAAAAAAAAAAGAAACCACATGTTACCTATAATAACCAGTTATCCACCTAGTTTAAAATATGTTATAAAGTCTGTGATTGCTCTTTTTCAGTCACAGACTACCAGTGTAATGCAAACATGTTCTGCAAGCAAGATCTTGATACTGAAATAATACTTCACCTTCTTCACTGGAGAGGTGTGAAGGTGTGATTTTTTAAAAAATAAGAAATATTTTTTAAAAAATAAAATCTGACTTATATGCTTCAAAGCACTAAGTTCAGTTAGCCCTGCAGAATGGAGAAAGAAATCCTATTTTTTTATTATTGCTATCATTTGATCCAGCTCAGTATATTGAAAAGTACTGCAAAATTTTGTATCTGTGGGTGCAATTCACTGAAATGCATTTTTAATGTGCATAAACATTTTTGTACACAATTATTAGCTTGACAAATGATATGCTTATAGAATCCATACCAGAAAGTGTGGCGAAGCACATAACTGAAGTGTTCCAGGCAATATGGAGAAACAGTTGTGCTCACACAGAAATCAGGCTCTCCAACAGAGAACTCTAAAGCCCCATTTGTACTTGAAAGACATGTCTCTTGTTTCACTTTATTCTTTGCTACCCAACAAATATCTCATCTGTATTCTGCAAAATACACCTTTCAACCGTGGGAGGAAAAACAATGTTTTAGCATTCTGTGGGGAGGGAAGATAAGCAGGGGGAGAAGGGGAGGGGGGAAAGAGGGATTATTTCCCCAGTTACCTGGAAGATTAGAAGCACTCTTCTAATTCACAGGCTTTTTCATATGGATAAAGAAGGAAGTTGTTCCAGGAAAGCGTGAGAAACATTTTACAAATGCAGAAACTGGATCAGAGAAAAATCACCTCTGCATTTATGTTCTGGCATCAAATTCAGAGTCAGTCTTTCTGATCTACAGATGTGCCTTTTACCTGGAATACAGCACAGTATAGGGCAGTAGATAATTTATAACCCCAGTGTGGCAACACTAATTGTGCTGTCTGCTACTGCCTGTTCCTATAATGATGTGCAGGACTGAAACGTATCACAGATCTGGACTTCACAAAAGGAAGAAGTCTGTTCTGAGAACATATACTCATGGGTGCGCATGCATGCATGGGTTTTTTAGGACACATAGCAACTCGAAATATTAATATTTTGTATCAAAATTCTTAGAGATAATACAGCAAAACACAAACTTTAGATAAATTGGAATAGTTTTTCTAATGAGCCACTTGTCATACAGTATCATGTAAGTCTCCCAGCCATGGCAGCTCAGAAATTGGCTTCTCTTTGCTGACTCGTCACTGAAAGAGGTACAGTGGGAATCACCAAGGGGGTAGTTTAAAGTTGAGATGGCACACACTGGGTTCATTAGTATGACAGGAAGCAAAATGGATGAGTCAGATTTCCTTGCCAGTGTTAACGCAAATGCTGGCCCTTCAAGGGTATAGAAAGCTGATGGCCCTACACTTACAGCAATCTACACCCAGAAATTAATTTGTTGCAACAAGGAAGTTCTAGATACATCACCTTCAAAACAAGCTTAATTGAAGCAGTTCCTTATGGTACTGTGTAGCAATTGAGACAAGTGTGAAAACCAGATGCAGGACTGCACTCAAGCAATGGCACAAACACCAACGTTATTCAACATTCCAGGCACTAATTAGCAGGCGGATGGTATCTGAGTAATAGCTGGCTGGTGCATATATGACCACACATCTGTTTCCCACCTCTCTGCATCACTCTGCATGTTCACAGCCTACACACATTTCTCTCTGAAAGTCCTAATTAATGGAGAGCTGGTGTTGCAATAGGCAAAGAAACTGTTATCACCTCCTACAAGAAGAGAAGATCGACAAGGGCTGTCCACTACTCTTGGGCATTTACATATGGAGTTCAGTACGTCATGTTTAAGGAGTAGACATTTCTGAAGGTCTGGTTTATTAACTACATCAGTTGAATGGACAGAAGGGCAGTAGGCAACTTCAAAGAATCAAATACCAATCCATATTGCAACACATTTATTTCTAATTCTTGCTTGCTTAAACCAGCTTCCTTTGCAATTCCTAGTACACTCTTGCCATCAGCATGCTCTCCTGAGCTAGAGATGTGCTCAATACCCCTCCCAGGGCTACAGCATGGTGTGCAATAGGGAATCCAGCACAGGCTGGAAGAGATACCACAGTTTTCACTTGTTGAGCAACTCAGTGCACCAGCCTCACTAGTTAACCACCTTCTATGAAAGACAGACACACAAGACAGTCCAGATTTCTGATCGGTAAGATATGACAGAGAGTTGTTGCATGCAATATCAGTAATTACTTAAGTCAGGGAAACTGCACATAAAGACTTTGATCATAGCTGCCATGAGCAGTATTACAAGCCTCTGACTATGGGCTTCAGTTTCACATCACACTTAGGAGCCCACATGCAGTCTTCCTGGATAAGGATGTTCAGTTTGCCAGAAGAATGAGAAAATGTCCTCCCAAGCTCTCAACATGATCTTGGAGATAGAAATTAACTGAATGCCTGAAACTTCAGCCTTATACATTTCTTAACTACTACCCTCTGGACAGATTACACACAAGCGGACTCAGTGTTGAGAGGTTCCTTTCTTTAATTATTGCTAAATCTTGGCCTCAAAAGCATTGCATGGTAATGAGGTATACAGCCTAAAGACAGAAAGAGTGAAAAAATTTCTTTTGTATCAGCTTTGAATTGTACTGAGTGATCTTCTAATCTTACCACATAGCCTAAGTGCCTGAGCCACCTCGGTTCCACACCCATAGTTCTGTGTACCTTTTTATTTCCCCACCCTTTACCTAGACTCAAAAGCAAATGATTCCAAACTTTTTGGGCTCTATACATATCCAGGACTGTTCACAGCTTCCTTCCTCTTTTTTCCTATGTTTTCTACACACAGAGTATGTTTTTGTGCTGCAGCAACACAGCATTCTAAATAAAGGTTACATGTTGATTTATGTAGCAGCATCATAACATTTCACGTCCTATTTTTATTGACTCAAAATACTTTGTCTGACCACAACTATATTCTCTAAAGAGGTCTTTAAACAGCCTTTCATAGTGATGCTTTTTAGTAATCCTTTTCCTTAAATTACACAATTAATTAGGACCTAATAAAATGTATTAATACTTTGCCCTCCAGTATGAATTACTTGCATTAATCAAGATTGAATTTCATCCATCATTCTGTTGACTGTTGACCTCATTTGATTAAATCCTTCCAAAGTTCTTTTTCAAACTTCACTAGCATACCACCAAACATCATTACATTGCATTACATTCACCACGTTTTAGGATATTCTGTTTCAAGTGTGAGATTACTGTTGAGTGATGAAACTCCTTTTCTCTCTATTCACATTTTAGTGCAAATTATGTACCCACTTTTTATGTACCTACTTAGAAACTATCTAGCATATCAGTTTCCTTGTTGACATATGAGTGAAAAATTAAATATACATGTATTAATATTGCATGGTACATGTTATTGTTAATGTACAACACAAAGCACATACTTCCAATTTTTTTTAAATTCTCTCTGCTGTAACTGCACTTTTTTCCAGTACATAATACCCATTTTCTGAGATTATTACAGCTTAAAATCCCTTTTTCATGTTTTTCAACCAAATAAAAATTTCATCTTCTTTTATTCTGCAAAGTAGATGAACATCATTATCTCCATTTTTTAAATAAGGAAATTAAGAAAGAAAACAAAGAATTATTTCATCAGGATTGCATAGGAAGTTGGTGGTAGAGACATCAAGCAAACTTGGAACTTGTGTCAAGACCTATTCACTAATTGACAAATTGTCCATTCCTCATATCGTTTCAGTCCTTCCTTCAGTTTTGCAACATCAGTGAAAATTATTTACCGTGCACATTATCTAAGATGCTTGTCAAAAGGGGACATGGTTTGAAACCTGTGTGCTATAGCTCAGCAAATTTATTTGCTGGAGGAGCACCACCAGCCCCAAATACTCAGGGCCAGCTGACTGATCACCTGCATTGTAAAAGCCTACCAAAATTGACAGGTATTCACACTGAGAACTGCAGCTTACTACAAACAAAAGCCACGTGCATCTTTCCTGCTGGTAATTTAAACAAACCACCCAGTACCTTTGTTAGGGAGAGTAAAAGAAAAGGAAAGGTTTGCAACATAATGATCCCCATCAATGTCTAGCAGATCTTTGGCTGGTACAAAAGGTAATTTTTCCAGGAATATCCGAATGTGCTGAAAGTAAGTCTAGACCATTTCCTATTGAAAGAGCTGAAAGGTTCCACAAAGACAGCCATGTCACTCTCGGCATTAGCTGCAAAGCACTGAACACAAAGGAGGAGCGTGACCATGGTGAGGTGGGTGGTGAGGCTGAGGCACTGGAGTGGAATACAGGCCATTGTGACTGTTCTCCAGGAGACTATTGACTCTCCTCTGGAAAAGACAGGGAGTTGAGCTTTGTATCAGACCACGGCTCTACAGATTCTCAAAGCAAATGGTTTATCTGCTGGCCAGATAAGCTCGGTTTTGAAACCAACAACAACAAAACTATCTGAAATTTAGTAGGAGAAGTGGAGTGTGAACTATCCAAGAACTGGAACACCAATCCCCATCGCCAAACAGAGGAATACACCAACTCTTACAGAACCCCCTACTTGAATAAAGATGGCCTTAGCCCAACCAGCCTTAGTCATACCAATTTTTTTATACATTTGCTATCTTAGACCACAAAAAAGAACATTCTAATTCTTAGTAAAATATCAAAGAAAGGAAAATTTTTTTGGAGGACTGTGCTGCCAAGAACACAATACCATCACCATCAGCCCCCACACATTTGTTATTGCATTCAGCCCAAGTGCTGGATGAACATCTGCCCTGTAAAAATTAAGCCCATTAGCTCCTTCAGCTTGTTAGCATATTTTAATACTGTGATCACAGCTTTCTATTTCTATCGAGGTGCTACTAGGTGTCAGACTCGGTATTCACGTAGTGCGCCACTATTACCTCTTCCCCCCAGATCCTTCAAGTGTCTTGCTTTCATGAAACTATCACACAGTGATACTGAACAGAAGGAATGAAGGAGAACACTAAGAAGGAAGGAAGAAGCTACCAGTGTAGCAATACTGCTGGAAAGATAAGTAGACCTGTGATCTTATCATGTATGGTTGGACAATGCTGTGTTTGATACATCTCTAGCCCCTTGTACTTATCATTAAGTTAGAAAAATCATCTAACACACATGAAACACAATTTAACAACTCACTGTCTTGATCTGCTTTCTGTTAGCTCCTAACAGTAACTCAGTATAAAGAATTGGTTCCACTGTCTCATTCATGGTCATAGAATGTGAAATTCTGTTTTGAGTCTTGATTTCAAGCCTTAACCTGTAATTAAAAGAACAGTTGTTTTTAAACAAAGATAGAAATACCAATTTGTGTTTGCATAGAAGCTGAGCAGAGATATTTCGATGTTGCTGGTATTTTTCTTAACTCTAACCAGTCTGTATTCACTCCTTAGGTTTGCATACAACATGCATGTATATAAAACAAAAATAAGCACAAGTCTGCTCTAAGATACACACGTACTCCCACAGTATCTGATGCCTGTGCGCTACACAGTCACAGGTGACAACTGTGTTTTCTACGTGCAGTAGACTTCATGAGTGCATTTATTTTCTTAAACCGCCAAGACAAATTTACGCCTGCAAGGTGAACTTGGTTCACCATTAAATATACAACTGTCACACAGTCCACAATTCCTGACTTTTAAAAAACCCCTAACATCACTCAAGAAAAACCAGTAAACTTAGAGAAATTAAAAATCTCTGTTCCTCACAAAATAAATGAAAAGACCCAGGCAAATAGTCTTTCCAGCTGACACGAATTCAGCACCTTCTAGCTTGTGTCCTACATTCAGAATGCCTTAACATGAAAAGTATGTGCTGCATATAGAAGAGCCAACAGTGCCCACACATCTACTGGTTAGTGAAGGGTTGGTGGATCTTCACTCATTCTCACACTTCTGAAATGAGGCGTTTTCTCTTTACCCCAATTCCTGCCCTTTCTAAATGCTAAATTCTCTCCAGAGGACATAACCTCATGCTCTTCATGCAAAGCAGTGCAGCATTCCTCCAAGGAATCAGGTTTACTGGGAAAAGCAGAACTGTTTATCTAATTTGCTTTTACTCTTTCACTTAGCATTTGCAACTGGCTAGTGCTAGATTTGATACTGAGCTAGCTGGGCCTTTGATCTGACCCAGGAGAGTTGTTCCAATGTAGTAATTTAACTAGCTGACATTATTCAAATAAAGCCCCATGACTTAAGCCAAACTGGTCCTGGTTATCAAAATGGTATTTTACATTGTACTAGTCTGGGTTCAGTCCAAAAGAACCGAAGCCCATGGATGGTCCTGAGAGACCCATTCTGATGCTTCACTCTTCTGTTTCATTTTTCTATTAAAAAAAGTAACGAATAATGAGATTTTCAGAATTAAGGAAAAGGGGGAAAGCAACTGTTAGTTCTTAATTCCCAAACTCTTTTGTATTCAGGGGAAGGTCTATTAGCATATACTTTAGAGAGGCAGAGACTAAGGCACAGAAACCTTAAACCAGTCAAGGATAAGCCACCACTGAACAGAGCCACTTGTACATCCCTCTGCTTTTGCACAGTTGAGCTGAGAACAGAATCAAGGATGTGACAGTGGCCAAAACAAAGTGGAAGTTCCTAAGAGTTCCTCAGAACCAGACCAGTCTCCACCCCAGCTCCTCTGTGCACGCACAAGCACTTGCACAGGAGCAAGTGAAGGAGCAACCACAAGAGGCAACAGTGACTTGTGCCAGTTTCAAGCATTTGCAAAACTGTGGAGAGCATAAGGGTTTCTCAGGCTTCCCAGTCTGAAAAAAATAGCTACACACAGAGCAACATGCTTTGGCTAAAAACTACATGATATGGAAAAACATCATTTCAGTCACAATACAGTAGAGATCACTGAAAAGCATGGATTTCTTTGAGCATGAGCATGATGCTGTATGCTAATCTACATAAAACTTCAGATAGAAAAATTTCAGTGTGCATGTTTTTTTTTTGCTGGCCAGCCTTCGCATACAAAGATCCAGGGAAGGTCTCTTTTTCCTTTCAGACCTTCCAGCCTGCGCACTGGATTTTTTAGGTGAGACACAGGGCGCGCAGATCTGAGCCCACCCTTTAATCCCGAGGTTCAATCTGCCGGGCCAAAGCGATGCTGGACAGTGGCAGTGAGTTCCTCCTCAGGACGTAGGCAGATTGCCCCCTTGCAGGGCTAACGAGCTCTGCCTGCCCGGGGAGTATCCTAGCCGGGAATCGAACCCGGGCCCCGGCAATTACTGTGCCGTATGCTTAACCACTACACCACCGGGGGCTCCCCAGTGTGCATGTATTCATACCAGAACTTACAAGCAAACTCCCAATTCCCCTTCATCTCAGTTGTTACTTTAAAGAAGTAGAAGATGACCCTGCTTAAGAAAAATTAAGGTGGTGCATTTCATCAGGGAGATGGAGACTTTCTGGAGATAAATGGTCAGACACAAATCTGCAGAATGAAAAGCAATCAAACATCACAGTCTGCAGGATTCTTAGAGAAGGAAGGTGATCTAGTCTGACTTTTTGTCCCTTTCTTGTGAGAGTTTTTGAAATATTATTTTTTATTAAACCCTCACAAAACACTTTAAACTATATGAAAATATAAGTTATCTTCATACTGCTTAAACATCTGAACAGCTTCCAATGCTGTACAAAAGAAATACTTTCCGATGGCTCCTCCAGGCTTATAGCAAGTGCAAACACTACTAATGCAGTGCTCCTCCTAATGAGTATTTACCAGCAATAACAAACATGAATTGAATGAATGATGGGGAAAGCTGTGGCTGTAAAATTCACAAAGCAGGATTTCAGAACTGCATCGAAAACCTACAGAGATTTAGCTAGGCCGTGTCCTAGTGCACAGAACAGGGTGACCCCTGCAAATGAAAACATAGCAAGGAAGGGCAGCACGGGACAATACTTACTAATGTGGAGCGAAAATAAAAGTAAAAAAACTTGCTCAGTTACACTCTATATGATTTCTGATGTCGTGTTCAAGCACCTACTAAGTGTATGCGAAATAATGTCTGAAAATAATTGTCTCACAGTTTATTCTCTTCTTCTGTCCAGGGCGAGGATTGAGCCTGTGGTATGAGACCGCACTGTGGTTTTCGTACTTGAGTTTTATGCCCATATTGATGAAATGTTTATGCTACTGTGCACTTCTGGTGGAGAACCAGTGTGTAAAAAGGGTGCCCTCAGAGTCTGTGGGAAGTCATTTCCCTGCCTCACAGTGGTCCTGTGAGGAGCTCTGGTGTCTTGAAGGGCCAAGTATAACTGTAAAATACAAAGCCCCATTATGCCTGGGAATACTGCCCCGAGATTTACAACCTGAAGCTTGATCACTTTCTAAGATACGTAAAAATCAGTCTTTGAATGAAGATTTTATTACACAGTACACTTTGAGCACTTAAAATTCCCTTTTGCATCTGTAAGAAATCAGTAGCCAAAAAAGGGAATAGGAGCAAGCACAAGGATTACCCAACAGAATTATAAGTAAGCAGTAACATTTAGTATTGGATGAAGTTTCCTAAAAGTTAACAGGAATTGAAGGAAGGATGAATGAAATGTGTATGAAGAGCAAACACAAACAGTTGTGTTTTCTAGACAACTGAAAATGCAGATTTCTTTTTTCTAGATCTTGATTACATGTTATACAACTGACTTACATACTTTGAGAATGAATAAAATAGCATTTCATAGCTACTGAGATTCCCACATTTTCATCTGCACAGTATAGTTTCTTTCTTTTCTCATTAACCATTAATATGTGATTAATGTTCAGCTGGAAACTTTGTGCAATGGAAATTCCTTACCAGGAGCTGAGTTCAGCCCTGTTTGTAAGCAGATGAAAATACCTAATTTTGTACCAGCACATTTCATGTTTGTTATCAGCCACATATGTGTGTGTGTGTGTCTGGCTTGTCCAAGTGTAAGGCTCCAGAGGAAGAATAGCATTACTAAACTCTAGCATTACTGAATTCTACTGCAGATTTGTTAGAGCATTCACAGGACCAGGATTCTATTTCATTTATTAAAAGCCAGGGAATAAAGTATTTTTAAAAATACGTACAAAACTTTAGAAAAAAATATACAAAAGTCAGTTTCGTGTTTTGTTTCTTTTTCAGATTTTCAAGATCATGTTTATTGCCAATAATGTGGTTCAAAAATATGCAAAGATGAAATTATTTCAAAACAAAGCACAGAACCTGATTATAGCACTTCAAGAAACAACTGCACTATAGGCTGAAAACCAATTGGGTTTTCTAAATAAAAATAGCTTTCTAGTATTTAGTTACATATACAAAGAACTAAAATCCAGAATGCTATACTTTATTCTGCAATCTGAATCCCAGAGAACCTCCTGCTTTTTAAATAAGTTAGCACGTGTATCGAATTGAGTTTTTGTTAAAACTCCACTGGTCAAAAAATATTTATCACTCCATCTACATTAGAAACTTCCTTATCATTAATTGTGCTTAGTGACAGAGAAGGGACAAGCAACAGCATGAGAGATCACTAAATAGCACAAGATCTGCCCTAGGCTACAGGTCTCACCTGGTTACCACAGCTTCTCCCTTCCAAAGGCAGCCTCATGTAACCTCATCCTAACAGCTGGGGACACAGGGAGCCCCGGGTGGGGAAACAGATGAATCCTTCTGAACAAGTGGCCAAATAAAGAAAACATAAGCCAGTAAGTAAGCATTTTCCAGCATATACTGTGACTAAAGCAACTGATAAACACAAGTGACGGCGTAGTTTCTTAAAGCATGTGCTTTATGGCCAGATGATGACTCTCCCAATCCACCCCCTCCCGAGATCTATACTCCCAGCTAAATCACCCCGCAGTCCCTGGGCAGATGCAGCTGAAATCAATACTGTCGTTACAACATCCCTCTCCTTTCCCCCCCAAAGCCCCATAATAGCCAAGTTTCAGCTGAGCTCGGTATTGACCGGCTCCCAGCACCTCCGGGCAGGATCAGCCCGGATCGCTATCTGGTGAGAGGGGAGCACGTCCTGACTTTCCCCAGTCACTTAAGCCGGCGTCTCACTGCTTGTCCTTAGAGACCACAGCTCCACTCAGGCAGAGAGCGTCTAGACAGTATTCATGATCCATCTGTCTGGCACAGCCAGGCTGATGACAAACTCTATTAGAGCCGAAACAAATTTTTTTTTTCCCTGCTCTTCCCTCCTCCCATCTCCCTTTTCCTCCGAGAAGCAGTAATCTGACACTGAAAATTACTATCATTGTTGCAATGCTCAAAATAGCAGTGCCAGACTTTCATTAACATCAACGCTAGACTGCTAAATATTTAAAGAAATGGATAAATTTCACCTGAAGTGGGACAGCCCGGCACACATGAAAGCAGAAGCACAATCAAAATGTAAATCTAAGCGGTTGTTTTTATCTGCACAAATTCGGTGTCACAGTCAGAGGGGGATGCCAAAGGTCTCTTTAAACAAAATATTTTCCTTTGATTGAGCTTTTTGTTTTTAAAACAGAATCATTCTCCAACCCCCTGCAGATCCCTACAAAACTCAGAGCTGACAGCAGTAGGTGGGGGTGGTAAAAGGGAGAGTTATATATTTGATTTGTTTGGGTTTTTTTACCTTGCAGAGGAAAATGAACTCCTACAGCAAACTATTCTATGCCAAAACAGCCATGACACATCACCTCCATCAATGCTGACAGCTTGAAATTTGATGTAGACATAATTTGCACATGACAAGAAGGATTTGTTCTCACTTATTTTATTCTTCTGTAAATTCTCAAGCATGTCAATATTTATGTTTGATATGCCCACAAACACATACAGATTGCAGCAAAGACAACTACCTGTACTGTTTTCAACCAAACAACAAAAAAACCTAAAATCTCCACCACCACTACCCTTCTCAGTAAGATACGACTTGGATGCTGCAGTCTGCAGACAACAGACTACACTTCCCATTTCAAAATCTAATTTACTTTTAGCAGGACAAGGCAGGCTGATCATTTGTTGTGAAACAAAGGGAAATGCTCAAACAAATGAACTGTGTCCTTCTAGAGGCAGGCACATTGTTTCAGTTCTTTGGAGTCCAAACTCTCCAGGTCACATGGAGGGGCAAGCTGCTGCCAAGGCCAAGTCTGCAATGTTTAAAATCCTACTCCTTGCCTCATTTTTCCTATCATGGCTTTGTGCTGTTAAATACAGCCTAGACCTCCAAGTAATCTTAAAAGAACAGTCATCTCCATTATCTCAATCAATAAGTCTTTACAGCTGATGAAAACAGAAACAAGTAGCCCTACTGGAAGCTGACATGGGCTATGCACAAGGCGACCTGCAGGGAGAGATGCACTAGCATGGGGGTGTCCACACCAAGGAGGGACACCACCTCGAGGGGAGATGTGCTTCAACATGCATCACCAAACCTGCATCCCAGTGTAAACCAAGCAAGCTGTTACCTTAACATGTTCAGCTTAAATGCCTTAGCATGTATTTTGATCAACTTGCTGGACCGCAGCTTGTGTCATCTAAAATCAGACTCTAACACACCTTGGATTTTCCCAGCTGCCCTCCTATTTCTCTGTGCTATACAGAGTGAATCGCCCACGCAGCAGCATAAGGCAGCCCTACCTATAAGTCAACAAAATTAATACAACCAAAGGGCTGCAGAGATACACATTTTATTTTCATTTACACACGTGAGACATTGAGTTCAGTAGCAATATTTTTACAAGGGCATGTGGTGATAGGACAAGGGGGAATGGCCTGAAAGAGAATAGCTTTAGATTAGGTGGTAGGAAGAAATTTTTTACTGTGAGAGTGGTAAGACACTGGAAAAGGTTGCCCAGAGAAACTGTGGGTACCCCATCCATAGGAGTGTTCAAGGCCAGGTTGAATAGGGCTTTAAAGCAACCTGTTCCAGTGGAAGGTGTCTCTGCCCACCCCAGGGGGCTCGGAACTGGATGACCTTCAGGGTCCCTTCCAACCCCAACCATTCTATGATTTCAAAGACTGAATTAACAGTTAGCACACTGGAGCCATATAAGAATGGCAAGGAGAGAGAAACACCAGATCTGGGAGATGTGAACTCCTCTAACACAGGAAGATAGCCTCCCTTATAATCACGAGACCCAGGGAGCAGGTCACCCACAAAAAAGCATCTTTCTATGCCATGCCCATGCAACTTAACTAAACTGAACAAGAAGCTCCAACAAGACATTCTGGATTTGGCTGCTGGCAAGAACACAAATGAGAAATGCTTCAGCAGCTGGGAAATATGGGCTACTGCTATCATGGTGCATACTGCTTAAATAAACAGAAGTATAACTTTCATATGAAAATTTATTTAGACATTGTTTGGGGGCAGTCTGAGTGTAATTCTGAAGTGAGATTAATATTTTTTTCCATCACAGAAGGATAGGTTTGAATACAGCATGAGAAAGGGATTCTTTGAATAAACAGCAGAGGAGAAGGCATACTGTTGTAGAACAATATGCTGTAGGTAAAGACAAGGGCAGTCCCAGGGAGAAACAGGACACCCTGCTTGGATGTAGACCAGCACAAACTAATAAGTGGCTCCTTTCAACACTTGCCTTCCCATTCAACAACTGCCCACAAGCAAGAAGATGCAAGAACAGAGCTGATATGCAACACTGACCAGAAAGAAATACCTGGTTTAAGATTCCTCAAGTTATTTTTTTTTTTTAATACTCATTTTCTTCTTATTAAGCTGTATTACTGTCTTGTTACGAATTAGAGGGCAATGAATGTATGTACTTCTGTGTTGAAAGGCAGCCTGCTCAGCTGGGACATTTCAAGAGCATACACTCTGGTGTACTCTGGTAGGGATCCCCATTAAAATCATTGAGCAAAAGCAAGCACACATTTCTTAATTCAATGTGTCATCCCTCTAAGGCCTGGGGACCTCACTTCAGCAAGTATTCTAAAAACATTTTTTCAAGGCTGGAATAAGCCAGCACAACTAACTGACGTGTCCATAATAATGTTGTTTCCCATTACCAGCTGGCACTGATTTCTACCACGTAGTAGTTTGTTTAACAGCCAGAACATGATAAATATAATTTAAATACAGTTTATGGCTGTATTATTTTTCTGTCTGAGTTTGATCTTTTTTTCTAAAGCCAAGATTATGGGCAAACATGTGACCTTTTGATTTGGACCCATCACCAAAGCCTATGTCTTGTCCTCAGAGTTGGGAGAGAGTTCCACTCCAAACCAAACAAAATAAAACAAAAATAAAATTAAATAGCCTAAAAGAATATATAGGTCATTATTATTACTTCAAAGCCACTGAAATCACTGCAGAGGTACCAAAGTAACATAAAGTAGAAGATTTAAATGATTTAGAGTATAGAGTTTAGGAATACGTTCACTTAGAAGTTAGAGAGTAGAAGAGGACAGGCGTATAAGCAACACCTGACTTCATCCTCTGTCCTGCTTATAGTCCCATGCATTAATTACAAAATTTACAGGACATGCTGCTCATAATTGCTATTACTAATAACATCATAACAAAACAAATATACCTAAGACACAGTCACAACCAGAAGTGAAATAGAATACTGAGGGATGTTAGCATGGGCAGAATCAAACCATTTGGAAAGCAGAAGTAACAAAACATGACTTCTATCATACCTGTATCTCAGCAAATTATTGGAAAATTTATCCCCATCCAGAAAGCTGAATTGTGATTCAAAAATAAATTACTGCAGAACGAACAAAAGCAAAAGCAAAGTTTGACTTCAGTGTACATCACTGAGGGCAAAGCACTAAGAAAGCAATTCTAGTGATAAACTCTGGCACTGTGTGTGAAATATTTATTCACCAAAGAATAACAACTATTTAAAATAAATACCTAGAAAGGTCAGTAACCTACCAAATGATCCTGATCTCAGCACCAATAAAACTAATAGGAATGATGAACAGAAAGATTATCATTCTCTTGATAGTCTTAGTAGCATGTAAAGGCTCTTACACAGACAGAGCATAGAATATTTTTTAGAACCTTGGAAAACAAATATTGAATTACACTTTCTCAGAGGCCACATATCATCCATATGATTATAACCCCAATGTCCATAGCACAAACTCCTGTGAATAACTCCAAATTTCCAGGTTTAGAATCCTGGGGAAAGTGTGTCACTAGTTCAGACAACAATAGTATTTACTTCCTCTGTCTCATACTCCCTTGATATCATACTGCAGACCGAGTTTCCAAAAAGACTGATTTCTGAGGTAAACAGACATATTTGACATACATACATACACGGATGCACACAAGGAGCCAATACTCACAGCTAAAGATGCCTGGAGGTGGATGCTCTGTTACAAGCAGGCAGTTCTCTTCATCACTGTTATCCCCACAATCATTCTGTTGGTTACAAATCAGTGAACCAAGATACAAGCATTTACCACTGGCGCAGGTGAATTTGCACTCTGAAAGGAAAAAAAGAAACCAAAACAAAAATTTGTGAGAAAATTGATGCCTAACCTTCGTTAGTGCTAAAATGACAATATTTTTCAAGTAGATGCTGTAATGGTGGATGCTTCTTTGGCATTTCAGCACCAAAACAAACAATTTTATACTTGTAGCATTGTGTGTACAAATATATGTCACACCTTCCTGATCACCAGAATCCACTTGGGAAAACTCACCTTTTTTAATTATAAGCAATATTTTTTGCAGTTCATGTTGATTATAGTTCACTTTGAACAACGACCGCGTTCTTATACATGTTTGTGTGGCACCTTGCATATTTGGGGCAAGACAGTGCTATTAATAAAAATAATAATTATCCCACAATAAAAAAATTCTTGCATCAGCTGTAAGGCAACAATATAGTTTGTAACCAGGAACAATCCTGTCCAGACACAGACAATTATTCCTTAACTACCTTCCCAAAGCTGATTTGCCAGTCTCCCACCTAATTACAATCAAGCACTTGGTGTCTGCACATCAAAATCCCACAAGCTAGTGTTCTTTAAAAGTTAGTAAACTTCTAAAATGCCTCTAAGGTGTCTGAATGCTAAATGCAGGCATGCTGTAGTTTTTACACTTTGTTTTTGTTTTTACCAAACAAAAAAAGGAGAACAGTTCCCCCTAACTATGATTCTGTCATGAGAACAATGCCTTTGAGACCAAGTATACTTTATAGCAAGTATTGGAGATGTAATTATGAAATGTTCACAAAAATATACACACAATTATAAAAAGCTTTCTCACTAGGCTTGTTACCAAGTTAAATACACTACACATATAGCACATTATATCTAGACAAATTAAAATTTAATGATTACACTACCAGCATGTTGACAAATTCTGGTGATTGTCATTCACAAGCAGAAGCAAAGCAGACAGAATTAGAAACACTCACAAGTAGTTTATTAAAGCAGTGCCATTCCCTGAACCCTGGGCTTCCCTAAGGCTGCAGTTTGGTTGGCTGATTCTGCTTCTGAGAGATGATTTCTGGTCCTTTCCAGCAAAGAGACAGAATTTGTTCATCTTCAACAGTATCAGCAAAAGACTTTGCTTTAATCTTAACTTACTCTGAACTGAGACAACAGGACCTCCAATTCTAAAAAGTCCCTGAATCAGTTACCGACCGAGGTGTGACTCTTCCTCGCATGTGTCTGTTGTGTAATGCAAGCATGGTAATAGCAAAGGAGAGGAAAAAGAAATTGAGGAAGTGAGCAAATTTAATTTGCTTTATAGATAAAGCAATTTGCAGACCTCACTCCAAACACTTTCCAAGCGTATTAATGATATTTTGGTACACGTACCAGGAAGAACCTGCTGCAACAAAAAATTGTGTGCATCAATATGTGTAACATATAAAATGTTACTTAGGAATATAGACAGAAGGCATAAACGCAAGGAAAACAAGCATTTCCTGTGGGGAAAAAAACTCTGATCTATTTCACTTGGTGAAAGTGCACTTATAAAATTAGTATTTGCCTAAATTAGGTCCTAAAATCTAAGCTTTTTCAGTCCAGCCCTGCAGTCCCTGGCCTATTAAAATTGTAGAATAAAATACTATACAAACAAAATATTCTCCTCTGTTTGTCATCCTGCCCTTCTCTGCTACAACAAAGAACTGAAGAGACATTGAAGGGCTTAGATTTTTTTTTTAGTATAGACTATAAAAAAGTCATAACCAAATGAAGTAAGCCTTTGAAATCTATTGAATTGAAAAGGTTATTAACAATCTCTTTTGGAAAGGAGGTTCAGTTTTAGCAATCTGATAATTACAATGCTTTAGGACTCATTTGTGCAGTTTCATGAAGAAACTGGAACAAGAAATGAACAAAGCTGTCTTGGAGGGTTAGAAAAGTTGCCTTGACAGGATTCAAACTTTCCAGGTATCTTAAATAAAGAATATAACACAGGGTTAAATTATAGTGGTAAAGAACATAATGCTTCTATTAGAAAGAATCAATCACCATATTGCTTCCAGTTTGAATATGTGGCATGCTACATTGGCTAACCATTTACTGCTTTCCTGTGCTTTGGTGTTGAGTCCTAATGTAATGCTTTCCATGCTTCCTGCATGGCTGATATAAAATGCTCAAGAAAGATGTCAAGTTAAAAGCAGTTAAAGCTAAGAACTCTAGATGTCTGTTTGCCACCAGATTATACGGTCTTCAGATAAAAGACTAGACAAAGCATTACACTTTTTGTAGCTGTATTAAAGTCTTAAAGTTCTGGGGTTTAACTAACATTATCATAAGAGGACTAACCAGAAGAAAGAATTTGTGATTTAAGGCAGGGGGGGCTGGGGGGTGGTTTGTCATAGATAACAGACCACGTTGAAATTTGGAATCAGAAAGCAGACTCAATCAACTTTTCTTGGAAAATATTATGGCTACTTCCTCATTCCCTTGAGAACGTGCATTTAAAAAAGTCATCAGGCCTCTTGTCCCCTTTTTGATGTGCCCACAGTAACTGGAAGGTTGCTCAAAATACCACAGGAATTCTGTGTTGATTTGAAAATGGGGCGTGTTGTCAAAAATCATGTTGCCTTCTGATCTGCCACCAAATCTATTTGCCAAAGAAGCAGGCATCCTCTACTGGGCTTCACAACAAACTCTGTGGTGGCTATTTGGATTTGTGATCCAAACAGCCAGTGTTGGACAGTGTTGTCATACTTATGTACTTACATACATACAACACTGGTCACACCAGTGTTTTGGTTAATGCTGAGCAGTGCCTGCCTAGCATTGAGGCTTCCTCTTTTTCTCATATATGCATGTGCAAAAGTAAAGTCTAAATCTAACAAAATGTAATAGCCAATGGAGGACACAAAATTGCAAAACTTAGTTCGCATAATCGCATTCTGTTGAAGTCTGAGAGAAATACTCAAAGGAAAAATGGATTGTAGGAACAGAATAAATTAATTAAACAGATTATTCAATGAAAATGCAGATACTTCTGAACATAGAATATACTTAGGATCTGGTATTTGCAACTTGTGAACAAAAATTCAGTACTTTAATTTTTTAAGTTTGCTTAGTGAATGCATTTAAACGGTGTGTGCTTTTACTAAAACTAGAAAAGAACCCTTCCTTGTAAAGCAAGTTGGATTAAAGTCAGGTTGACAGAGGTAGTAGAAAGCAAATATTAGAGTATTGTCAAACTGAAATAAACCTGCAGAGGTCTGTACCAAAATACAAGGAGTGACCTCAAAACACACCAGCCAGGGAATCCAGACTAGTCCAGACTAGACCAATACGCCTAATGACACACCAGAGAGCCCTTTTCAGTACAAAGTCTTGTACTTGGCCTGTCTAGACAAGACAGGGGGAAAAGATCCTGTTCTGAAAACAAGCCAGTGTGATCCTTCTTTCATGAATAATGTTTCAAAGCTAGACAGTTTCCCTTTTCATTTTCAAGTGGCAATTAGTGAAACATCTGTCGGTTGGTCAGCAAGGCTCTGACTAGAGCTAAACCTGAAGAAAGAAGACAGCTACTGGAGGTTGAAAAATATCAACCCTTCTTATAATTATGTTTTACTATGCTCATAATCATGTCTGGAGCATAATTTTTAAAAGTATCTTTATGATAGAGAGGTTCTTCAACATAAAATTTTAATAAACATACTTCCAGGTAGAACTTAACTATCTTGAAACTGAATGCAAGTAGTACAAATAAGTATATCGCACATATATTCAAGGTAGGTGCTTGTATAAATAAAACTCTCTACAATTATCAATTAATATACAACTGCATTTCAAATAGTTTCAAATAGTTAATTGAAGGTTATGTTTCTCTTGCTACAGCAAAAGATGGATACAAAAAAACTCATTATACAAAAAAACTACCCTGATCAGATATTTTACTGTTAAATGCTAGATCTGATGTATTGGGTAGGCTTATTTTATACTTTCTGTGCCTAGCCAACAAGATAATTTTATCCTCGCATTCAACTTAATTCTTTTAGACTTCATTTACACTTGACTTCATCCATATGAACAGCATTCCCATTGTTTTGTCATCCCACTTACCGTAGGGCATTTTTAATTATAGCTAAGTGCTGTTTGTTTTTCTAATGTAAGCCCAACCACGGGCCAAGGAAAAAAAGCAACGAAGTGTCATATTGAAAAAATATGGTGGTTTAGGCCACTGTTATGATGCATGTCACAGCTACTTATTTAACGGGTCTGAGATGATTATCTGACCCAGGGGCTGAATTCTCTCCCATCCATTCGAATAAAAAATAAAAACCCATACATGCAGCCAGTGATTTCAAACTGTTGTGACTAAACTGTAGTAATGCGGTTCAAACGCACAAAATGAAATCCTAAGTGATGTCTGGGACTTAACCAGAGCAGAAAGGCGCTCTCCCAAAATCCACCAGACTGGCAGCTGTCCAGGCAGCTCAGCCAGCAGAGGGTGATCAAATACCCTACTAAAGTCATATAAGTGAAAGGTAGGGATCTCGTTGCCTCTGGGTGGGCGTGATGCCTTAAACAGCTACCTAGAAACAGAGACTAGACAGGAATAAGGGAATAAAGGAGGTATTTATTTGAAAGGCCTTCAAAGGTACACCCTGGGAGTCTGGAGGCTCCTCTGCCTCAGTGGATCCCAAGATGGATGACAGGTCACGAGTTCTTCACACTTTCATAGGTTTGGTCCACTTGCATATCAGCATAAATTCGCCAATTAAAACTTCAGCTAATGATGTAATTTCCCCAAACTTTCTCCCCCTCCCCAAGATGATGGTTTACAGTTCTTGGGCCTAGGACAGTCTGGGTGTCCTTGGAGAGCGAGCTGGAGAGGCTTTGTTATGTCTATCTTTGCAGAACAGAACAGCACTTAACAAGCTACAGGAAACTTCAGATTTACACTAGGCAGTACAGGATTTGGAAAAATATAAAAGTTAAAACCTAAGGCATCAGGCGGATCTAGACCTCCAGAATAAAGGCCTAATTTCTAATTTCTTACATAAAGATGCCATTTTAAGTACATCATCATACTTCTTCATACTACTGCTCATATTGCAGAACGCAAGAGCCTGAGAGAAAATGTGTTTAAAGGGCATCATCACCTGTTATAAGGATAATAAGAGGCAGAAGCAGTAAATTGGGGAGGGTGGGAGGAACCACACTTCACTAGAGATTAAAGAAATATAAACCACAAATACCAGAGTCAGTACAATAAAACCCTGTTCAGCATCTCATAAACATCTGTCTGTGTATTATTTTTAATATTGTAGATTGTAGCTTTATAATGGGAAGTAAATCATAAATAGGAGACATGCACACAAGGAGCATGTTTATTTGGGAAAAAGCTTGGTTAATAAGGAAGATGGCAGGCTGCCATGCGATCTAATAAACCTCCATCGGTGCAGGGAAGGGAGGGATAAATAGGTCTCTGCAAAACAAAAAAGCACTTCACAAAAAGAATGCCAAGCAGAATACCAACAAAAATGAAAGCAGATCAGCTTATGCAGGGTAAGAAGCAGAGCTGTAAGCCACAGTCAGAGGCCTGTCCTCTGTGCCCACAGCCTCACGCAGGACGAAGAAGCGAGGCTGCTCTCAGACCCACACAACGTGGAGACAGAGACCTTCTCTGCCCAGGGGAGATTACAGCCTTAAAACCAGGCTGATTGAAAGAAGATTGTTACTGGTTCACAACCAGTCTCATTTGCCCTTACAGTGCTGCATGCTTGCTTGCTTATCCAGCAATTATCTTTTCATCTACTTCTTAAGGCAAAGCCTGGAGCTATGCCCTTTAACGAGTTACTATTTATGTCAGTAGCTAAAGGAAGCAAGCACAATATTCTTGCACACAGGTAGGAAAATCCACTGCTAGGTTCACCAGTTCGGGGCATTAGGACATTTCACCAAGCTTATCCTAATTAACAGCCTGAATGAAATTACCCCAGACATCGTGGGGGCAACCGAAAGAGCTCCTTTATTTTGAGATTGGTCAGTGAGGTTAGTTTTTGTCTGTGATCTTTGTTCACCATATATATTTCTCTAGTGTGAAAAGAAAGAGAAAAATCTCTTCCTGAGGGCCATTGGGGCATTAAGAAAAGAGTTTTCATCAACACTGGGAACTAAATTCAGGAGATTTGCTGTCACTGAGCCACTGTCCTGCCCACACAGCAAGTCTCCTCAGCTTCACATTGGGGACCAGCAGCAACCCTGAGCATGTCCCCTCAGGTACAAGACAACACTTCCAATCACAGCACTCATCACTAATGGACAAGGCTCTCCAAGGTGATTGCAAAGACTGGCAGGCTCACCCAAATTCCCAGTTTTTCCAAATTCCTTCCTTTTCCAGAAAAAGGCCAATAAAGCCTCTTTTATTGCCACATTCATAAATAATTTGTTCTAGTTATCATTTACCTTCCCATAAAGCAACAAGGCAGAATAAGTACGGGTTTCCATTTTCTGCCCTTCTACCCACTTACTTTTCCTGGCCTGGCAATGTTCTGCCTGCTTGTGCCCACAGAGAACCGGAATGCCAGGATTTCTCCACAAAAGTCAAGAAGTGTGTCTCCTTCTCCTCGTTCACATGAAGGTCCCTTACACACCCACCCTCTCCAGCCACAAAGCTTCCACAGAAACATCGTTCCAGCAGTGTGTGCCTGGCACTCCCTGGCACAGGGACTTGTGTCAGTGCCAACAGCTCAGCCGAGTCACAGTCTTCACTCTGACCCATGGGGCACTTGGTTCAGAGCCCACAGGGAAAAGGACACAGCACCATGGCAGACACTCACTCCATCTCATGGGAAGAAATGTCCTGTGAGGAGGGATGGGTTTCCAGGAGCCATGGGAAGGCCTCATGTCTGCCCTGACAGACCCCAGACAGGAGCCTCTGCTGGCTGTACATTTCTATACATACTAGCAAAGTTTTCCAAGTATGGGGAAGGGGGGAAGGAGCACTGGTGACTCAACTAATGACACTCTCATTTTCAGCTGAGAAATTACATGAGGAGACGATTAAAGATACATTAAGCATGTACCTTATAATTTTTGTCAAGCAAAATGTCATTATCATGGGCAAGTGCAGGTAAGAAGGGCATGTGCAAATGAGGTTTTCTTAACATCTCACTCTCCTTAATCATAATTCAAAGAATTCTTGAATTATGGTAAATATTTTAAAATTATCTTAGTTGGTGTTCATCTTAAGAAATCTTTAATAATCACAAGCAGTACCACTTACCAGGTTTGTAGAGTACTGCATATGTAGAGGAATATAAAATTAAAAATTCACATTACTGTAGCAGCTTCTTGGTTTTTCTTTGGAATATTGTTTGCTTAATAAACAGCTCAAGACAAGACCATTTTAGGGCAACTTCATAACCTTTGAATTCAGAAAAATACAGACTAAACCATGTCCCTTCACAGATGCCAGCTAAGTTTTGACTGCAGTCCTAAAAAAGAGGCCCAGATGAGGACACAACAGTTATTGCAACGCCCAAGGATTACCTGGGGTTGGGGAACATGGGTTGATTGTGGGGAAAAGTACTGTCTTTATGTTTTCTGATGTTAAATTAGGTCAGATTAAGACTGTGACCCCTGTAGGACAGGAACTGTTTTAAGTCATCTCTCCTAGGAGGTATTGAAGTACAGAACAAATACCATTCTCATCTGAAATGGTGTAATGGTACTGAAGCAAAGGAAGGGTATGAGAATAGACTCGAGAACTGGATTTTTCATAAAAGCAATGTATAATGCAGGTAAGAGTATACTGTGTTTTAGGTAGCTGTTCAGATGTCAACCTAATACTGATGACAGTACTTTATTTTTCATCTATCTTCCTGAGCATGGTGTGCAGAAAATATAAGAGAAATTAACGTATTTACTATGTGTCAGGATGCAGAACACTTCTGGAGCACTGTAACATGAGTTCCAGATTTCAATGGACAACAGCATTCTTGTTTCATTTCTCGATGGCATTTGAATTGTGCAATGCACACTAATGTGAGTAATGAAAAGTCTGTTATCTGGATCATGTTCCTCGATCCACACCTGCAAAGACTTGTGTGTTCCTGCAGTAAATACCTTGTCACTTGATTTTGTACTTTAAAAACTATTTCACCTAAAGCCCAATTATTTAAGAAGTGTCTAACTCAGTTCACTGTGCCTCAGCATTCACATAAAAATATTAATAAATAGTACCTAGATTACAGGAAACAGATTGGTCTCAGTGGTTTGCACCATACAGCATACAAAAAGTATTTTAGAAACTAGTACTATCTTGTATCAATTGTTACTAAACTCTTCCCTCCTTATTCATCTCTATCTAAAAAATGAGTCAGACATTCTATTCACCTTAGTATCTTTCCCAGAAGGCTGGGGTTTTTTGGCTAAGCCTTTTAAACAAAATAAACAAAATAATTCCTTTCTACCTTTCTTCAATTCTTCCTTTCTACCAGTTTCCATGAACACTTCGTCTCATGCACTGCAAATGTACACAAACTCTCACATGTATGCATTTCTGTATAGCGGAGCTGGTAGTCATTTGGTTTGCCTAATATTTTCCACTACAAATATCTTGGACAATCCCTCCCATGTTCACTGTATGCAGCAGGTCTGTGATGCTGAGCTGGAAGAACATCCCCAGCCTACAGAAGTGCCTCTTCTATATCCCAAGAAATTATCTTCTGCTATTACCGAAATAAAAACTGTTTTAAAAAAACACAGTTCTCATCCCATTGTCTGCATCAGGGGAGACTCTGGCAGCCCTCCCAAATAACTACAAGGTGCAGACACAGTAAGGCTCCAGCAATGCCACTGGCAGAGCAGCAGCCCAAGACATACTGGGACAGCAGGGGAAAAGGCAAATTAACTGTGGTGGGGGAAGGAGGTGGGTTCTGCTCCCCTTCACTTTCACACAAGACTTCCACTTCCAGGTATTGCCAAGTACAGCCATTATTACAACCACCAGGTGCTCCTCTGCTGTCCACAAGTACTCCCAACCTCAAGTGCACAAGACAGACAGACGTAAAGAACAAATGTGAACACAGAGCCAGTATTTTTAGCCTCATTTAGCAGGCTGAGCAGCATAGGTTCAATAAAGATCATTTCAAACTACAATTATGTGATTTTGTTTAAGCATCAGAAACATATTTGACCATGTAGAAGGTATTTAACCAAGGCTGTTTAACTATTTCCATGGCCAAAGTGCTTACAAAGCAGACTGTGCAGAACACACTGATACAGGCATCCCAAAGAAATCCCTACCACTTAGATCTTTCTGTTGTTGCAACAGTATTATTTAAAAATGGACAGTGTGTTTAGGACAGTGCATTTCAGGCTGTGAACATGAACATACTATTAACATGATGCTGGATGGTGCTGAGTCTATCCTTGCACCATGCATTATCTTGGGAAACATTATGGTAGAGAAAACCAAAGCAAATTGTGTCCCTTCCCCAATCCACATTCAACTTGGCAGATACCCCAAGTGTTTAAGTGGAAAAGTACCTAATAAGTAGGCACAAGCCTAACACAATGCAAAACTTGAATATAAACAGAGCCTCTAGTTCACAAGCTCAGGCCACGACTACACTGCATGAAACAACAAAACAAAAACAAGCTGGAGCAGCATGTCCCTGTAAGCGAGGGCTTTTGGCTGGCACTGCTGCCCAGTGACAGCTGGCTGGGGCATGGTACAGCCTTCCTCTGACATCAGCTGCGCTTCACATCCATGTGCAGCCGCCTCTCTGGAAAGAGACAGAGAAACTAAGGAGATTTTTGACATGTCTGCTTGAATCAAGGAGACCACCTGACCCAAGCTGAGTGTTGGCATGGTGAGGAGGAAAAGATTAGAGTAGGGCACCAAGGGAGGATTGATGGTGCCTGAGTGTCCAGGGGTGGCAGTAAGGGCTTGTCTTCACAGGTCACATCTACACATCTGGCTTGGGTGAAGCCACACAGCCTGGCATCCTCCTGGCAGAGCTGGCTTTGAGAAGTTGACCATGTTTGTCCTTTCCTAAACACAGTTTTGCAAAAGGAGATTAATCTAGTGGCCACCTGGCATGCACTGTACCAACACACCTGAGCAGTGCCCACCTGCCAGGCAGACGTCCAGATGACATGGGCTTGGGGTACCACTGATGGCTGAAGCTGCTTTTCTGGCAAAATCTGCTTCGCATTTGAGATCCAAGTAGCTCTTGATCTACAAACCACACCCTAAAAGCCTGACACAGTACCTCATGCCTACGGCTGTTCTGGACATGATTTCTGTCTGTGGTTTATCTTAATATGCTGGACTGGAAACTACTGTGGCTGACATGCAGATCAGTCATGTCAGCCTTGAGACAGCAGTGTCTGTCAGAGAGGCAGTGTAGGCAGCCAATAGCAATAACCATTTCAGACATCTAATTTAAACCTGCCACTGTATATCTGTGGCCTATCTGTGTATATCTGTCAGAAGCCCCACAGAATTTTCTGGGTGGGGACAAGAGAGGTGACTAGGATAAATCTCCAGTTACAGCTCAAGCTATCAGTGTATCGATGACAAGTTAAAGCACATTAAAAATTGTACAGATGATGTGCTGAACACCAAGAACCTCCCAAAATCCTACCAGCCATGAAAGATAATAAACAGCCAGAGCACAGGTAACTCAAGAGCAACTAATTGTGTTTTAGGCAAGGTAGTTTGTACCAACTCATTATTAACAATCTGTTCAAAGATGGTGATAATTTTCTGTGTTTTTATAAGTCAAGATAATTGAACTGAGGTCAGTGTCACAGCACTGGTTCCTCCTCAGAATACTTCAAATAGGAAGCTCATAGTAAAGCAAAAATCCAGTTAATATACCACGCTGCTAATTTTCAAGCAAAAACAAAGGAACAAAGTAATTTTTAGAACTTCCTAATAACCCTCTAATTTAGGGTCCTTATGCTTAAAAAATTAAGACACTGAGAAACACCATCTAAATAGATTCATTTTCCTTGTCACTAGGATGTATTTCTTTAAAACACATCTTACTATAGAATGTTACACTAACATACAGAAAATACGTCTCCAGAGAAGAGATCAGTCTAAAATCCAGGATGCAGATCAAGAATATTTTATAATTTGCCAGCACTGTGTTCAGACAGATGAATATAAAAACAATGTTCCTCAAGAAAGGAAAAAGGAGCAATACCAGGTAAGGAGCAATCTAGCACACAAATCTTTGGAAAGCAAGTTCAAAGGGGGGTGAAATTCTACAGCAGTGTAATATAGGACTCCCTTACTTTTTCTTAGTCCAGTTCCCAGCTACTTACTGAGACATAAGAGAGGCTACAATTAAATGAACACTGTGAACACATTAGTACATTCTAATGTTTGTGCATCTAATCTGTTGTTTTTAAGGCCTGAGCTGAGATGTGCCTTCCAGTGTGCAAACATCATCTGTCCTATGCAATATTAAACAAAAAGCATTCACCTAAAGTACTTCAGCAACATCTTAAACAAACCCTTTGTACTTCATGTTACAGTGGATTAGGAACAAACTACCTAGAGAAGTTGTAATTAACAACAGTGGGGAAATAATAATTGAAATACATCTTTTTATACTTCATGCAGTAACTGTCTTCGAGTTGACAGTAAATTATTTAAATGTGCTCTACTACCTAAGAAACAGAAGCAGTGATGGCAGGACAGCACACCCTGATAAAAGGTCATTTGAAAGGGTAGGAAGTCCCCTTCTTACTGGATCAGGGTTATAAAAAATATAAGAAGAATTTCCTTAAATTACCCATGTGTAAGGGGATTTTGTGAAGTTTACCTATTTTAAATATCAAACACACGCTTTAATACTTATTGGTATATGGTGTGCAGTCATCAAAGCCTTCAAAATGGGATTAACCATTTAAAAAATATGGGCATGTTTGTAACAGATATGCATGTACAACAGTAATAACTCACAGTCTTCAGAACATATTGCCGTTGTTAAACTCATAGCTGAAATGGTAGCACATTTGAGAGAAGGATATGGTTTGGGTTTAAACATGCTTTCTAGAGTTCCAAATATGACCTCACACACTCAGTTTTATTTTTGTCAAAGCTTGTAATACAGAATGAAAAAATCTTATTCTGCAATCACATACTAAGCAGACCATTAATTAAGGAAAAATTGGATTCTCTTGTGACTAAAACATCAACATTCACATAATGTCACACGGCAGAGTACCTGATTACTCTTCTTGAAAGGCAAAATTCTGGAAGAGCTGCTGTTAGCTGAGATGGATGCAGTTTGCTTTGAGGAACACTGTTCCTCAATGCTATTCCTCAGAATGCTATTTTTGATTTCCATGGCAATTTCTCGGGAATACAGCTGTAGGATGCTGTTCTTTGACAAACTTAAATAATTAAGTTAGGGCAAACATCCTAAATGCTAGGTGTCTGGGAGGCACTTATGAAGGAATAGCTGAAGAAAAGAATTCACTCTATTTCAGGTTTCCAAATAGAGCATTAGGGTCCTTCCGAGAATCACCAGCCTACAGTTTTTTAGAGTTTTTTTTCCATCAGAAAAAAAATGGGTAAAAATTAATTCTATTTGATGACACCAGTGATGGAAGGAATTCACATACTTAGCCTGTCTACAAAGCTAGGATTAAAACTGTAAGCATCAAAGAAATGGGCAGTGGATATGGAAGGCTAGGCATCTTTCTAATAATATGCTGATGTTTAGTAGGTCTGTCTCATTTTGACATTTTGGGGGCTAATCACACGTATTTTAATGATCACTCGCTTCACTGAATTCAACCCCTAAACATGTATTTTAAATAACTTGCTCACTATTTTCTTTGACACTAAAGGTGACCTATACATATTAAGATTGTGGAAAGATACTGTGAATATAGAGAGAGAGATATAGGAACATGGAAGAGGAAGACTAAAAAAAAAAGAGAGGAATGTTTTGCCCTTTCTTATTTTTTTAGAACATTAATTATTTCATTCTCTCATATTACAAGTACCTAAAGATGAGAGAGGACTACTCCTTAAATCACTTTAAAACTCTCTAGATAATATCTTCAACCTTAATGGGGCTTCACATATTTATTTCACTTAAAGCTTATTTATATCACATGCCTAGCAATCAGCAGCCTACATCTTGTCTTTTGCATAAAGATTTCTCCAAGTGTCTTCTAAATATTTTTTCTCTCTCAAGCCACATATCAACAGCAAAACAAAGAAAGAATAACCTGATTTTAAAAATAATCTTACCAGTGTTCTTTTCTTATAAAAAATTCCTTTTCTTACAACACATAGGCAAGTACCTTGCAAAGAAATCAAATCAAAGAACAAAAAAACCCAATCTTTCCATATTCTTTCCTTACAAAGTTCACCTTTGATTCATGTGCCATTACATAGAGAGACATGTACTTTCACATGAATATATCTAACAGCAAATGCAAAGCATAGGCATTGTCAGCCAAGGTTTGAAACAAAATCTGGCCTAAGATGTATTGACCCAGGGATTCCTTCACAAAGTACTCAGCCTGTGAATTATTTCATGCTTCTAAAACACAACGTAGAGTTCAAAATCTCAATGTAGAAACATGATAAAAAAGCATTGGCTTGTTTTATATCAAAGTTTCCACACGTCAATAGGAAACATATTTTTTTATTTTAAACACAGTATCATCTGATTTTGAATCCGTGTATCAACAATATATTATATAACATATGATGTGATTAAGCAATGCAGGTTGCAAAAGCACATTCCAAAAACACATGGAATACTCCTGCCAGACTGTACTGCAATTCTCCAGCTTCCGTTTTAATGATTGATGTCTGCATATGAAACCAGCAGGCCAAACAAGAAGACTGGCCTGAATGATTTTCATACAATATTCAGGAGAAAGGAGATTTGCTGGCTGCTGTACATGGGAGCTGCCTGCAGTACTGCAATATTACATTTGCAAAGTATGCAAGGCTCAAGTCCTGTAAAGAACACACCATGGAGCAGCGGGAAAGGAATGCATAACGCTGTGTACCAAAAGATCCAGGAGGGAAAAACTATTATGCTGTCTTAAGTAATAGTTCTAGAAATTTTTCTTTCAGGAAAGTCACAGAAGGTTTTGTAAGATCTTGAAACAAAAAAATTACAATTCTTTTCCTAGCTGTAGTTTTCCCACAGTATGGGCAAGCGATTTGGATCTTCCCAGCATATCTAGAGCTGTAATAATAATAATAACAATAATAATGACAATGATGATCATGCCACTACTGCTGCTGTGAAATGATATAGACACATAAAGCTTGTGATGACTGTAAGAAGGAAGGTATTGAGGCAAACTGTGCAACATTACCATGTATCCCAGTATAAAGGAGAATTTCTACTGATTAATAATTTTCTAGTTCCATTAGGTTTTTTTCAATCTCATCAACTACTAATACATGTCTGTTATCTGCAGAGATTTTCTCAATGGAAACTGTGTTTCAGTTGGGCCACCCAGACAGCTGTCAGATGAGATGTTATGCTCTTACTCACATCCATTTAATCCAAACACTTATCTCTAAAGACAAAGTAAACCAAAACAGTTTTATGTCTCATCTTGCATGACAAGCCAGTTTTTTTTTTTTGTTCAGACATGGTTTCAAGCGTCTCTTCTCAGCCATCTACAGAGAACAATTAAATAAGTACATAACTAGCAATGCTGCAGCGGTCAGTGGAGCTTTACCTTGTTTATTTTTCATTTCCTGAGGCAGATACAGCACCTGAAGAAGAAACCCTGAGCAATATTCTCTTAGAAGACTTATCCATATTCTTGCTTCCCAGGATCTAATCTCTGTTCTCAGTCAAGTGAGTAATAAAATGGATCTTCACTGCAAGACTGCAAAGATCAGGATTTTAATGAGGAAGAATGAGTATCAATTTCTTGCACCGATATACAATGTTGTCTTTGTCCCCAGTGACATCTCCCCTAAATATTTCAAATTAAAGTAGTCAGAAATACGAAAATGCTTGATCTCTGTGTGAAGGAAAAGAATACTAGCAGGGTATATGAGGCATCCTAAGGATGGAAAGCTGCCATGAGCTCTGTCTAAAATACTGTGCGTCACAGTCCATGTCAATTGTCCATGACCCTGTCACCTCTCCACCCTGGAGGCCATGAAATTGGGCCTGTCTGAGACAGCTGTCATTTCATGATGGCTCTGGGACAGTTCAGAACATAAAAAATTATTGCAATGTTAAATTATTAATTTATGAGAAAGGTGTGAAGGTTTGAAAGAACTGCTCAGAGATTTCTGCTGAACCTGAGAAAGGTTTTGAAGAGGAATAAAAATAAAAGCACAATTAGTGGACAACTGAATCTAGCTACACATTGCCTTTGGTTTATTATTCCATTCCCAGTATGCTAGGGAAGGATAATTTTAAGAAGAACTACACAAGAACAGAGAACAGTAACTCTTAACTGCTACTAAAACCTGAACAGCCATTTTATTTTATTGCCAGTTCACCCACTAGTACCACTGGGTCAAGGACTCAAGTTCACTTCCCTTTGACATTGTGTCTTCAGTCGCAAACTCAGTATGAAAACGTCTCTCAAGAGCCCAATTTCAATTGGACCACAATAGGATCCTAACAGAAATTTCAGCAGGATATAGGACTACACCTCAAAACAGGGACTATGCTTTTCTGTGACTGCATGCAGCCCTAAACCCTACTGATGCTCCTCAGCTCCAGTGAACTAGCAGTGCCCAGTGCTGATGGAAAGGAGTCTCCTCTGCAGTAGCAGTCATAATCGTGCAGATGTACTTGCAGCACATGACAGACCCAGGTGCTTTTCCCAGTTCTCCTATTCTAGAAAAATGAACAGGATAATTAAGCATGTTTGGATTTACTGAGCTGGCAGATTTGCCAGTTCTCCAGTACTGAAGGAGAACACCTTGTGCAGTAAGCAAAGTCCTGATGCATGCTACATTACCTGCAGGGCAAAAGGCCTTATTTGCATGTCAGCTTCACCTCCATCTTGCATCCAGTGATTTCCCTACTTTCTCCTGCTATGCAGAAAAAATCCTAATAATACACAAGTTTTCAGTCTTAACTAATAGTGATAAGGTCACAGTTTTGCTGGCAATGCCAGTTAGCTTCTGAAAGTGAGCTTCATGTGCGTGTTTTCCCTTCCTTCTTACCACAGACGGCCTACAGACGTCCTTCAAAATTAAAACTAATTCAATCTTTAAAATAATCACCACTGTTTTTTTAAGGAATCACATGCACATACAAATTAGTGCCAAACATAATGAAAAGGGGAAAGTCAGAAGATTTTGTGAGCTGTGGAATTTCCATAGCCATTTTTTGCCATGATAGAAATAATGCATATTATATACAAATGTCATAGAGAAACTGCCTCTGCTGCACTCGATATGAAAAGCAAACATTTTGAAAATTGATTAAGATCTATCATTGATATTAGCATATTATTTGACAATGTCATAAACTATTAGATATAAAATTACACAGGAAGGTAAATTTTAAGTTTCTTAGAAGTCTCCACTCTATCTGCACTTATCACCTTAGATGTATCTTCCTTAAACTGTTATTTCTAGATTTTTCATAGGTATCTCCTTCCTTCCTCACGAAATTTGAAATTTGTCATATGTTTGCTGTAAAACTCTAGTTTCAGAAAATTTTTCAAGGTTTCACACTACTGCTTCAATAATAAAAGAGAAAAGTTACTACTACTACTACAAAAAAAAAAAGCTATTTTAGCATCAAAACTTCCTTTCTTAGAAAAATTTACAGTTCTATGGGGCATTAGTGATAAAACTTTAAATGCCAAATGTGCTTAAGTAGTTGCAAGAAACTATCGCCAACAAAACCCTCTTATGTGATGGCTTGTGCAAGTTCCCCATGTACTCTTTATAAAAAAATAAATTAAAGGGTAACACCTGATGTCAAAGCCCAGAATCTAGGATTTCAAGAATGACAACCCATTTCGGCTCTTACTGGTGTTAAGTTTTCATCACTTTATACACATTTGAATCACAAATAATTGCATACCTTGCTGCTGCACAAGGAAAAGTGTTAGGTGGAACAAGCAGAGCCCCTTTAGGCAGTCTGATGGCAGTAAGTTTCTAACTAAAGGTTGCAAATCCCGATTTTGTAATAAGGCTCCTTACACATGATCATCTTTCCCGGAGGAAGAAAAAGAGTGGTCTTTAAAAATAGATATAAATTTTGCTCTTCTTCAAGATGTGTTGTAACTCAAAACACACACCCACCCACACACACACCAGTCCATGCACTGCTAGCAGGGATCTCTCAGTCACTTACTCCTTAGCATAGCTCGTCCACAGAAACCACTACAGTTGGCTTGGTCAGGTCTTGGCAGGACCACTGAAGCCAGCAGAAGTCAATCTCTCTGGCTGTAAGCTGGAACAAGAGGGTCATGACAGCTTCCAGGGGAGCCTCCTGTTTGACCACTGCTCTCTCTCCATGGGGAAGAGGGAAAAACTCACACAGTCAGGCTCCCAAGCTACCAGCTGGACCACAACCCCTGAGAGGAGATGGTGAGTCTTATCCAAAGGCTCATCTCTTTTGGAATGATCACCAGCAAGAGGTGAGAAATGTGGCACACGGACAGAGCAGCTGCCTGGAAACTTGTGGTCCGTGTATTGAATCCATTATGTGAACTGCTGTTGGTCCCAAAAAGCTTCCTGTGACAGTGTAGGCAGAGCTTGAGAGGAGCCGGGGATCAGAAAGTAGGAGGAACATTCAAACTGACAGAGAACTGCAGATGCTACAAAGAGGAAAGTGACTTACCTGCTCTAGGAAAATTCCCCTTGCAAGGATGAAAAGCTGTATGGTCTGTCCCTGAAGCCAAGGTGATTTGACTGAGGAGCATGAAGCCATGCTACAAATAGATTGCTTGCATCACATACGAAAGGCCACAAACTTTGGCTACCATACTTTGGCATCATATACTTTGGCTACCAATAAGGTCTGTAGTGAAGTCTCAGGGATGGGAACAACATAAAAGACTGAAAAGCAAATCACAGGCTCAACTGCTTCATCGGGTTTTTAGCACAACTTGATTTGAGCTTAGGTAGAAGAGCCAGTCCTTCTAGCTATACCCAGAGTGAGAAAATGTGAAGGGAGAACAAAGTGAAACGGCTGAAAGTAACTTTAATTCAGGCACTTCAAAGAAGTTAAGGATATGTGTCCTGAATGGCAAAGGCTGAAATTACTAAGCTGTGGCTTATTGTAGACATGGCAGTTTAATCAAGGTAAGCTTTATAAAGAGACAGGTTATCTTTTAATTGATCAACAGATACAAGTGGAAAAAACAGGCAATGTTTGGAGCATGCAGACCTGTCATTCAGGATCTTTCTCAAAGATCTGAAGAAGGAGTTGCAACGCACAAAGATAGTCTATTTTCTCCAACTAAATCAGATGGTGTAATAAAAGAAATTCCTATAATTTATGCCTTGTAGAAAGTACTGATATAGGGATGTATAGCTCCACATAATTTATTTCACAGCAAATGGAACAACTCTTCTCAGTAACAAGAGTACCCATGAGATCATCAGACTTGCAAAGTCTTCCAAAGTCAGCATAAGTAATTATGGGGAAACTGAATCTCCAGATACCTAACAATAAATTCCAGCAGAATAAATGTAAAGATGAACATTTCATTTGCCACACTATGCAGCCACACATCTGCTAATATCAATATCTAAACTCTAAATCATATGCAATTTACTCTTCATGACACCTACAACAGCAGGTCAGAAGAAGACACAGGGCCATTAAAAAAGTAACCACTGCAAATTTCAATTACACTATCATAAGACAAAAAACAGTCACCTTTTTTTTGCCAGAGAAATCACACTGAAACAAAGGAACTGCTATTAATATTGAGAAACAGAAACCAAAGTTATGTCCTATCTTGAGCATGATAATTGTCATAGCTTTTCCAATCACCTTCATTTTAGCCATTGTTCCTTCAATTTTTATTCTTTTAATTTCTTGTTCTAATATATAACTATGTTATTTAAGGATGCAGTTTCAGTTCTCCATAATTCTTTCTAAAACAAAATCTCAGCTAAACAAACTTAACTGATTATTACATGTTCAGAATACAAAAATCTAGTAAGAAGGTTATAACTCAAATAACTTCTTGGGGAGACTGTTTCTGTTGCAAAACTTGACAGAAAAAAAACCCCTAACAGTATTACTTTCAACCAAGCTACAGAACAAACTGAAAGCAAGGTAGGAAGAGAAGGGTTACTGTCTCACTTCACATTAAACAATTTAGTCATTCTTAATCAACAACGATAACAGTGGCAGGTAAGAATATTCTCACTACATTAGAACATCTGCAAAGTGATGAGAGAATGCAGTGGACTAGAGAAGTAATGTATCTTCCCCTATATATTTGAATCTTTTTAACATTATGAAATTTGAAATGCTCCTTTCTAAATGGACATATTATTCAAATTTTTCCCTTCTGGTAGACACATTTAGAAAAACTAAGTGTTGTTAACAACTGTTCAAGTGTTATTAAAATGAGATCTCTGGTACCGTTTAAACAAAGACTACCTTGTTCCTTATTTCATTTCTAGTTTCCAAAGAATGGTCTTGAAAGATTCAAGTACAATAAAGGCATGAGGGTCCACAGATATTCTACATATTACCCTCAAAGTTTAAGTTGCACTTTTGAAACCTCATAACAGTCATAAGATATTGACAATATTACATAATATTAATCAATAAAAGAATTCACTTTGGAATGCCTTTGTAAAATTATTTCTATTTTTATATCTCAAGGATTACTGCTCCACTCAATTTAACAACTCATTACTACCACAAAAGTAAAACGAGTATGTGAGGTTAACAGCTATAGCTATTAGCTGTAACCTAACCAGTGTTATACTGCATAATTGATCTATTTTCTTCAAGAATAATATTCAGGAAAAGGGAATTAGTACTACCATCTCTATAAAAAGTACAGAAAGCCTGGGGCAAGTGCGTGGGATAATAGCAAAGACAAGAGAAAGGAAAATGGGAGCGCACCAAGAGTTTATTTATAAATATCTGGGAACTCATTGCTTGGCATCATGTAATGTCTATACAGTCTCACATTGATCTAACCGTTAGACTGTGGCTCCATATTTAAGAACATGAAAACTAGGAATGAGCACACTGGACTTCTGACACCCTTCCCAAAAATGAATGTAGCTCTTTCCCAGTTGAAACAGTTTCAAGACTGTCACAACAGGGATAAGATTTCCAGAGTTTGTTCCCTGTACAAGTATTTTTCTAATCCAGTGTTGGCAGAACCTCAGTGTGGTTGAAATGATAGCAATCACTGTTAAAAGAATCATGTTAACCACTGTATACATATATAATTTTATCTTCAGCTTTACTTTCTACAACCATCACAAGTCAGGCTTTGATGTTCTTCTGTCTCTCTAGGAACAATCTATCCAGGTGGCAGGTTTAAGCATACAGTTCTTTCAGGATGGAATTCCACAAGTCCAGCTCAGTTTTAGATATTGTCCCTAGGTCTCACTTCTCTTTACTGCTATCTTGCATTAACATATCCAGCATCCCATTGCCTCTTCATCAGGTCACAGGTACAGCAAAATAGTGAAAAAAGCAATTTCACTGTCTCTATTCCCCTGTCAGCAGGAAGCTACTGGCTACTCTGGTAACAAAAAAATCTGTATTGTGACCTGAACCACAGTGCCATGAAAGGGAACAACTGGGGGATTTTGTTCACAACCACAAGACTAATTGAAAGCAAAAAGCCAATATGGCAACAGCCAATTTTACTTGCATGAGAATTTTCTCCTCATTGGTTGTCCAGGTCTGGTTTTAATGCTGTTTTGCTTCTGTAGCAGAAGATGTCCCTTAGCAAACTAAAGAATCTTGAATGCTTATTTAGAGATTTCCTGGAAGGGAAGAGCTCATGTGCCTGAATACTTGTGGGATTTGGCATCCTATTTGTTGGCCTTTCAAACAGACCACTAGTTGTAGTATGAAATGGGATATTTCCACAAAACTTGCCTTTTTGTCCTTCAGATAAAGCAAGTCACATAAAACCCAGGACTTTCTGAGACTCTTCAAATCACGTCTTAAGATACCACATCAAGTCTGATCCATACATGTATAAAGCAACAAACCAATGAGCCCACCTGCATTACATTAATGAAATCATATTTTGCATTTAAAGACCTTTGGAAAAGAAGTGACACTAATATGGACAGCCTTATTTGTATTCATCTCACTAAAATTTGTTCTCATAAATTTCAATAATCCTTCTCTGTAGTTGGCAATTCAATGACAGGGGTTTTTTTTTAAGCCTTTCAGTAATATCCCATATCCTTTGAGCAGTCTGGTTTCCCAGCACCCCCTTCTTTCCAATGCACAATTAATACTTGCAGATGAGAAGGGTTGTTTGTGTCATATATTTTATGGGCAGCTGTAATTCTTCTTCAGAAAAATTCTTTTCAGCACTGCTGGCTTAAAGCAAGCCTGCAGTTTCCACAAGAAATCCTACTGACTTACATTCTTCTCCTTGTGGCAGCAAGTAAAAAGCATGAAGATATAACAGAGAAAATATGATAAAATAGTGCATTAGGTACATTAGTACTTTCAGTTATACCCTCTCCCTTCACACAGGGTTTAAATTCAGAGGCTGTAGCTTTAGTCCTCAGGTCTGCCAAGCTCCCAACTCACTCCACATCAATATTACATCTGTGTCTCCGTTGCCCATCTGTAAACACTGGACAGCAGTACTTTTTCTTTCTGCTTCTAGCTTGTCTTTTTTAGATGCTGGGGTTTTAAAAGGAGCTGTCCTTCACTGTTTTGGCACAGCAGGATCCTCATCTCAGTTGAAGGCTGTTTGGTGCAACATTGATCACTACAAGCAGGAGTCGTATGCCTGAGAGAACATTATCTTGTTATATCAAAAAGTAGAATACCATGGTTTTAAAGCAGTGACATACTTGAAAGATTGTACAAAAGCCACTAAGTCAATGCTATGGCACCTTTTCCATGCATACACTCGAGAAGCTATTGAATAAAAACATCTTCAAGAACCATACTTGTTGCCTTTCTTGTATGGGCTTATCCCTATTTCTTTTATTACATAGAAACTCCAACAATTTATATTTTTAGTTTGGGCACAAAGGTTATGATTGCTACAGGAAAAAAAAAAAAAGGTATCTTCAGCTTACAGATGTCACCTACTTCCTGAGTTAAGAAGAGTGAAGCTATTCTGAACTTACTCTTGCATTGTTGTGGCAGGTCATGTGTCTCTTCAAATTCTCGCTCTGAGCAACTGGAAGCAGATATTATCCTGGAAGTATTTCTTTTGAGGTAAACAAATCAAGAATAATAAAGATCAGAAAGAGGAAAAATGGAGACTCATGCCCAAATTCCAATTTTTTTGTTATATCAAGGACTGACTGAGTGCACAGCCAGGCTATGAATCCATCTTCAGCCAGTATAAATTACTGGTTTGTATAGTCTGAGCCTCCAGGATAAACAGACAATTGTTGAACAGTTCATACACAAGCCAGTTTTCCAGGCTTTTCTGAAGCCATTATCTTGTTCTGAGCCTACCTACCACCACCTCAGCATATGTACACCTACAACACAGGCATCTAGCTAGCACTGTCAGCCATCAAATGGCATTGAATGAGGTTATTTTACCCACTAACGACAGAGACAAATTTGTCCTCAGAGGCATGGATTGAAGATGCTGCTTAGATGCTGGCTGTAGAGTAGGATTCTTCTTGGGTGTTTTCATCATAAAAACTCTTCATTGTTATCTCCTCACTCCTCAAACAAAGGAGTTGCCTCTATTCTTGTCCTTAAATCAGAAGGGAATGACTTTCTAGTGAAGAAAGTGAGAAAGCTAAGAACACAACAGGACAGAAATTTAAAAAAAAAATCAAACCCCACAATATATAAAAGACATCCTGCTCAGTCTGTTCTCCATCGCTAACAGATTGTTAATCCTGGCATGAGAGAGCATGGAGACAGACCTGTGGCTGTGAAGAACAGGGAGAGTGTCCTGGCTTGCCATCCATGTACCAATACATCTGCTTAAGCCCCTGGGAAACTCATCTTCATGGCTTTCAAAGTTTAAGGATTCAGCAGGCCAAACTACTGGAAAGTTTTATAGGCAAATGATAGGGATAATCATAATAAATTATAGTGAAAAGGATTCAAATATGATTCAGAGGAATTTTGGTTTGCTATCAAACTCCAAGTCTCTGGGCTCCAGATACTGTCAAAGCCTATGTGTTTGGAGCACCCTTGGTTGAGAAATCAGCACAAGCACAGTCTTGGAAAAGATGGGTCTCAGAAAGCAGCAGTGTTATTACAGCTATATCAGAGTGTTGTGACATATTCTCACAGGGAAAAGAGTGTCTTTGAGTGTTGGTAAGGGGCTGGAAGGGCTTGAAGGCTACACCATATTAGCAAGCAATGATCTTACTAGAAACAGAACATTTTGGTTATTCACTGTTGCCAAGGGCTGAGTAGAAATTAAAAAGGGTGTGAATATCCCTCTAGAAAGGGTTTGGAGCAGAGGTTGGGCAGCCCCTGGGGAGAAAACCTGGGAGGTGTACAGCGTGGGGTGCATGTCTGGGTGGATCCACGTTGCTCCCTAATGAAGTGCTTGTGTTAAGAAAGCCAAGCCCCAGGATGAGAGATGTAGCCGATACAGGCACCAGAACACGCGCGTTCATGGAAAGGCTCAGAGGAGGAACTGTGTCCACCCATAAAACCCAAACCAAACAGCAATAAAAAAAAGGCTAGCAAGGAAGTTAATACCTGTGCCTTCTGGCCTTTTTTGCTAAAAAGCAAAAGGTTGTAAATATCAGAGAAGTAAATGTAGCTTTTAATCTGTATACAGCCAATTACCTTCTCCTCAGTAACTTTTAGGCTTTTCCACGACATTTATCCTGTAATGTCAAATACTCTCACGTCTCTGTTTACCCAGACTTCAGCCTCTGATTTGTAAAGGCATTACTACAGCGTAGAGCAAAGAAATACAACATTAATCCATACTATTTATTTTATGGTAAAAGAAAATTGAGATAATATCCAGTCAAATGGGCCTGTTTGACATTACGACCAAAATGAAAAAACCAAGCAGCAAAACAATAGACCAAAACTTCACCTCACCTCAAGGCAAGTGCATGGGAATACCTTGTACCATTTTTACATTAATAAAATTACATTTTTTCTAACAACACTTATGCTTCCACTTGGCCACTGTACCTCTTCAGCTTCCAAAAGGGCACAGTCAAGTGTTTCAGTAGCTTTGCATTGATTTGGGGTTTAGGCTTCCTCTTTTAGCACTTTTAAGTCTGTTAGAAAATGCATTTCCAGTCTGCCTCACACTGGTACTCCAAGACAAGGAGGCAACCCTGCTCCCACTGCTGGAGATCACCTTCAGCAAAAGGTTAAAGGCCTTTTCAGCAGTAAAAATACCCTCAGCCAGCCATGGGCACAGCCAGACTGCCTCTTTTCCTTTAAAAAAAAAACAAAACAGGAAAAAAAAAAATCACACCAAACCAAACCAACCAAAAAAAAAAGGCCCACCTAATTAATTGGAAGGAATTAACAGAAAGCATACACTGTCAATTTGGCAATCAATTTTCACCACTTTTTATCTTCTGAGTTTTACTTGAGGAACTATGCATGCATTTTGTCCTTTCAAAAAGTCAGCCTTTTTATTATGATTAAACACTGAAATATAGCATATTTACAGCTAAATTTATTGTCATAGTCAGTCTGGAATTAGCCATTTGGCTGATTAAGTTGTACCATGCGAAGGCACCGTGACATGTACTATTAAGAAATGAGAAATGGCAGATGGGCACTTCCAAAGAACCGGCAGCTTTGCAAATGGCAATGCTACAGCTGAATATCATCTGCTAAAAATGCTTATCAAAGGTGAGGATCCAGGCTTAACATTCTCCCTGAACATGCTGGAGCATTTCCTCCCACTTTGGGAAGAAGTTTGCCATTTGCAGCAATACATTACTTCATAAAATAATTTTAATAATAGCAGTGGCCATGATGTTTCCCTCAATTCTCCAATTTGAACCTTCTTTTGCCCTGGTGTGCCCAATCCACTGCTTTTCATTTGATTCTGGATTGTCAGAAGATCAAGCAGCCCATGCACACGTACCCAAAACTACACCTAGATTGAAAATTAAAGGACGTCTAAATTGAATTTAAATTAAATCAAATATTAATTAAAATTAAAAATCATTTTAAAAATATTCCCAAATCAGAGTAAGAAGGATGTTGCTTGATATGAATGGTGTTACAGGATGCAATAGTCTGCAATTCTGGTCTGCAGAGGATCCTTTTCCAAGTCCAGTGACCCTCAGGTCACTTCACAGGGCACCCTACTACTTCATTTCCTCTGGAGTCTTATTGGCTTCTTTTCTGCCTTTCATTGAGCTTTGGCTGCCATTCATTGAGCTCCAGGTGGCTTCACATGGCAAGGCCACCTTCTGGTAGTGACTGCCACCCAAATTGCCCCCCTTAGCAAGTGGAAAAGGATGTAGTACCCTCACTGAAACAAGCAAACAGGGAAGCAGGTCTTGCACCCCAGTTAAATATAAATTTGAAAGCAGAAGCATTTAAAATGTGAAATCCTTGGCCTGTGTGACATGCCCCTCTATTTCCATAAGGACTGCCACAGTTCAAGCAGCAAAGGCTGCAACCTGGCTAGTTGCAGATTAAACAGTCCTCCAACCAGACGTTTTGAGGAGAACTACCCATTTTCTTGAGAAGAACGGAAACAGAGAAGAAAACACAATGTTTCACCTGCATAAAGTTTGGGATCAAAACTTAAAATCCAACCTTCTAGGTATAAAGAAAAACCTAAAGCAGAAAGCATTCTTGTTCTAACCACTGATCACGAAGACAACGGAAGAACCAGGTTGTGACCAAAAGCTATCACTCTCAGGTGACAACAATGCTCTCAAATTCATTTTCACACTTTCACACTCTTCTGCAATTCTATTAAAGTCTTTAACCCTGAAGAGGAGACTTCCAAACACTGCAATACTATACTTAAAACAGTACTGCTGAATGCTACCGAATGTAACATATTTAGATGGTAAACTCTTAGAGACTAAGCTTCTATCTTCCTCCATGTATTTTTGCTGAGAATACTGTCTGTACTCCAAAAATTGCTTACCCTAAAAAAAAATCTGAGGAATACAATGGAATGTGATCTGTTACTATCTGTGTGCTGAGTAAGGGGCATTGCAAAAACCAATCTGTTTCTCCCAAAAACTAGGAGACAGTAAGAGCTGTCCGCGAGTGACACAGTAACCTTGAAAATCCATAGAATAAGAATGCAATTCTTAAGAAAATTGCAGAGATTTTGGTAAGACCAGACCAGTTTCATGAAGCAGATGAAAACAAAACTGTAACAGAGGGGGGTGAGAATTTTCTGCTACATATTCAAGTTGCATTTTTAAATGAAATGTTTATCTGTACTTGAAAATCATGCAAATAATGACAGCAGCAATGTGGGAGATCTGTATTAATGTATAAATGAATTTTCAACTGTTTTCAATATTAATTACACTATAGACTTAATAGAAGACATTTCAAACCTGTTTTTCTATTTTGCATTGAGCCTCATTTATAATTCTGAGGAAGAAGGCTACCTTCAGCAGCAGATATACCAGTTATATATCAGTTTTGCTCACAATAAAGAAAACAACCTCAGGGGATTGTTGATTTGACTTTGCCCTATTTTTGCTTATTCTTAAAAATTACCTTTTAAATATGCTTACTATCTAAGAGTGGCAAAAGTGTTTCTTAAAATAGTTGCATACTGTGAAATGGAAGAATGGATGCAGTATTTCTGTAACATTAAATATTTCTATACAAGTTGCACAGACATAGAAACATGTCGCACTCCCCAAAAATAAGATTTCTAAAGAAGGCCAAGCTATAAGGAAAGCAATAGAATAATACTCCAGCAAAAGGAGAGTTAACACTTTAAACACCCATGACTCCTAATCTATTTTTTATCAATTATTCCAAGAGCTCAACAGAATCTACTTAAACATAGAGATGATAGAGTGGTACAGGTGGGTTACTAACTTTAAAAATGTACATTTATTATCCAGGGAACCAGCAATAATAGCATCACAGAAAAGTAAGGCTGGAAGTGCTCTCATGAAGTCCATTCCCCTGCCCCAGGGCAAAATCAACTATACATAAACCATTTCTGACAGATATTTGTCTAACTTGTTCTTAAAGCCCTTCAGTGACAGAGACTTTGCAACCTCCCTAGGCAATCGGCTGCAGTCCTCAACTATCCTTACCATTACAAAGATTTTCCTAATGTCTAACTTCAATCTCTCCACTACAGTAAGCTTGACTGTCACTTTGTGCTCTATCCCCAGCAGAACTGGAAAACAGTTTCTATTACTTTACTCTTTACATGAAATTTCCATATATTTTTTAATGGTTCTCACATCTTCCCTCACTCTCCCATTCTCTAAATGCAAAATGGCCAACTAGGTCATATGCAACCTGCTGGAGCAATTTATCTGGTCTCCCCTGCAATACCCTCAAGGCACTACCACCCCTGTACCAGAGACATCTCCACCCAAAATGCCAGCAGTTAAGCAAAACAAGATGCAGGGAGAGAAGCCAAACTGGATGGCAGCCTCTCAGATTGCCTTCCTGCAAAGAAAGGTCCCACACAAACCAGCAGAAGCCAGTGTGGAAGAGATGTGAAGTGGGGAAATGTACTCACCCCAGAGAAGGGCAGATGAAGAGAGAAAGGGTTGAATCTAGAAAAGAGGGGGAGAGGCTCTTACACAACCTGGAATTAGGTTGCAGTTAGTTGGTCTGGAAGTGGGAGAGGTCTGGAAACAAGGTGAAGGAAAGCAGTGAAAAGCCATTAGATTACCAGAAAGGTAGGGATTTGGAAGGGAAGTGAAACCAAATGTACAAATGGGGAGGGATGAAGGAGCCTCAATACAGAGGGAGTGGATGTGGGCACTGATGGGAGAAGAGGTAAAGAGAGGCTGGGACAGCATGAAACACAGAAAAAGAAATGCAGAAGTCCTGCATGCCTGGAAATACAGCACAGAGGTGGGGACACTGGAGAAGTTCCACCAAGTTGTGTTTCTACGAGCTTGAGGATCTTCTAACAGATGGATTCTGTCTCCCTGCTGAAGCAGGGCCTGTGGGAGTACCAGCCAAGCCGAGGAGTTGCTCCCTAGAAGTAACGTGGTCTCTCTGGATATGGCCAAGGTCAAGCTTCAGTGACAATGACTTTCAGAATAAGGTTGCAAGGGATTGTGGAAAGATTTGAGGGTGCCATCACTTTCACAGGGAAAGGTGTGAGGGAGAAGATATGCAGCTATGACAGAATGAGATCAGGAGATGACAGGGAAAGTCAGTGCTAGACTGAAGGGCAGGGGCCCACTGCACAGACCAACCTCTCACTATTTATTCTGGTTTCCATAGTGCCAGCGCTAATACTTCCTCTAGCAGTGCTGAGGAAGGTCACAGGGCAGGAAAATTTGAGGGTCACAGGGCAGGAACGCCTCTGAGTCAGCCCAGGTCTGACTGAGCTTGTGCTGAGATGGAGTTAATAACATCCTGATGAACCTAAGCTGACCTTGCAAGGTCAGGAGGTTTCATACACAGATTCCTAATCCATCCCTTAGTGCTTCCCTCATCCTCGGATCATCCTGGATGTCCCTGTGCCACACACTTCCCAGTGATGGAGAGCTGACTTCAAAATCACACTGTTCTCCTAAACCAGCACTCAAAATACACACTAGTGAAGGAAGTGGCTGGTTTTAAAAACAGACCTCAGCTGTCCAGAATCCCCACCACCATTATCCCAGCATGGCACTGAGTGGCCCACACAGAAGGTGGAGAACTTTGTGTGCAAGGGAGGAGGTCCTTCTGACCATCACACCAAAGCACTGCTGCATCATGGCCACATCTTGTCATGCAGCTCAGTGCACCAGACATGCCCTGACACAAATCTGCACTGCTTCTGGGAATCTAGGAAAAAATCTTCAGAGAGTTTGAGAGTTACTGCTCCACTCTGAAAAAGATCCTTTTTTCAGTTCCCAAGGGTCATGTTGTCCAGACCTCTGGCCATCCATTCTGCTCTTCTCTGGATGCTTCCAACAGGCCCACTGAGAGCTGCTCAGTGCAGAAATAGTACACCAGCCACATAAATGCCAAGTAAAGTGGAAAAATTATTTTGCAGACAGACTCCTCTCTGTATATTCTAGCATAATATTCATGGCATAGTATTGTTGATTCATAGCCATTTTCTGAACCCTTGCAACTGCCCATCTGTTTTCTGCAGACCTGGTGTCTCACCAGTTATTCTGCATTTTGATTTGCACAGCTGATTATTCCTGTCGAACCACAATTTAGAACTTGTCCTTGATGAACTGCATCATATTTATTTCAGATCAGTTCTCCAATATACCACATTAATTTTGAATTCTAATCCTATGCTCAGAGGGTTTACATCCTTCCCCTGGTTGGTGTCATCTGGAAATTTTGCATGCAGATTCTCTCATCTAAATCATTAATTAAAATATTGAATATTTTCTGGCAATCCAGGGCAGAATCCCACTTGACAGATCCTTCTAGTTTGACTGTGAATCACTAGTAATTATTCTGAGAACAGCTTCCCAGCCAACTGTGTACCCACCTTGTAGCCCATTGTGCCACCTTGTTTACGAAAAGGTGAAAAGACTTTCAAAAATCAAAATATACTCTTTCTCTACTTATAGGAAAATTAAGCTCCACTGACAAGGTACCTTCTGGGGTAAAAAACCCACGCAAATTCATTTATCATATTATTATCTACAGGCTAATGAATAAAAATTTCAGTTGACTATTTGATTCAAACTTTTTTCCCCAAGAATTTAAGGTAAGCTAGCTACTCCAAAGGGGACAGAGAAGGACCCAGAAAAGTTTATGTGTAGGTGCAGCATTTGCCCTTTCACAGATTTTGTGAACCTAAACTGTCCTCCGAATGTTCTCCTGTGTAGCCACTAATTGTTCAGACATTGCTTCAGCTATTTCGCCCTATGTTGAAGAGATAATTTAATAAGCTCCAGCTTGTTCTAAAACACCCATTATCCTATCTCATTAGTTTATAATCTGTTCTTTTCCTGCTCTAGTTGGAATTCTTACCTTTCTCAAGGTGGCAGTTCTTTTCCTGCCACTTGATTACAGATCATCCTTTTAGGCAAAGAATTATGCAAAAAATTACATTAACTACTCGATGCTCTCTGCACCATCAAATCAGGAGTGTTGCAATTCCCTCTCAACTAGTAGCCTGGAAACTCGGTCTTCCTCTTATTACTGCTGAGAATGTAGTATGTTTCTTTTTTACCACGTCCTTTATTAGTTGTACCTTGTTCTTTGAACTAGCCTACCTCACATTTTTCTCATCTTCTTTTACACTCATCTCCAGTAAAATATCGAGTTTCCACCTTCTGTATGAGTCCTCAATTATCAGATCATACAATTTTGTCTTTCCTCATGCTTTTTTACTGGAATGCCTTTCATTTGGGCTTTTAATACTCTTTATTGTGACTGGGAAAAAGTTATTTCCTTTAAAAATTGCCAGAATTTCTCAGGTTTGTATGCCAAGAAACATTACCTATCAGTTCTGTGAGCTCAATGCAATCTACTTTCTTGCATTCTATTGCTTTTATTCTCAAGTTCTCTCTTCTCACCTTCTGAAAAATTATAGGCTCATTCTTTCCTGATTGCTACCACTCAAACTGCATTTTACCATCAAAGGCTCAGCCATCTCTTTCCTAATCAAGCCTAGGAGCACCTCCCTTCCACTGCTCTTTCTACATTCAGTAATCCTGAACCTATTACACCAACATAATCTACTGAATTTAGTATTTAGCCCGTAAACTGAAAAAAATCTAAACATTTGCTATTGTTTGCTAATACATGATTAAATGATTGGGTGAGCCCATCTCTTCAGACAAAAGCCAACTGCAAAAAAGGGAATCTTTGGCATCAGTTCCAGTCAAATGAACATACAGACAGGATCAAAATATAACTGTAAGCCCTTCCTGGTCACAGCAATTAGCAAAGTGGAAAGGAGGTTTAGGAAATAATCTGAAGGTGGCTACACAGAGGCACTGTCCTCCCAGGCTTCTTTTGCCAGCATTCTGGTCAGCTGTAAATTGAAATGATTACTCAGATTGTAGCAATAGCTGCAATTGCTTAGCATGTCTAGATTCAGTGTTGACACCACATAGGCTTCAGATCTCAAAGCCTTCTTGTATAAATTAGCTCCCTTCTCATGTGGCCATGCCCCCTCAGCTGATAGCAGATATTGTTCTCTCTTACAGCTAAACTGGCACGCCAATAAAACAAAAGGGGCACTACAGCGAGGATCAGAGGAGTGACCATATGCACCTGCCATTATGCTTTTATAACTCTTTTGTAACTCTTAAATTAGAATAACACAGTCCAATGGATTTCTCTGAGAAATACATACCTCTCCACTGTTAATTATTGCTGAGTACATAATATAAAGCTAAGAAGGAACAAGAAAGATATTCAAAAAGCAAATATGGATATCAATTTGATACAAGTTGGAAGTTTTCTCCTCATAAAAAGAAAATATAATTCAACCTGTTTCCTTAACAAGTCTCCTGAACGTATGGTGCACCTTAATGTTTAATAATTCTTTAGCACAGCTGCCAAGATTTGAACATGTTTATTGACATCTTGACCTAAGGGCAATTCCAAAGGAATATAAGAATTTGTTACAGAAAACTAAGCAACCTTCATGCTGTTAAGCCTCCAGAATAGATCTGAATCTGCTGGATTGCCACCACAGTCTGACTGTTGTCCTGGGCTTCCAGGGACCCCAGTTTCATCTCTCTGAATATTATGCAGCACTATTTGCCACATCTTTTCCATCCAGCCGCAGTCATGAGGTTACCAACTTTCCAACACATCCCTGTCCAAGCACCCTGGTCCCAGGGCCAACTTGTAGGAGCTAAGGGATAGCAGGACACAGTGGAAGAAGAGTATAAAACTGACAGAAATTAGTGTGATTGCAACAGTGTTAGAAGTAATAGTGTTTCCAGCAAAGGAGAGAGCCAGGGTAAGGAACACAGCAGATATCGTCACAGTTGGAATTTTGGTGGAAAGAAAAAGAGTGACAAAAACTTCTAGGAAAGAGCTGAGGACTGGCAGAGAGCAGGGAGGACAAACAGGACAAGAACAGCAGTGTGAGGGCTTTAGGAGTGTGCTGCTGGCTAGACAGAGGAAGGAGAGCCCTGCAGTTGTCCCAGACTTCCCATCTCCCATCAGCACTGGAGCACATGTGGAGGAGAGCTTCCTGTTTCCTCTATTCAGGACGTGTCTCACTGACACACGCAGAAACCACGCTGTAAATCAAAGCAATGCTAGGCAACGCAGACAGTTCAGAGCTGCACATCCACTCCAAACTGCTGTGCTGGTGCAGACAGCTGGACACAGAATCATACCCCACTGCAGCCAAAACTCCTTCTAAAGGCAAACATTTTATATTAGAAAAATAAATGTCTCACACATCACAGATTTACACTGTGGTACTAATCCATTATCTAGATGTACCAAAACAAGAGCAATATAAGGCTGATTTTCTAGGCATTTCTTGCTGCATCTCAGCTGGCTGGCAGACATGGAAAAAAAAGCAGCAGGATCTGCCCATCCTGTTTTCTTCTTCCCACCTGTCAGATCAGAAACCATCCCAGACAGGGAAAGCACTATATGAACTCCAGCAGACTTTACACTAGAGGGAGCTTTCCTCAGAAAGTCACACCACTGTGGCATCCTCTTTCTCCTTACATTATTTGCAATCCATCTACAGAGAAATACACCAGACTGAGGTGAAACAGTTACCATTTAAACCCTCCAGTTCAGCCAGTTCAAGCATTGCAGTGGGTCAGTGGTGCAGGGGGAGTACAAAGAGAGGGTACCTGGCAAGTTCTGCCCAGAGATGTGCTCTGGCAGATGAGATAAGGCTCAACACTGACACTTTGCTGAGAAGCCTCCTGATATGAACCATGCCCATCCTGTCGCCTCACCAAACTCCTGTGTTGAGCACAAGAGCAACTTTATAGACTACATTTTCTACTGACCCAAGAGACCACTCATGGTTAAGCTGTTAATGAGTACTTTAACGAGGAAAGCTGAGATAAACCTTCCACAAGGCTAGTGGCCACCCATTTCTGAAAGCTGAAACATGGATAACTGTGTTTCTCACTGATAATACAAGTGTAGAAGTGGTCTTCAAGTGAATCCTTTTAAAATAATATTTAAACTGAAAGTACTATAAGATGCTGGTGGCAGTAAGAACCTATTTGATTTATTTTCTCAACTCCAGTAAAGTGTCCCAAGACTACAACTGGAACAGAAATCCTTACCTGTGAAAGCATTTGTGGCCTGAAAACCAGCTTCCTGCATACTGCTCTTCCAGAGAAGCTTGAGATTCCCGTCTCAACCTGTCCTTACTGGAGACTACTGCTGAGCTTGTTGCTGTCAAGTCACTTCCATCTTAGTTTGTCAGGGTCTGTTTGTCAGAGTCCATTTCTCTTTCCATTCCTGTGTTTGGCACCATCCAGTTCCCACCTGTTCCCAGGTCTTTTGATGTGTAGGCAGAAGAGATCTGCACTGAACCTAGGCAGAAGTCTTGCACAGTCCCATCAACCAGCCAGCCACAGGATTTGTGCCATGATGAACGTGAAAATGAAGCAAATCGCCTGTTAAGACTTCCTTTCCCTTTTACAATTAAGTTCTAATCCTGTGTTCATCCAGCACCATTTTTTCAGGTCTCGGCCAATGATGATGTTCAATTGTCTCTCCTCTCTTGTGTTCCTCTCCCCTCAGGCACGCTCACTGAGAAATTAAAAAAGAAAAGATTATGTTTCCTGATGACCTGTAGCAACACTAAAATTAACAGACTCCAGGGAACAAAAACCCAAAATACATTATCAGGGATTGATTGTACACATTAAAGGAGATCTTCAGAAGGCAAATCTAGCGATTTTGCTGAGATGCAAAGTGTGACCACACAGCTCTTTGAAGTGCAAAGAGGAACAGTGCTGAGGGTGTCATATGCATCTCTGAGAACATGATATGATTTACATTTCAAAAGCCATATTTAGCAGAGATGGGGGAAGCAATACAATAACAAAATTGCAGTTAAAAGAGAAAAGGAAAAATACTCAAGGCTCTCAAGTCTAGTCTATTCAAAACCATAGTGAAATTATTAGCATTTCATATAGCTGCTTCCCTCCTTTTCTGGAGCAGGAAAAGAGAGAGCTGAGTGCCAGCACTATATATGCCAGTCTTACAGTCTTTTGTGGTTAAAAACCTTTGTATTTCTTCCTGTTGATTATCAAACTTTGCTGTTGATTATCTTTAAAAAATCTCAATTGTAACACAGATGACGCAATTCAGATGTCTTCAGATGTTCCATGAGGTTAAAAACACCCACAGGCTACACAATAGAAAGGTGGTTACATTTTTCTTGAAACTGCTACTTCTATGTAACATGCTTACTTGCAGCGCGCTGAAAACTGCAGTTGTTCCACGTCCAGCTTTTAAAAACTAGGATACAAATACTTTGATGGGGTGAAGGCGAACAACAGACAGGCACATGTTTAAGGAGAAGACTATTTCAGAAAGCAAGGAAGAAAGAAAAGAGGACTTGGAGGAGAACCCGCTCACTCCCCAGCCATCCTGTTCTCTCACGTAATGATGCTTGGCTCACTGTCTCCCAGCTACAGGCAGGTTCTTATGACCCACGAATGGATTGTAGATGAAGAATCCAGCCAGGGCTTGCAGTACTGGATTGGACCCAAGGCCCACCTGCTGGAGCAGCCCATACCAGAGCGTGGCAGTCCCAGCAGCCGCTGCTTTGGAGAACAGTGTGAGACCCAGCTCAGGGAGGGAATAACGCACTGCCTGCTCCCCTGACCCACTTCACCCCAACCTGCAAGGTCCAGAGATGAGCTGACACCTGAAGCACAAGCCTGAATATCCCAGATAGTCCAAAACTGCAGAGAACATTCTCATCCTGCTTGGTGTAGAGTCAGCCAGGCCTTGAGGGCTTTGTTAGGGACCCACCTTGAGGGACAAAAAGGATCTCAAGTGTGCCACTGAAACCAAGTGAACCTGACACCTGATGAATGTCATTTTCCTTGGAACACAGTGAATGAAAGCTAGCTGCTAGCAAAGATGAATTTTAATGGTATTGCTTTTTTTTTCCCCTGATTTTGTTATGCCACTATTACTGAAGAACACATGTTTTTGTCTCAACACACAGCACAGGAATGACTGATTAGTTACTTGTATTCAAATCTAGTAATTTGCATTCAAATCAAATAAGGTTACAGAACAGATTTAAGATGTTTTCCCCATTTCTTACCCAAACATCTCAGCCTAATAGAGAAGAAAGTGGAAATTAAAAGGGAGAAAGAAAAAAAATTATGTGTAGTATCTTTTATCAGAAAACACTGCATAAAAATTTTTATAATAGTGTTTAAAAAGCCATTATTCCTGAATATTATATAGGTCCTTGAGATGCTTTTTCAACCCTTTGAAGTGTTCTGCGCAACTAATAACCATTTCATATGAGGTTATTTTATTCTAAAACAGATACAACTGAGCAAGTATAATATAAATACACAGCGGTACATAGTTCTTTTGGGTCTTAACATTGTGCTAATTTTTCTGTAATGACTATAGGTGGATGCTGCACTCATTTCCCAAGCTATTTCTCTAGAGGCCTGAGATTCCTCTATATTTATAAGAGCAGGTCCATATTTGCATTCACATTTTCAGTCTTATAACTTTTGATTTTGGTTTATAAATCCAAAATTTTAATGTCTCTATTTTCAACATTTTTATTTCTCATCTTAGAGATGTTCAAGAGATGTGCAGTAATACCTTAGCATCCAGGGAAATTCTCCTATTGTTATATCTATGTATTAGATACAATAAACTTTTAATTCTTAAAAGAAGAAAAATATTTTCACTTTACTGAAAATTAATATTTTATTAAAAGCATAATTATTCTCCACATCTTCAACAGTTCTGCTGAGCTAGATAAGAACCCAGTAGTCCCAAAGAAACACTACAACACAGGCACTTTCCTTGTGCCTGAAGAACCACTGCTTCTTCAGATAGAAAGATGCCATGTTAACAACATTACAGGACACTGAAACATTTAGAGAGTTCATTCAGACCTTAAGATTTAAAGGCTAGTGCTCTGGATCAGGTTTAAGTTCTTCCTTAAGGACTCATGCAAAACTAGATGCTGGTATCTCTTGATTGCCCTAAGTGAGCATTTCTATCACTGCTAAAGTTCTCTTCACCCATGCTAGATAATGAATTTGGAGGTGGCTGGCAGGACGTAAGGAACTGGAGCAGGCTGTTGGGGCAAGCCTGTGCAGTGCTCAGCACCTGCTGGGTCTTGTCACAATTCAAAACCAAGTTCAGTACTTATAAAACGCTTCTAGGGTACAGCTACATGGGCTATTTAATGAACATTTTCATTAGGCAGACTTTAATTAGTCACATTTGTACGATTTCGGGCTTTTCAGATTACAAATTCATCCAGGTGAAAATGACAAAGCAGCCCAAATGATACCACAGCAAATCAGGAAAACTGCAAATTTCACTTAAAACAGCATGCAGAGGTATGACCTTTGTATTGTACTTCACATTATCCAGAAATTTTCCATTAAAGCTGAGCCTGTGTTTAAAGGGAGGAGGTTGGTGTTTGTTTCCCAACAGACTGGCATGTTTGCATGCATGGAAAGGGTCAGGACCTCTGCTGACACATTTCAGTATGGCTCAGCCAACTCCAGTGAAGCCATGTGTTTATCCTTTTGCACCAGCGTGGTGCAGAAATGCTGAACCAACCTGTTTAAGGGCCCAAAAAGTGAAAATATGTATCTGAAAAAGAGAGTAGAAAATAAACAATACTGATAGAACTATAATAAGGTGTGATCTTTGATGTTATTTTTTCACAGCCTGCAGAGACCCCAGTGGGAACTGATTAGATGGCAAGAGAAAATGTGGACTAGAAAGACTAGAGATTTTCTCTTTGCTCCATCTGTTGCCTCCTTTCCAATAGCAACAAGAACTCTGCTTCCACTTCTGCTTTCATTCATCTAACTGCAGTGTTGAGCCTCAGAAGCAAACCAGAGCAAATCATTGTGTTGTATAAATATGTAGCTTAGCTATAAAGATTTTTGGCTACTATGCACTTAAACAATGGAATACCTAGTAGAAAAATCAAATCCATTTGTTTTCATCCTCTCCACTTTTCTCAGATTTGGTCCTGGGAAAGACAGCATCATATGGACCTCACATAAATTGCAAACAGAAAGTATTTTGACTATTTAACACCTTATGTGACTTTTGTTCTCACAGTATATTTAGCTAGTAAATCTGTTATTTCCCTTTTCTAAACATTCGAAGATGCAAAAGGGTCACTGTAAAAAAGAATCTGAGAGAGAAAAGTAAGTAAAGAGTATAATTAAATTCTGCATGAATATCTACATTTTATGAAGTATTATGCAATCATCAGCCAGGACAAGATTGGAGGAACTTGTTCTGAAAGAAGAAGTGAAATACTGCTTTTTCCAAGACTGATATTTCTGTAACATCTTGAAAAACTCAAAAGCACCGGCTGAGAAGTAAATGCTGCAAATTATTTTTTTTGTTTGGAGAGGGGATTTTTCCATTTCCTTTCACTATATAAAGTCTGCTTCTCTGGCCCCATGCTTTGGTCCCCACACAGGCATTGAGAACTCACTCGATATGTTGCCAGAAGGGCTACAGCCATGGAAAGCATTGCCTGTGATAGCCCTCGGCGCCCTTTAGGTTGCTAAAGGACAGCATTTCACTAAGGTATGTAACACATTTCCTAACAGGAATATCTGTACAGGAAGCCCACACATTTACATTTTTAAGAAAGTTACTGAACAGCTTGTGAGCTGTGCTTTAAATTAAATTAATCAAGGGAGGACTCGTGCTTGGATTCCTTGCTTTCAGGTGAACGAGTGTGAAAGGGGAGAGAGCTGGAGCTCCCCTGCCCTGCTCTCACTGTGGTCCCTGCAGAAGGGGGGTGCCGACAGGGGCAGACCCCAGCAGGAGCTGGGATGCTGCCGGCACCGACCTGCTCCGTGGATGAAAGGAGGATGGAAGCACAGTGGGCTCAGCTGGCAGCAGGATGCCAGCACAACAGGAGATTTAAGCACATCTCCAAGGAAAAAAGTCTTCTGACTGAAACAGAGACAAGTACTGAACTAGCCACACGCTTAAACACTTTGCTGAGGTAAGGCCTATACTTCCCATACGTTAAGGCAGCAGAGACTTGGATATATCTTTAAGAAATTTCCGATGAGAAAAACACTTCCAACATTTTGTTTTTATAAAACTGGGTTTTTCAAAATAACTTTTAAACTTTGCTAAAGCAAATTTAAATTAAGCTCTTATGCACACACATGGCTCACATCTCCAGCTCCTTTTGGATTTACCAAGTTTTCCAGGCTTTGGTTTTGCATCTCATAGAGATTCTAAACTACATAAATTAGTATCTACCAATTATACCTAATCTTTTTCAGTGGTAAGGCCTGTGTTTTACTCTGTGATCTTCATTTATTTTATTTACTGCTAACTATAATTTGTCTCCCTTCTAAGATAGCGCGGCACTGGTGCTAAATGAATCCTGATTCTTGGGAAATACTGTGCTCCATAACTCAAAGACCACTTAAAAAACTCAAGGGGACTTTCACAGGAGACCATACACAAATCAAGCAGAAAACCACGTGTTTGAAATATCATACACACATACACACACATAATTTGTTTTTACTTTCAGTCTTCAATATTTGCATAGGTCAGTTGTGACTTTTTAAACAGCTGCTGTATTTTACTATTTTGGTGCATTTCAGTGACATACAAAATGAGTTTGTATGTCAAGTTACATTATACACATTTATATTACTACAGATATTTTCAGATACTCCTAAGCTTTTCAGGAAATTGTGTCTAAGCTTCTCCTTACTTCATTTTTTTTTACAGTACTCCCTGAATTGAGCCAAATGGAGGACAACCAAAGCAAGGTGTGGTCTTTCTTTATTAGCTGAAGCAGGAAACAGGTCTTGAGAAGACAGTGTATGGCCAAACCCCAGCAGTGTTTTTTCTAGCCTGTTAAGAAAATGTTCTATAAAGCGAAATATATCCCAAACACCAGCACACACTGCAAAAAATCATTGCAGACAAGTTCCAGTTTAAAAGAAAAAGGATGAGTGTTTCAGCACAGACACTTCTCCTCTTCCTCCTCCTGTTTATTTCTTTCTGGAGTGAACAAACTGAAGCAATGGTAAAAAATGAGTATGTCTGGTAACTTCATGCTTCATGCTGAAGTAAAGAGCCTCTGGTAACCATATAGAAAGTAGTATTTCACAGAATCACAGAATATGCCGAGTTGGAAGAAGAATTATTGAGTACAACTCCTGGCCCTGCACAGCACCATCCCCAAGAGGCACACCATGGGTCCAAGAGCATTGTCCAAACACTTCTTAAACTCAGGTAGGCCTGGTGCTGTGACCACTTCCCTGGGAAGCCTTTCACATAGGAAGAAATCCTATAAATAACTGATAACACAAATTAACACATTCCCTTCCATTAATCTTGTTAAGTGAAAGAATTAATTTGGGTCCTCTATTTCCTATTTCTGCAAACAAACTAAGGAACCATACATTTTACCATACCTCTGCTGACAGAATGCACTCAGTGGAAAACTCTACTAAGATCTCCATGACAAGCTACTGGATTTGGATGAGATAATTATTGGGAGAAATTGTACAAGCTGTGTTACACAGTGCAAATAAGAAGATTGCATTGTTTATTTCTGGAACTTAATAAAACCATAACTACCAGGATCTGTCAAGAGAAATCATTAGTCATGCTGCTCTATAAACCTGACCAGTCAAAGAAAAACCTGAGCTCTGAATTTTATTTGCCAAAATAACAAAAAGGTTGTAAGTAAAGCAAAAATTGCACTAGGCAGATTGAAAAAAAAAATGACAAGTTTTTGACTGGTGTTTCTGTCACTTGTTTGAGAAATGAGCAGTAGACAGAAACCATGGGAATTCTGCACATCTCAAGACTTTGAGTATCCAACATCCACTTAGAATCCAAAGGGCATTTAGCAACCCTGCACACCACTGGAAAAACTGGTTGTGAGTCACAGCTGCAGAACCTGAGCACCCTGACAAGCAGCAGTAGGACAGGGAAGTTACTCATTTAACCCTGCTGTGCCACAACAGATGTGTGAGGAAGGAGTGGACACCTTAGGAGAACACGACATGGCCACTGCTGATCTGCTGTTAGACCATCATCAGTGTGGGGCCAAGCATAAGATGAGACACATTTCTCTCCTTCTCCACTCCCACAGAAACTCATTGCTGCTTCAACAAAATGTTTCTTCTGGCTCCCTTTCACCTCATCCTGAGAACCCACCACACAGACACACGCACTGTATGTTGTTTACAAGCTCTCCATTTCCAAGGTTCCTGGCTTTTCATCAGCCAACACAAGCTGCCCAAGCTCTTTATTTAGGCTTTTAAGTATAACAGAAGCACATGGTTATTTGCCATATCCGTGGATTCCTCCTGCATAATAAAAGCAAACAGGCAGTGTTTCTCTTCTGGAGCAAATTAAAATTATGTCATATATGCCCATCATCCCCAGAAGATCCAACGGCAGGCTTCCCCTCTCCACTGACAGCATCTTCTGGGCAAGGGCATCACATCCACCAAAGAAAGGGTGCACAGATGATACCAGCTTCTCCCACTGCATTGATTAGAGCAGCCAAAACTCCTAGTATACACAATAAAGGTACAGACACACATACGTACTTGGCTCATAAAAATCAGGCTTGTGTGGAACTAGCCAAGCTGCACTATGTTTCTGAAGGCAGAAATATTTGCACTCTGACTGTTCTGGAAAGAAAATGTAGAAGAATCTCTCATGTGAAAATCTCAAGCATCTTACAGACACAAAATGGCAGAGTCCTCCCACAGTACAGGGGACCATGGAAGTAAACACATACGGGAATCTAAAAATTCTGGGGTTAATAGGAGTTTCCCAAAATTATTCCAGTTTCTGTCAAAACACTTGTTACAACTGAAAAAGCACAAAACAGTGATCATTTTGACAAATACAAAATGCAGAGGAGAACAGTTCTAACTGTAATGAAAAAATGAACTGATGCTGAAGGGACCCTCGAGAGGCAAGGAAGCTGCAGGAGAATGAAACTACTTGGAGCAGTTCAATACTGTCTTGGAGTATAAAACTACCACCTGCACAGCACCTGGGTTTGCTACACACGACTCTGGGAAGTGAGTGTGCTCAGCCAGCCTCAAGACAGGCATGGCATCCTGTGCACCTGGGCCACAACCAAAGAAAATCTTCTTCTGCTAAAGAGTAAAACATGAAATATACAATTGAATTAGCATAAACTGACACCATATTATGTAAGAAGCACTGCTAAGAATGTCCTAACTTTCTGGAATGCTGCATCAGTCAGTGCAATTAACGTCCATCTGCTGTGAGCTGCAGCTGTTCAGGAGGGCAAGGAAAGTAAGAGGAAAGTCCACTAGTATTTTATGCACATTGCTACACAAAGCTAGTTCTAGCTTCCTGTGAATCAAGCCATGCCCCAAAACTTCATTTGTTTTATTGACATGGTCTCAGGAGCCAACATCATCTGCATGCTGGGTGAAGAAAAGGAAATGGAACGTTATCCAGACAAGAAAAACCCAATTTGAAGAAAATGCTGACAGCACTGAGCACATCAGCTACAGGGTGTTCCCAGCACTACTTGGAGCAGCACAGGAGACTCAGGCATTCTGTAATGTAACTGCAGTCTGCGCAATGCAGTCTCGTGTGTATGCCTCTCCTAGCCCAAAGAAGGTGTGCAACTATTTCTGACTGCACAGATCCACTTTACTTCCAGCACCGTAGATAACTTAAAAAGATGTATGACTATATCCTGAAGGGATCCTTGTTATAACAAACACCTAAAACTTCTCCTATAGAACGGCACCAGATTTTAGATGACTGAAAAATCCTGAGGTTTGCTGATGCGTACTTTACCAGTTTTGATTTTCACACTCAACGACAACAATCTACGTGAAGTAATAAGAGTTTTAAAATCCTGTTTGCCTCCACTGAGACCAGGTCTCCATTTTGACCAGTTTCTTACTAAACTGGTATCTTTAAATTGCATCTCCATTATTATATTATGACTGAGCTCTGAACTTAATGGAACAATCCAGAGATCCAAACCATTGCTTCAACATGGTCTCCCACCGCTCTGCTTTCCAGACCATCCACTTGAATGTTATCCTCTGAATGACACCAGATAACAACGAGATTTATATGGATCAGAAGCCATGTCCAAGCAATGTCCATGGTGGTTTTGCCCATGCCAGACTAAGGAAAATTAACTCTGCCTTATTACTCCATAATCCAGATAACACTCAAGAAACTGCTTTTTCTCCATTTTAAATGTGTACACTTTTGAGCCCCACAATCAATGAGGCATAAGTAATTGCCCCAGCAAGTCTTAGCTACAGCTAACAACACAATTTTACTCCAAATTTCAACATATAAATGAGAAAAGGAGCAAAATAATGGGTTAGCGTTTCTTGTATTTTTCTTGGACCTGGTACATTGGACTTCATATTTCTGGGCATGTTACCTGATCTCTCTGGGCTTCAGATCCAATCACTAAAGTACATATAACTTCTGCCTGTGGATTAAGGAGCTATAAAATGCTTAGGGAACAGAAGTGTTACTGGTAAAACAGACAGAAAATTCTAAAGCAGAGCTTTGATTAATTTGATTTTGTTCTCAAGAGAGTATATCATTCTGCCAAAATCCAAACCACTCTATTAGCACTGTAAAATCATGCCAAAGAAACACTTTTAACTAAGTTAGGAGTCAATAATTCTTTATTTCCAGGTAATACCAACAATACATACTCCGCTTTAAGTCCAGCCTTCTTCAAAAAATCTATTGGAAAACTACTCACAAAACTCACAGAAATTCACATGAAAAGCACATCTGGGAAGCAATATCCTGAGGTGATCAGCTAGATCCCATGTCCCAGAAAAGCACACAGTTCATTCTCTCCAGTCCTTCATTACTCAACATACAAAAAGCAAAGAAGTTATTTTTTCCTGTGCTTGAACGACAGCTTTTTACATAAATAAACTGCATAAAGGCATGGGAAGCAATGCTGTTACCAGTTAAATCTGTGAAATTCCCCAAGTTGAGAAATTTTTGCTTAGCACAAATATAAGAGAATTTCAAGTCACTCACTTCAGCTTTAATTCATGAAGCATTCCTAATCCTAACTGGCAAAACCAGACAATGCATTAAGAACACCATATTTCTGTTTGTGTAAGCTAGTGCCCTATCTATTTTCTACCAATGTTTTTTAATAATAGATATATTTTAATGTACCCTTGTTGTATTTTAAAGTCATTCTTGCTATGTTCATGTACAGTGTCTGGATGCAACTAAGGCCTGGAACTGCATGGAACTGAAGAACTGTGTTACTAACACAACACTGACAGCACCTTCTTTAGTAACAGGGAGGGGAGGTTGACCAAACAACTCAAAAATTGGTATTTTTATGAAGGAAAATTGGGCTGGTTTGTTTTTCTCAAGCAAACATCCCATTTAACTGTTGTCATAGTATCCATGCACAGCATACCATAGCTTTGTGTTTTACAATATTCTTTTAAGTATAAACCCACAACTTTTACTTTCAAATGTCCATGAGATTACATGTGTAGTATTTCAAGCCTACCTGTCAGTCCTCTCCCCTGCCACCACAACCCTTTGCAATAAAGACAGATTCCTATAGGAAGGACCTACAGTCATAATTTATAAATAATTATGAACTGTAATTAAAGCTTCACAGCCACAAATGGAAACACTGCAATCTCGTATTAGAAGAAAATAATGATCTCTGCAGATGAACAATCATTATCTTCCTTGTTCAGTCATGGAGTTGCAGCTTTGCTTTCTCAGCTGTTAACCTATCATCAGTTTTACCATAAAAACAAATACTTTTTTGTCTTTCCCCCCCCCCCCCCCTTTTAAAACAAGTGGAAAATTTAATGAGAGTCTGACTTTTTGCCTTTGATAATTAAGCTTCCAATATCGTGAAATTTGCTCTAACAGGAGCATCTGCTTGCTGCATTGCAGCCCTACAGCTAAGAAAGGATCAGACTTATTAATAAAATACAATAAAGAACTGAACATCTGGGTGGGAAAGACTCACAGAAAGGGAGAAGCTTATTTTCCTCTCAAAATATTCAGGAGACAGCAAAGATCACCCAAATAAAATGTAGTTATTCTGTTGAGGAAGCAGCTGGAATCGAAGGTGCTGATTATTCTTATTGCACTATATCCTGCTGTAAGAAACAAACCTATTTAGAGGAAACAGAGGGGAAAGCAGGAAAATCCCTCCTGTAATAATCTACCACATAGTTAAAAGCTCCTGATAGTGCAACCCATTCCCATGCCCAAGGAACAGGCAGATGGGTATACATAAGTTCTTTCTGCTAACAGCGCTGGCAGAAAAGGGCTTCGTATCAACACTTCAAATACTGAAAAGAGAAAACAGGACAAAAATAAAACAAGAAACACTAAGATCCCAGAAGAGTTAAATAGCTAGAATTTTGGATCAACAATTTGAGCATCTTATATAACACAGTTCATCATATGGTACCCAGTCACTCATGCATCAAGAGCAGAAACTAGGTTAACTAAAAAATTTCTCAGAAACAAATTGAAACCTTGATTTTAAAACACTCCTAAATGTGCCAGATACTTCAGTACACTGTTCAAAGTCAATTACCATCAAACTAAATATCTGTGCCTCGCATTCTTTTTAAATGCAAAAAACGTGGGGCTGTATGCAGATCCTGAAAATGGCACTCACTTTCTGTAAGGCTATGCAGTATTTCTTCACACCCCTGAGCTAAGGGAACATAAAGGTGTCAGAAAACCTTTCTGAAGGCGGATGGTCATCCTAGAACCCACAGGTAAATGGGAATCTTCCATTCGGGAATGACGCACAGACTTGACTGCATCACCCCACCTCCAGCTGAAAGGGTTGTACCCCACGCCCTGGGGACCTCTGCCTGCCCTCCTACCTCCTGGGACAGCAGGCAAACATTAAGGTCTACAGCCACTGAGGGGACAGCCCCAGAGGAACTGCATCACGTCTGTCTTCTTATGATCTACTTAAGAAGATTTACTTTCCTGAGTCCCATTTTTTGGAAGGAGTGGGTTGCTACCTGGTACATGCGTAAGCTAGCAAGACTGATTTATCTGGACATTCTTCTGACTCTTCTTATCTCTTCTACCTTAAAACTCCTTGTCTTGTTTGTTGGTGTTCTTTGTCCTTAAACAAGATGCAAGAAAAAGCAACCAAAACAATGTGTAATATCTGCTCCCTACCATGATGACAGAACTAAAACCAAACCAACCAACCCCGATATGTTAATTCTGTACACATTATGGATTGGTAATGGACCATTTTTAGTCACATGTATCTTCACAATTTTAAAAGTCAAAGGTTTTGCTACTGTTTGCATCGTGTTATACATCAAAACACATTGATGTAAACCCTATTTTCTATCTGTTGAGACTTCATGACATGACTGAAGTTCCACATTTATTTTAGAGTTCAAAAAAGGCTCTGGGCTTTTTTATGAAAATCATACAGAACTCGCAAGGAAAAAAGTTATCAAATATGCATTTGCAGAGAGAGCTATGTGGATTTTTAACAAATAACCAAACCAAATTTACATTGTAGCCAGAAGCAAACATCAAAAACTCCAGTTCAGAGGGGTACTTTTTTAGTAACACAATCACTTCAGGAAACTATTAAAATAGCACAAACTTAAAAGCAGCATTGGCAAAAACTAAATGTAGTTCAATTCCAGTTTCCAACTCAATGCCTTTTTTGCACACATATGCTTTGCCTTCCATACTCAGCTGCATAATATAAACCACCAAACTGCACTTACAACAAATCTGAACTGACAATGCCAAATTTTAATTGAAACAAACGAGAGAAGTTGGGCAATGCATGAGCATTTTATGGGGAAGTTAGCATCACTCACAGCTGGCATAAACCTCCACCCCTACAAGTGAGAAAGGGATTTAGTTTCCTCCTTTTATTTTAATCCTTCCTTCAAAAAACCAGACAAATCTGCTAAATTAAAAAAGCAAAAAACACTGCAAATAAACAGTCTGACAAGTGGTGACTTCAGGAAAAAAAAGTTATTTTCTCCCTCTTAATGAATGAAAATGCATTCCATCTCCCAATTCAGAGGAGCTTTCTTGCAGCCTTTTTTTATGTCAGCAACTCGCAGCAACCTCTCGTCATTGTAAGGGCTATGCAAAATGTCTCTGAAAATTTTCGGTGTATTTCTGTACACACTTGTGTGTAAATGCCTTTGTACAAAGCCCTGGATGCAAACCATGACTGCAGTAAATGCTCTTTTAGAGCACTTTATGGCATCAATGCAGACATTTTTCTGTTTAAAGAGAAAACTAATTTACACTAAAAGAAAAAAATCACCTCACAAGAATACAAGGCAGTCCTCCTCCAGGGGGTTTTGCTGCAATTAATAAATCAATTTTGTCATGAAAGGGAATGGAACAGAGGCAAAGGAGACATACAAAAATATCAGCAAATAAACATAAACAGCATTCAAATTAAAAACTATTAGCAATACCTCAAATCTAACTTACAAAATTCAGACTTTTCTCTGCTATTCCAGTTAGCTGGATAAAAAATTCCTTACTTCACTGTTACACCTGCTCCTTAGGAAAGCATGCTGGATTTTAAGGCTGAGTGGGGACAGCACAAGGTGGCTGTCAGCCACACCACTGTCAGAAACCATTTGCTTACACTTGGTTTTGGGAAAGCAAAAAGATCATCTGAGATGGAGGAGGGTAAATCTGTCTCTGCTTCCAACTGGTTCTTGACTCCTTGGATGAGCTCATCGGTAAAACATCACTGCTCATAACAGTCATGCGGTCCACAGAGAACTACATCACAAATATGGATGTCACTAAAAAGTCACAGCCCTAAACTATTATTTCAATGTATTATGCAAATGTAAGTAACTGTATTTATTTCTGTAAACAGCTGAATCATAGCAGAAGTAAACTTCCAGTTTTGTTTCCTTACTGAAGTTTTTAACTTCAAATCTTACAATCTATGAAGTACACTGTTATACAGCTGCACAAAAACGCACCTCTGTAATGACAGTGAAATTGTAAAATGTAACTGCTGCACCTATTCCCCTCGGGAATTCCATCTTCCCAGCTGAAGATGCTGGGCAAATGCCCTCTGCTCACATCATTAAAACAAACAAAGCCATTGTCACAAAATCATTCACTGTGCAAAAACTTTATAAGCTCTTCTATTATCTATTATAGCTTAATTTGAGCACTGAGAATCTCTAGAGTGCTTTGTAGCACATTAATTGGAGACACTTGCTTTATAAAGTTTATCATTATTACTGTACTGCCTACATCAGCTCATTACACTCAAGTTTGAGGGTTTTATTTTAAAAAATTTTCCTCAGCCCAAGACTTGACTTTTTCAAGGAATGATAAAGGTGGTGGGGGTCCTTGAGATCTCTTTCGCAGAAGTGCTGCTAGTTCATTTTCCATAGTGCTTTAAGAGCCCATTATTAATAAAACTGCTGAAAGAATCTCCTCTGAAGTCATGAGACACTAGAGCTTCACCACACTACTATTGCCCTCACTAAAATCAGGGGCTACTAGAAGTGCCACTAGAAACTAAGAAAACAATACTGGAAGTGGCAGCTGGCAAACAAGGGAACATTTCAGCTTTTAAAGAAACTCTAGTGTTTCATACAGTACTCTGGCTACTTAAATACTTTAGAGCTTACATCAATCTTTATCCCAGAAGTAAAGCTGAACCTGATCTGGATTCAGTCATTTGAGGGGTTTGAAGACAGATATGGAGAAACACACAGGCAGACCAATACCAGCAGCTTTCACCAGCACCACAACAATCCCTCAGGTCCTTTCCCACTTCTCTAATAAAATCTCCGTGCAGGTGAATGCACAAACACAGCCGTAACAGCACAAAGGTCCACAACTGGGATGGCTTGGCTTGGCCCCTGAGAGCTAAACAATTGCTTGGCCTGGAATCAGTTCCATGTCAGCTTTCCTGAGGCCAGTGCAGCCAGGCTGTACCAGTGAGCCCTTCCTGGGCCTCAGTACCCACGTGGGACACACAGGCCAGACCCAGTGTCGGGTCACCCAACCCCACCCAGCTGCCACCAGGATGGATCCATGGGGGCATCCTCAGTGGGGACCTGATGTTTCTGCAGCCCTCCCCAAAGGTGTCCACCTAAATGTGGGGCACAACCTGTAACACAGCACAAGGCACTTAGTCAAGCCCTCACGTGATGGCTTCAGCACTTCAGAAGCAACACTGCAAAGCTTTTGGCAGAATTTTCTCAGTCTCTGATGCTGTGCATGGCTGGTGTACTCCTGTAGGATGCCCAACAGCCAGATCATGGCCTAAATCTGCAAACAAACTATTCCAAGTAAATCAAGCACACAAAGTGTTTTTCAAATCATGCTTCAATTTTTTAACAAATACTGGCTGTCCACAATCATTTTTTCTCCCTTAATGCTGTACCTCAACACATTAACCACGCTGGATTTCTCCCAAAAGGGGTACAAGAAGGGACAGAAAGCACATGTAGGTTTGCTGGACCATCAAAGGCATATAACATTTTTCATTTTTCTTAAACAGTAAAAAGCATCATTTAAACTTCCATTTCTTCATAGAACTTTTTCGAACAGAATTTATTTCGTTCTAAAACCCAGCTTCCTAAGCAAATAAATGATTGCTTAATTATGATTATGTGTAATTAATATTCTCCATTTAGTTGCCAGAATATTAACCACTAAATCATTTTAAAGATAGGTAAATGCAAAGAAATTTTTCCTCTATTTCTACCCAGATCCTTGTCTACTCAAGAGAGTGCAGTTAATTTATTCCAAAAACTTAAGAAATCTTAATCTCTTTAATTTATCGAAAATGTGACTAAAAATAATACACACACAATCAAGAAATATAAACAACATCTAAAAAGGTGGCCTTTTTCTAGTTTGAGTCTGATAAGGCTTTCAAAATTTCTCCATGGGCTCTGATACTCTCAAACAGTAGAGTCACATCAGTGTCATGTTGATAAAACATGATGAAATATTTTTCTGATCAAACTCTTGATGAGACAGTACAGAGAACATTATTAAGATACTCAAATCATGTTCCTAAAAATGATCATGTCATCCCCAGTCTATTTGGGAACATGCCTAAGCTAATCAAACTGACAGGGGTTGCAGCAGAACTCAAGACAACCCAAGTCCTGAAGTTCCTGGAGCCCAGCAGTCCAGAAGCTCAGACCTCTTCATATTGACTGTGTCTTCCCAGCACTCCCCAACACAGCATTTATTTTACACAATTCATGTTTTTCTCACAGTCCAGGATAAAAATGCTTTTGGAAATGAAATATGAATGTCTGATACTGCTTTTTTTCCTTGTCCTAAGAATACAGCCTCAATCTTAGTTAACAACTCTGTTCAACCCCTGCTTTGACAGGAGAACCATGTACCCCCTCAGGGGCTTTTAACAGAGTTCTTTATTGCATCAGTTAGACGTGGGTACACTTAGGTGAGACAAGGAACATGTCACTAGTATTTATTGGTAGCACTGGAAAGTTAAGAAGCAAAAACCAAATTTCTGCCCAATTTCTAAATAAGCAAGGGCCATAAGCTTCTCAAGAAAAGTTTGCCAGAGTATTTCCTTTTCACAAATATAATAATTATATTAATCCCATTATTGTAAACCATGGAGTCATTTTGACTAAAATAAAAGACACCGGAATGCAAGCAGCCAGCGTGGAAAACTTCAGTCCAAAAGTTAAAGACATGTGAAATGATATGCATCTGAAAACAATCATACAATAGCAAATATTTAATAAAGAGCAGTAGTTAGATTACACACAATTGTTTTACAGTACGTGCATGTGTATAGTTCACACACATTCCGTTCTCACTTTTGGAAGCCTGAAGATTAGCAAAGCTTCCCTGGAGAACTTCTACAAGAAATATTTCTCCTAATAGCTAGAACATTCACTAATAATACAGAAAAATGAATGCCAAGAATGTAAGTGTAAATACTTAGGCAGTAAGCAAGGTAGTTACCAAGACATTATTCTTATATGAACGCACACAACCCATCCAAACACACAGCGAGACTCCATGATCTGTTTACAATTAAATCAGATGCATTTCCTTGTATGTGTAAAATATGTATGTGAAAGATTTGAAATCTCTGAGTTTAAAAGCCTGTTCCTGTCTAGTTGGGACATTCAAGGAGATCTTCAAATCTCAGAGGAGGAAGCTTCCCCAAAGATGTTTCCCAGAAAAAGCAAACATACAAGTAACAACACTAACGTATTGTAACACTAATGTAATCTATTACAGGGCTATGCAAAAGAATTTCAAAAACTAATTTGATGTGCTAAGAGGGTAGTTCTTTGCTCCCAAAGGATGAGGATGTAAAACAATCTCTAGAGCACCCTCAGAGCACTTTCAGGAGCTATCACCAAGACCACCATGGTTACCAACCACCTTGCAGGCACTGTGTGTTCCACTCTCCCAGAACAGGAGTAGGAGACAATGCAGGCTTGACAGCTTCTGCCTGCTTGTAGGGAGAAGGCAGACATAGATGTTGCCATGATTCTGTGGTGTCGGCATGACAACAAAATTACTGCAGAGTCCACTAACCAAAGACAACAAATTTTAAAATTTCAACATGTGAATTTGTTCTAGTTAGAAGTGGGGGAAACAGGATCCTCCGCAGCTTGTCAAAAGAAAGAGCAAATACTTTTCTGTCTCCTCAAGCTGTCTTCTCACAAGGTTAGTCATAAGAGAGCTCTGTTATAGCAGACAGATTTTCACCTAAAGAACAGGTGAAAAACCATCCAAAGCCAGTCACCCAGTGACTCTGCCTCGTATTGCACTGCCCACTCCAGCCAAACCAGGAGAAAGGAGTGTGGGTAGGACATGGGCTGGAGCAAAAGAATTTCTTAAACCTCTTACGGTCTGCCAGAAACAGAAAATCGGAGGACACTGAAATGCAAAATTTGCCTTGCTAGCCCTCTTTGCTCCTAACAAAAGGCCAAAAATAAATTTCAGCACACAGAAAAAAAAAATCACTACCTTATTAGGCATATTTTAAAAGACTGATTGATCAGGCTTTTAGAATTCACAGCTAAGCAATTCTTAGCAAATGTGAGGGATAAAAACTAAAGAATCTCAAACAAATCAATTTATCAACCAGGAAAGTCATAACCCAAACATTCAATAGCAGACTGTACTAAGTCCAGTTGCCAACTACTTAATGCTACCACCTAAATTTGACTTGTTAATCGTGCCCTTGTTGTTTTAAACCAGAGGTCTGATTAACAGCTTTCAGGTTAGTGTTTAAGCTCACAACATTAAGTCAAATGCAGTTAAACGGAGCAAGTTCCTTCATGTTAAGGAGGATGAAAATATTTTTCTTACAGAAGGTACAGCCCTCTGGCTATCTCCAAATTATAGCAAAACTACAAATAACAAAATAAAACATACTAGTGAGTATGTTACTAAAGATCCAGTAGAGACCATCTGAAATCGCCTAGAGGAAAAATGCTTAACTAAAAATACTTGCTGAGGTGAAACAAGCCATCTTTGCTCCAAATGTAAAACCACCTCCTGACAGCTCTCCAGGCGGAGCAGGAGAGTTAAGAAATACAATTCAGCTTTGAAGGGTAGGATCTTTCAAGGTTCGTGGAAAGCTGTTTTAGATAAATTATGAAAGAAACGAATAGCAGAGATGAAGGTAAGGCAAGAAGGGAAAGAAAGAACCAAGCCAAAATGGTTTTTAACAGTCAAGGAAAATGCCTTTTATCAAAAACTACAGGACAATCCCCAGTAAGAGCTACTTCCCCAAGCAGCAATGAACAGCAGAAATCATGATAATGAGCATTGCTTTCTAACCTTGTAAGCTGATCAAGCTGCTGCATTTTTGTCAGAAAGCTTCAGCCTCTCTACTTTCTCCTTATGGGATGAGAAATGGTTTTAAGCCTTTCATTGAGAAAACAGAGGGAAAATCTGTGAGGACTTCCTCGCCCTGCCCTTGCAGCAGCTGTGCCCTCAGCAGAGGGGACAGGGAGTCAGGGCCTCCTTCCACCCCCACCATCCACAGAGTGGGTCTGTGCCCTTCACTCCTCTTCACGGACTCACACAGGTCTCTCTGCAGATTTGGCCCAGATACCACGGGCACCACTCTTGGGACAGTAGCTCCTTTCCCCTCTCCCCAGCAAGTGTTCCAGCTGTACTAGTAACTCAGTCCCAGCTGGACACAGCACTCCCCACTGCTCTGTCCTCCTTAAGAGCGACAAGGATTCATGATTTTCATGCTCAAAGCACGTATCCCTCAGGTAGTGGTGACTGAAAAGGTGAAGGTCCCACAAGCAAATTACTCCTCCCTGCCTTGCCAGGGCCAACTGGAGGCAGGGCTTGCATTTTGTCCCAGGGAGTGTTTAAGTCAGAGCTTAGGAACAAGCTGTAAGGGACTTCTTTCAGTGCTGCAGTCTTAATGATTGGTTGGGCTACATTCCTTGATAACCCCTCTATAAAAAGTATGAGAGCTGATAGCTCTGCCTTCATCAAAACAAGAAAACAATGAAGGCAACACCTACACTTTGGTTTTAAAAGTCTTTTTTAGGAGTCACCATATAGCACAAACTAAAACCAAAAATCTATGTTGCTAAATCACTTAAAGACTAAGGCCTTTGTTTTACAAAACATGGTTACTTGAATGGGGATAATATGAAGAGCTCATCTACTTAGGATTAACACTTTTAATACTTTGTGCCAAGAGATTGATTGTATCCTTTTCAAGTAAAAGTAAATGGACATAGAAAGGTTGTCAAACTGGAGAGGTGTTTATTAGTGCATCATCAATAAAAACAATTTATAATTGAACACGGTGAGCATTCATTTCTATAAAACACACTCTGATTTAACTTAGAGAGTCTGAAGAGAAATGTGACTTAGTTTGAAGTAGAGTAAATACCTTTTGTTTTAATGAGGATGTAAAATTTACAAGACAGACATACTATACACTTTTCAAATATGAATTAGGATTTGGTTCATTTTTTAACCTTGCACTGGATTTTAAGTGTCCCATGCGTCAGTGAAATTCTGCCCTCACCTCATTCAATAAGAATTTTACTAATAACTTCACTCTGAGCAGGATTTTACCTAGGGGACCCACATTCATTTCATAATTTCACAGGCAAACCCAAGAGCATTATGCCTTATACAATGAGGACAGAGCTTGAAGAAATCAGTAGATCTTCCATTTCATGCATTTTCCAAACATGGCTATTTAAATTCACAAAGACTTAGGGTCTGAGAATCTGAGCATAAAAAGGTTTGCACAACTACATTACTTCAAACTCCTATCACAAATTACAACTTCATATTTACTATGGAAACAGACTTTGAGTTCACTTGAGAAATAACTAAGTCATAAGGATTTAACTCCCCTTGCTATTCATTAAAAATAATTATTCACTGGATAAAGGCTTGGTGCTGAGTGAGTAAATGGTCAGGCTGGAGAATTCCCTTTAGCCATGCAATGGACATGTCAGATGCACCAAAGATGCCTTTCCTCATGCAAACCCCTTTATTGCTTAGCTGGAAAGACTATCTGCAGAATAAGATGAAACTTCAGACACCCATTTAGTTCCCCACTCCTATATTGGCTTTTCCGATAGGAGAACTAATTACCAGTAGACAATAATGATTTTTGTAATGTGAACATCTGTGCAACAGAAAACAGACTGAGATTAAATTAATGGCATGTATCTCACGATTAAGCAGGTATCAAATAGTAAAGATTTTTTTAGTTGCTAATAAACCTAAATTCTTACTGAAGATTTAGCCAATAGAAACACCAAAAGCTTTATAAATCCACAAGTGAGGTATTCTTCAATACCCTTCTGAAATAAAAGAAAAACTTTTTTTTTAATTAAATAATCAAACTACTCTTAGGCAAAGTTCTCACTAAGGTCTGAACATGTAGAACTCCAAATTACGTTAGTTATTGGTCTCACTGCAACAGTAACTCAGCCATATTGCCCACAAGCAGCAATTAATTAAATTTAATAAGGAATGCTATGAGTTGTTCCTGTTTTTAAAATCCCAGCCACGGCCCTGAACAATGCTGCCTTTCTTACTCCAAATTTCGAATGTTTAAAAATCCAGTTGAACAAAATCATCTTCAAAGTTGGAGAAAATCGCAATGCATAAAAAGTCACTTAAGTGCTCTATTAAACAAACCAACCAAATCTACGTGGCAGAGGAAATGTCAGTTTTTAACAGGCTACTGAATACCTCCTTTCCAGGAATAGAAATATAATTTATCTTTAATAACACACACAGAAGTTTTTCCCCATCACTAAACTCTGAATCAGGAATTCACTGAGGATTAAAAAGCAAACATTAGAAAACATGAACTTGGTGTGCTGTAAATTCTTTATTCACTTTTATGCATGCAGAAGATTTTCCCTTTCTCTTTCCAGTGAACAGGAGGCTGATCTTAAAAAGCCTGGAATTATTTTCCTCTCTTTAGAATTTGAATATGGACCATTATCATACAACAGAAAGCCAAGGTAAAAAAAATCAAGCATTACACAAGTCCATAGTACCCATCCAATTTCCTGGCAACTACAGCACAAGTGATAAATGGGAAACCAGCAAAATTTTTCCAACTGCCTCTTAGAAAAGCACATTACCTGAAAAGACAGTACGAAAAATAGCGCCAAATGCTCTCAGAAAAGCAGATCAGAGACAGCCTTTAAAGGAGTAACATCACAAATTTCTGCCTCCTGAGTAAAAAGGTAACAAGTAACTGATCATGTAAAACTACCAAGACAGGGACCAGGGTATCCCACCTACATTTGGAAGACAGGTTAATGCAACCAGCACAAAAACTCTATCACACTGGAAAACCATTTGATTAATCCAGTGTATTACATGCTTACATTGTGATTTCTATAACGTGATGCTTTAAAATTCTTATCTTCTCCTTATTTATGCTTATTATCAATGCCGTCAACAATATACTAAGACATAAAAGTTTAACTAGCTTTGCATAATTAGTACAGAAAGCACTATAGCAGCATAAATTCCATTGATCTACTCCAGACTGGGAAAAAAATCAGAAATAAGTGAGGAAAAAATAGGAAAAGATAAGCTGGATTTATAAGTACCGACAACTATCCCTCCTGAGCAATTTCCGGGTTTGCTACAAATTGGACCTAAATTCTGAAAATTTTCAAGCCATACTCCACCAGGAAATTCTACATCAAATTCAGCCTCCTTTTCCTATTCCAGGCACAGCTTTAGCACTTTTTACTCACTCTTCGAGGAAAAATGTCTACAATGCTGGCTAGGACCTATATTTGCAAAATCTGCTTATGAAGGCAATCATTCCTATTCAAGACTATGGCAGAGTTCCAGATGCTTAGAGCATAAAACAGGAACTCCACTGAAATGAAAGGTCAACGAGCCCTGCATTCCCACGAGGAGCCAAAGACTGGAAGGGCTTTACAGCCGTGAGTACCTCAGGAAGGATGCCCTTGCTGTCAATTGCCCTTGCACAGGCCCTTGGTGAACTCCCAGCACTGACAAGGGCCACAGGTTCCTTGAGACTCTGAGTTCCCTTGCCATACCACCAAAGACACTTACCCTAAAGGAATTACTTGTTAAAGAAAGCACCTTATACACAATCTCTTCCAACCAGAAAGGCTGACGAGAAAAGAAAGAGGAAGAAGACAGACGAGTATTTTTCGGCCATTTTTCCCTTTGTTGGAAGCCTGTGGGCTCCCCTCAGTGCAGACCCTCTCTTGCCTACTCAGCTTGGGGATCAGCATGCCAGCAGCAATCAGTAAATAAAAAAACTGACTCCAAACTGCACATGTTATTTGCAGCTCAATAAAAAATAATGCTGGGTCTTTGACACGTGTTTATATAACACCTAATATAAAAGGCTTGTTTCTCATGAATAAATATGTGGCGCAGGCTGAGGTCTGGAAGCATTTTCTAAGTAAGAACATAAAATCTGTGAAGTCTAAACTCCAATTCAAATTTCTCCTAAGGTTTTTAGACCTAGGGTTCAAGTTTGAGACCATATGCAATTAAAACGAAGTACACTTGCCAAAATAAAGCATATTTTGTGATGCAGTGATCTTGACTGATTGGGTTTGTTTACTTATGCTTACACAGAATTTGGTAAACTGCGACAAGTGTCTCAGCTAATGCAAGACAGATTCATCCACCTGGAAACAACAACTATTTTAATATATATTAATGAAGATGCTCTAACAGTAAACAGTAGCCTTTCCTACTGGTTTCATTAATTATTGAAGAGCTTTTTAAGCCTTAATCTCATCATGCAGCTTCCTCTGATCACACACTACAGTGCTTACACTTGGAAAATTAATATTATAGCACTTTATTTTCTTTATTATTCTCTACAGTTTGGAGTGACCTGTCTCTTCAACTTTATAAATAACCCAAATACTCTGTATGCCTAATTTGCAATCACCATAGTAATTTTTCCAAAGGATGACTCGAATTCCTACTCCAAAATTAAATGCATTTTTTCAGTCGAGTCTCTTCTTGTGGTACTAAAGCACTGGACAAAGTTTTTATTCAAAAATCCCTTTCTTCTTCATGAAAACATCATTACAGCAATCATAATGATCCTTTTTTTAACATGAAACACTAAGTCTTATATAAGATGTGTTTACAACATTTACTACCTTGTTAATTCTTTTGTTCACGGAGCAGGCATTTGCTATGACACAGAGTCTGTCATTCTCATCAACTCAGTGATTCCACCTTTCCTACACTTATCTTCCAACCTGTCTTTCCTAATTTTTTGTTTAGCTTATCACTGTTTTGGTACTGCTCTCCCTCTTTAGGTTCTGAACTAGGCTTTTTCCTTTTCACTATATAAGGTCTAGTGCTTGAAAAGCTTTTAAGCACTGCCATTTGTCATACTGTGACTCATTTCAGTAATGACTACTGTTTAATACAAAAGAAAACTAGTGTTGCTTGTCAAATAATCATGAAGAGTTAACTTATCCGGGTGTTAGAATGTAGGATCAAGGGAAACAGACCCATAGGAGCAGGGGTTAGCACTTATGGGAAGGCAGGGTAGTCCGTGGTACCCATGCCATGCTCCACTGCTTTGCTTATAACCAACAGAAATACTCAATCAAGAATTGTAACAAATAGTTTTTCAGATGGATAAAGGGACATCCTTGATGATCCAGTCATGAAAGACTCACACCCTGCAGCCCCCAGGATGTCTGTGCTAATGTGGGTTTTGGCAGGACTAACAGGCACGTAAAATCCTGTTCAGCTGGCTCCTATCTTTTCCATTGGACAACATCCTGTCTTGGAAGAAGTTGCTTGGGTCAGTGTACTCACCGAAAGTCACAGCTACCAAAGCAAATACACATGCAACTAAAACCCATGTCTGGAACAGTGTGCACTGCCTGATACAAGGGAAGGAACTCTAGAAAGTTAAGTTAGGTCTGACCTCATCCTGATCATTTTAGATAAACACAAATACACTGGTTTAATTAACCATCCTTATACAGGCTACCAGGTGTTTGCTTTGTTCAGCTGCTAGACGCTCTCTATAATAAACACTCCTTCTTTTCCAGAAATTTGGATTTTTTTTCATGGTTGCTATTCTTACATGAGATAAAAATGGAGAGTTGTAGAACCCACATTATTCTCTTTCGTCTGCCCTTCACAGACACTGATGAACTTCTGACATTCAGAAACTACTGAATAATGAGATTTCCGGTCTCAAATTCATTTTCATATGCTAACATAAAAGCAATACCACACCACTGTTCTCACTCTGCCATTGTGTATGGTCCCAGTTTTTTTAGTTTTAAACTAAGAGACCTCTGAAAGACAACACCCGTAACTCTTAAGTTTTCAAGCCCCAAAACACTTCAGAAACATTTCCCACATGGCTGGCTGGCACTCCTGATCCATGTGGCAAACTGATGATTGCACAAGGGGTCAGTTGCAGGACAACTTTCTTTTTGCTTTAATCCTGGCATCACAGAACATCACATCTTTCAGGCATATTTGCCATTCAAAACCCAGTGGACAAGCATACACTTCCTTCAGCTCTGTTACTTCTTTAATTTGAAATGCAGGCTCACAGACATACTTAACTAAAGACACTGCTGCAGATTATCTCATTAAAAGTGATACTATACTTATTTTATCTTACTCCTATTTATTGAGACAATTTATCTACAAGACCATATTTGCTTTATCAAACAGTATTTTTCAGAAGTTCAAAATCAGTTCAGTGGGATTCTGTCTCTCACTGAATTAACTCAATTTATGTCTGCTCAAAAAACTACTGTCAGAAAACAGAGCAGTTACTTGCAGAGCATCTACTCTGTCAAACATGGACCAATCCAGGCTACATCCCAGAAACACAAGCACCTTCACACAGTTAATTTGTATGGCAATATACCCTCATCTAATACTCACTATATACTCAGGACTTAGGTCAATCAGAGAGAACTACAGAGGAACTGAAGTCTTGAGACTTTTAGAGAACATCACAGTGGTTTGCATCACTTTTTACTAGCCAACATAAAGTCAGAAGAGACTTGCTGCTTTCCACACAGACAAGTGCTACTAGATTTTCAACTGTATTATGGATTACAAAGCAATGAATCTTGATTCTTTTGAAGTTAAATTTCAAAGATACACTTAAAATACCAAAGATAATTGTTTGCATCTTTGATACTTTCAATAAACATTTTGCAAAGAAAGCTATAAGCACTGAATCCTCTGAATGTGTTACTACTTTCTTTTTTCTAGTATTAAAGCTATTGAAAGAGTGGGGGGTGAGGAAGAAAACAAAAAATACATTTCTGTTTCCTAGACTGTGGCTAAAACAGACCTTAGGAGGATATGGTCTTGGCCCATCATCTGCCTCTCTGATGCTCCAGCAGAATACAAAAATGGTTGGAGAGCTCAGGAGAAAAGTCAAAATTATCCAAATGCCTGAGGCTGTAAGATGCTCTGCAGTAGAAGTAACACCATCAAAAGCCACAACTAACATTACCTTGGTAGTCACAGAGCTTTTTTGCTATTCTTTTGTCTCCTGAAATGACAACTGAGAATCACAAACTTTCTGGCAAGGAACACAAAAGATAACTGCAACAACATGAGAAGAGCTTCAGAAGGCAGATGAAAAGAAGGAACAGATGTAGAGCAGGTGTCTGCTCTCTGCTTATAAAATGATGGCTTTTTGAGGGTCACCACTGAAATAACAGAAACCTGAAGCAGAATGCAAATCCTGAGAAGGTCCCCCTCTTGAGCTTGCAGACATCAAATGTAAGATTTCAAGCATTCATTGTTACTAGGTAAAGCCCAAGGGCCAATGATTTCCTTACTAATTCAGGGAATGACCAAAAATATAAGACAGCTTGTGACATTCTTGTCAGAGCTGACCTATGGAGATCACAAATCCCAAGAAGGGTTGTTGCCTCTTCTCTCACTGAAGAGAGTCTGATATGACAATTCCCTACAACTCCTGCCAGGCACCATAATCCCATATCCTCCCTTCCTGGTAGGCCCATGAAAGACCAACACCAGACCTGAGCCACAGGCCATACTGACTCAGATGTGCTCAGTAACAACTGCACTGATTAGAAAGTAACAGGGATTGAGCCATCTGACACATCTTCATCACAAAATCTTGGTTCAACATCTTCACGCGCCCAATAATGATTTGCCTCATATTTGAGTTTCTCTAAACCACATGAGGTGCTTTACGCTGCATGAGAGGACAAGTGAAGAAGCAGAATGGCCCTTGTTCCCATCGACTTTGCAAAGACATTCCCTTCAGATGAAAGCAACTGTTTTGAGGATCTAGGATCTAATTTAGACATTATGACATTATGACTCCATCTCTGGTCTGCCCAGGAAAGCCAGTAGAGTTTTATTTCCTGAAGAAACAGAGACCATCTACTGGCACACTGCACCTAAGTGTTGCAGTTGATGTACCTCTTTGACTAACTACATAATGCAGGACAAAAAACATCACAGCTGTGGCTGTAATGCTTGCCCCATCGCCCAGGGTCATGAGATGTTGTAATGTGTTATTAGATGCTGCCTAGTGCTGAAATGAAAATCCTGGGGCTTACAAAGTCATTGTACACGGACCCACAGAAAGATTACATGGCCCTGCTAGAAACCTTTTATAAACCTTAGGTTTCTGATAGGTCAGCTCTAAATGCACATACACAAATCCACTTATTCTTCAACTTTCTTCACCTGATATGCAAGAAGGAAACCTCCAGTGCCCCTAGCAAAAGTTGTCAAGCAGAGAATCCCCACAAGGTTTTAGCAGCCTCTTTCACCTGCTGAAAAGATCGTCTCCTCCTTGAAGTGACATCAGGCTACCAGAGGACAAAAATCTTTGAAGTCTTCAACAGCTGCTTTCACTGTAAGTCAACAGGGGAAATGTATAAGCAAGGGAGACAGTTTTCAAAAAAAAATGGATACTATTTTATGACAGTTTGCAGTCATTGCTGGTAAGAATGACTAACAGCTTCCCGATGCTTAAACAAAACCTATGTTTCATCTAGATTTTCCCCAGCTCTAAGTTGTGTTCTTACACACATGGCAGAGGTGTGTGGTGAGATCCTGGGCTCTGATGACTAAGAACAACAATACCCCAATCAAGGAGCAGAGAAGTCTTTTTCTTCTGAAAGCCTATGCAGAGAAGTTTCAGGAGCTTAGCAACTTCCTAGTAGCTGGTCTGCCTCATTGAGCACAGCAAGATGAATCACCATGTTCAGCAGAAGAGATCTTTATCCCCTCCCCAGACAAGATGAAGACCTTTCTCTGGAGAAGTCTTTTTTAGGGGAATGTGTTGTGTGGCAATATAGAACTGGCTGCCTGTAACTTTACACAACTACTATTGGCAAAACGGGAAAATCAATGTACAAGTGGCATAGAAACACATGCATAGAATGATATCCACTAGCAAATATGCCTACAGAATCACAGTATCAGAGAATACCCTGAGCTGGAAGGGACCCAAAAGGACCATCCAGTCCAACTCCTGGCCCTGCACAGGACAGCCCCAAAAATAAGCCTGAAAACATGATATTTCTTGGCTGTGAAAGGTATTCTTAAAGGCAGTCATGAAGCATTCATCTTTGTAAATATTTCTGCATGGAAAAACTTGTGGATACCTACGGGTGATGTGATTAAAGGGTTTCAAGAGAAGTTGTTTGTGAGTAGAAAATCATCACAGCCAACATCTAACCAACTAACAGCTTGAATAATACTGACCTCAAACACTCATGCTACTACATACAGCAATACCTAAAATAATTTTCCACATTCCCGACTGTTATTTTTCTCCCTGCTAAAACATCAGTTCTCTATTCCTGCAGCAAACAGCACGAGCAAACAACTGGCCTCTTCATCAAAACACAACAGTGCCAGGTAACTAAAAGCACCCACACTTCACATTTTCAGACTGCAACAATAAAACTGTACTTGACTGTTACCTGCTGTCAGAATTCAAGCTTACAGCACAACACACAGTCACATACCCATTAGTTTAAGCACAAAACATGGTTTTTTCTTTTAATCTTGTTATCTATTTGCTAGTAATGTCCCCACTTCCCAGTCTCCTTATCATGACTACAACAACAAAAAAAGCTGCCAGCAAACAAGTACAAAGATTTTAAAGGTAAAACAGACTACAGGAAAGTGCAAGCTTCCTGCAGCTGCTTAAACAAGGTTTTGTTTCACATTGTGGTCTTAATGGGACACTGTCATCTCAACTCTGCTTAATCCAGTAATTTGAAGCTAATTCTTTTTTATTTTTTCCTTTTTTTTTGTCTCTCTGTTTTAATAGCCACCCCCAGTCCAACTAATTTTCAGTTGTAACTTGTCAGGAGCAAAGAATTTACTCAGATGTGAATGGAAAAGCATCTAGCAATTGAAAACAAATTAACCTATTTCCAACTGTGCCTAAGTTGTATTACTTCATTTTCACAGAAAATCCTTACAATAAGCACAGAAATCCCAATAACGTTTATGGCAGGGATGGGAGAACAAAACTGGGTAAAGGTTTTGCATCACTTGTCTGCTGTGCTTAGGTAGGTTGACATCAATAATTTCCAGGACAAGTGAGGAGGTAGCTAATTCCTAACAGCGAGCAGAAATGTTGTGGGCAGAGGAAAATAGTTTCATACACGCGGAGGACTGACATTTGTAATATCAATAAGCTACCTTTTCCTTGAGAACAACATAGCTGGGTTTTGCTGGCATTGCAACTTCCTTGAGCAATTATCTGATCAGGGATTAACAAAGAAAAAATATAAATATTAAGCATGCTGATCAGTCACTGCTCTTCGTTACCTTGTAATGGAAACATTTGCACTCAGCTTCATGAAAGTATTGTCCACTTATGGTTGTTTCATGGAAGTACATCAGTACATCCTGTGAACTCAGTAATCCTGAGTTATTCCTCACTTATGATAGAAACATTTAATTGATTAGGGATACAATGGCATTAACATGTAATCATGGCTACAAAATTATCCATGTTTTTTAAGCACTCCATATTTTACCTCTTTACTTTTCAAATACTAATTTGGGTTAATTTTGAGACAAAAAAAAAAAAGGCAGTAAATTTAAGAAACCCATGTATGAAAAACAGTATTTAAAGATTACTGTTAGTCTGGAAAGCATAAAAAAGGAAGACATAAACGTTTAGTTCAGGTCTGGTTAGAAGATTTCTTGATTTGTCATTAAAGAAGTGATTTTCCGAGAGGCCCAAGAAGACAGTCCTGAAAGTTAAGCATAAAACTGGGCATTCAGACAAGTCATTTTCTTGCCTGATTCTGGGTGGATTCATTTGACCTCTGGCAGTCCATGCAAGTCAGTTTATCAAAAAGAGTCACTAAAATTGGGGTACTCGGTCTGAAAGATTTAAAGCCTGACAGAGGTGCTGAAACCTGTAGTTCAAACCTGAGTGAGCACAAGGTAAGAGCACAGGATTTCTCTTTAAGTCAAAGCCTCTCTCTGAAGCTTGGCACCCAGAGCTGATGCCCAAAATAGACTCTGTGAAAAATGTTAGCCTGAATTTCCCTTCCCCTCAGCCTGAGCTCTTCAAATTGTCATCTGATGTGAAGTAAAAATGAAAATTATAAAGCGTATTATTAAATACCTTAGATGTTGCTTGGAAAGAAGGAAGTTTTATTTTGCAAAAAGCTATAGCTCCTATACTAGTGTGGCTGCAGAGGCTGGATAGTTAAATGAAGAAAAAAATAAACTGACTTTTTTCAAAACAGAAGTAGGGGAGCATTCTGACCATTTGCACTGGGCTCCATCTATTCTGCACAAGACAGACAGACAGCTTTTCACCACTGTATGATATGTCTGGCAACTTGAATGTGCCAATAATGTTTATTATTAGGGTGTCAGGCAATGATGTAGAGACAGTCGTCTAAACCAAGCCATTTTCCTTTTGTTTACTTCCCTTTACATTCTTGCTCAAAATAAATTGAGAACAAATTAATGACTCCTACTTTTAATAAGGAATTTTTATTTTTTCTTATAGCATGGGTTCTCACTTCAGACAATAATTTCACTAAATCAGTGGTCACTCAGAAACGACCCACAGCTCTGGGTACTAAAACACAGCTTAAGAATAACTCCACATGAATTAAAAAAAACTGTATTGCCATATTCATACATGCTCAAGATAATTCAACTTTACAGTTTTGACATCTGTAGCTTATTAGTCTCTTAACTATGTAAAAACACCATTGGCATTTTTCATATTGCAAGTGTCTGGAGATAATGGCCGTGCAGATTTTATACAGAACGGTGCAAGTAAACTTGCCAAACTTTCATCATCACTCCTTCGGAAACTCTGAGGGGGCCGATTAAATTGGCATTTTGTTTGACATGTACACAGAATGTGCTTAGCATGCAGAACAAGTATGGCAATAAACCTTGCCTTAACAGCTGTGTTATTTTAGCTAACGATAAACATGTATCTAAAGCCACATATCACCACAACTTAAATTGGTGAGAAAAGCTTAGTCACCCCATGGAAAGAGAGGCCATCACAACAGAGGAAGTTGTTTATTTATTCCTTACTATGCAATTAATTGTCTCACCAATAAACACAAATACACAAACAGTTGTTCTAAATTGAGTAAAATTCATTATCATTGTAGCTTATATTCTGTCTCTGACCTTGCTGCATCTATTCTTTACTGACAGACTTGTACCCACAGGCACATGTGTGCAACCACCATCGATGTCAGTGGAAGCTGTGATTGCATAACTGAGCAAAGTTTATTTTCCAGAAAATTTCCTTACAGTCAGAGGGCTTTGGAGGGCCAAAAGGCTCTTTTTGCAATCATTGCAGCTCATTCCATTGTGACTGCATTCAAAATGCAAAATATCTTGACATGCAAAATGCAGATGTTACCAAGCAAGACAGCGTATTGATTTGGTTAAGCCATTTAATTCTGACAAACTGCCAAAACAACAATAAAAGAATTGCAAAAGTGAAATATTGGAGATTTCAGCAGCAGCCTATAATGAACAGGGAGACAATGAGTCCCTGGCAACCTCTAGGAAGGAATCAATGCTCTCCATGGAACTGCAGTGACTGGGAATTTCAGACAGTACCCTTCGATTTTCTCTGAAATCTTATCTTTACAAAGTAAACAAACATGAGATAATAACCTTTAAACTTTCCACAGCCATTCATAAGGGGATTCGTTACTTCAGAACAGCAGCAGACATTCAATATCGGTCTCTGTTCAATACATGGTACCCTGTACTCCACCTTTTAAAAGGCACAGGTTGCAATTCCCAAATCATGACAATTAATAAAATTATCAGGGTGCCTCAGAATAATTTTTCAGCTTTTCTCTGGATCAGCAAGGCTGTACACATCCCATCTTTTCAGTGAAAACTAAATTTATCATATAACGCACCGAGTCTGCAATATGAAGTCTTAAAAAAAACACTAAATACTACTGAAAACACTGCAAAAACCAATATCTAGTTTTGAAATGGAAAAAATTACCATTTTTCTCACGAGTTTTTGTAAAAAAAACCAAACAACTATACTTGGATTAAATTTTAAGATACTTTATTTTTTAATTGCAATCAATCTAATTTTGGCTCCTATGTTCATAAATACTTGAAGCAAACAAACTGTGACAGAGCTTTTAAAGAGCATGTGCTGAAACATTACTGGCCTCTATAGATTTGTTAACTAAACATTTTAAAACATCCTCAAAATTATCTTAATATCTATATAAAAGCAGAAATTTTCAAACCCAACTTTACATGTTCATCTTCATAGAGGCAGAAAAAAATATATATATTTTACTTTAAAGGTTTGGCAAATGGCTTTTAATTCCTTGGAAACAACAGCATTTAGACTACATTGTCTCCGTATCTTCTTCAATCATAATTGTATAATTTTATTACATTGGATATAGAAAAAGAATAAGAGGTAAAAGAGGTAAGTGCTGCTACATTACTCCTTGTATTGTTTTTACCAGCAATTTGCAGGACATCAAGAGTAAACACAACACTTTACAAACCTCATAAGAAAGGTCATTACTCCAGAGAGCTTACAACTGCAGCAAACAAATCAAGTACAACAACCTTGCCATTCAAAGGAGACATGAGGACATTCCTCTTTAACTATTAGTGTATCGTCATTAAAGGGATCCCCGAGTCAAGCAGCACCAAAATAGCACCAAAAGTTGACAAAAAGGGGCACATTTTTCTCCTTGCCCTTCCTTAATGACAATGTGGATCTTGTAAAGAGCAGGCAGATGCACATCAACTCTCTTCTCTGTCACAGGCACAAGAAGGGGAGGAATGAAAACACATTGTGCCAGAGACACAAGGGACACCTATCAAAGCAAGTCCTTTTGGTTTAATTTCTTTGATTAAAAAAATCTAGTTCTTAATGCTCTCTGCTGAGATGTGCACTCCTTTCAGTTGAAAGAATCTGTGCCTCTGCAATCCAGGAAATTTTCTTTCTGGCTTATGAAACATCATCCAACTCCTCCTGCTACTTTTGATTAAGATGCTTCATAAATCCGTCACCTGCTACTGTCTACATGTTACCAGAACTTCCCCCACACCTAAGAAAGCAAGGAAGCTTGAAAAAAAACCTGTGAGGGGACAAATACAACCTTCCATAGGCAGGACATATTTAAACCTCTAGGTGTGAGTAGTAGCTCAGAGGTCAGTGGTGAAGGGTGGTCAGAAAAGCTGTCTTGGCCTCAAGCAGAGCCCTCCAGGAAGAAAAAGGATGGGGAAAGTAAGTGCAGTAGCTTAACATATGAGAAAAAATGATGTTCAGTCTAGAAATAAAATACTTCATCAAAATTATGTTTCTTTCCACCACCGCCCCCAATCTCAACCCTAATTTCCATCCAAAAAACCACTGGAGAAGTCTACAAAAGAGGGGGGGGGGGGGGGAATAAAGGGCAGCACAAACACCAGTAAAGAGAAGGTAAAGTAATGTTTAGGGAAAAATTTTTACTCAAAAAGATGTTCCCTTTAGAAATTATTTCCAGAGATCCATCAGACTTACCAAATATTAAGGTTTCATTTATAATTGATTAACATAGATCATCTCTTTCTATACCCACTGCAGACAATTAATTTTGTATTATTAATCACTATAAACAAAAGGTGGTTATCAATTAGCATGGTTTTTTCTTTGAAAGAGGTACAGCTGATAATTAACAAGGTATCAATACAAGGTATCAATTGTAATTGTCAATTGCTTGCCCATTCATTAAAAAATCATTCCTGTGTTACTTGTGCATGACTATAAACACCAATATAAAGTGGCACATTATTGTCTGACCTCCTGCCAATCCAACTGCCCAGCCTGCACTGCTAGAAGAAAATTACTGAAGATGTTTTCTGTGGCTAACTCAGGAAAATGTCTGGAAAAGTTAATACTGAGTTTGGCTTTTGTTTAACAAAAGCAAATAGAGATGCACTGCATTTCCCTAGTAACTCCCAATCCTAATGGTTAAAGAAGAGGTAAGATCCTTTACCAGGTGTGTGCATAATCTTTGCTGAATTACAAAAACATTGGAATGACAAGAGGAAGCTGCTGAAATGCAAGGAGGGAAAAAAATGACCCACATGTAGGTAAAGAATCAAATAGCTTAGCTTGATAGAATGGGAGACCAATTAAGATCAGTCAATTAGTGCACGAGTAAAGTTTTTCTGGACTACATTCAATATGACCAAATGGCCTATGCTAGGTGGAAATGTCTTACTTTCTGTACACCCAAATATTCTTTTTTGGACTTGCTATCTAGTCAAGTGTACACCCATTGTGGTAACTTCACCTCATATGTACCCATACTACTTCAGATTTTGTTTGCAATTTACTTCCGTAAATTCAAACCATTTTCAGCATCTTTGTCTTGTTATCAAGACTGTACTACTCTTGTAAGTTTTTTGGGTTTAAATCAAATTTACTCCCATTAGACAGCATTCTTCAAACACTGAGCAAGTGAAACATAGTGGCATGGTTTATTGAGTTTTCCAATGAAGCATTTAACAAGAATTTCAGAACAAAATTTTATACCTAGCCATGTTGGATACTCTGAGGGAGATACTTTATTTACTTTTATTACAAACCAATGCCAGGTTTTATTTTGCTGCTGTTCTAAATTTGTAAACATTTTTAAAGGTCATGTTTAACAAATTGTCTTGTGATTAAAAGCTATGGTCAAACAGAGTCATGAGTGATACACCATTCTTGGTGTACCAAGCAATGAGTAATGTGAATTGTCTGTCTTTATGTCTCAGTGCACTCAGTGAGACATAAAGACCTAGGAGAAAGAGGAGGTTTGGTTCTATTTGATTCTTAAGTTGCATTCTTACACAAGAAAGAAAATTTGAAAAGCTGACAAAATCAAGCTTCGGAGTCTGGACCCTTCAGAAGGGTTGAGGCCCAAGCCATCTGTGACCCAGCATTGCTCACCACAAATGACAGAGAACAGGCCTTTTAGGGAAGTGGAAAATAAGAGCACTGGAGATGCTGGTGGCTCTTCTACTGGGTTTTCTAATAACAGAAGACTTCAAAGACAGAGCACAAAAGTGCATTGGAAACAGCATTTGGCAGCTGAAGCTAGACAAATATCATGAGATTGACCTTGTGTAGCACAGACCTAACAGAACTGCAAGGTGCTGCAAGTTTAAGCAGTGGCACCAGAGAAGGTTTATACTGCATATTAGGAAAAAATTCTTCAATGAAAGGGTGGTCAGGCACTGGAACAGGCTCCCCACAGGAGTGGTTGAATCACCATCCCAGGAAGTACTCAAAAAACATGTAGACATGGTGCTTAGGGATATGGTCTGGTGGTGAATTGTCAGTGATGGGTTAATGGTTGAATTAGATAATCTCAGAGACAATTCTCTTCTATGGAGGGAGATCCCTACACTTTATTTACACCCACAAGGAAGGACTGTCCTATAGGACGCCATGCACCTTGCAGTTTGCACAGTACCTAAATCATCCAGGACCTTCTTTGGGAGTGTTTGAGAATAAACTTACCTTCAACAGCGAAGCAGCAGCAGTGACCACAACCAGAGCCACAAAGAGAAACGAACAAGAAAATGTAAAGGTATGACAACAAACTTGGAATTATCCAATCTACCAGTCTTCAACAGACATCAGGAATGGAAAAATCAAAGCCAAACAAAACACTCTGACACTGGGCAGTGGCTAGCCTAACTTAAATAAGCAACAATCATGACGCATAGAGACAACCAGCTTGAAAGATGAACTCTCATCAATCCTTTAAATGCCTAGCAATGAAAACACAAGGTGAACAGAAGAACGAACATTACTTAAACACACTCATAAAAGAGGACTCAGAATGCTTTTCCTTAGTAAGCAAACATTTTGAGAACAGAGCATTCTGGTAAAACAGACTTCTAAACTAACCGAGTGGGGTGAAGTTATTCATGGAGAATCAAAATAGGAAACAAAAGGAGGAAGAGCATTTCCTCTTTGAAGAGCTTCACTTCAGACTGCAGTCCCACAATTATAGTGAAGAGATAAACCTTTTCCTCACTAATTAGGAAACATCTTCCTCACAGTAGAAAAAATGCTAGATAATCTAGAACTCAGAGATTTAGGTCTGAAATTACACAGTCTGCATGATGGACCCATACTTCTGTAAACACTTAAGTCCAGGATGAGACCTATGAACACAAACATCCTACAAGACATTATAAAGAGTTGATAAGTCTGACATATTGCGTTATGGCTAAAAGTTATTTGAAGATATTTTTTTAGTTCTAAACCATGTGTGTTACATATACAGGTTTTATGGGAAGTGTTTAAGAATAACCAGGTCCCAAATAAAATTGCAGGAGCATAATTGAAATTATACTTTAGCTGCACCTATTTTATTATTTAATATTACATACACAAATTATACACCATGCTCACAATATTTTATGAATGATATTAAATATTAAAAGCCTTAGAGGAAAAAAGGCATAAGGCTTTAAACAGGAGGGGAGAGTCAAATGCTACTGTAAAATGTAACACTAAAAAAAATTATAAGGTAATTGGTTTTTTGTTTTGTTTTTCTTAAATGTGTTCATCCACCAGTGAGAATAACTACTGACTTTGCTTGGTAAATGATCCTATGTAGCTACCAGGAATCATTGCAAGAAGTGGAAGAGTTTGTCTCATTAGAAGGTGAAGAAACACAGGAAGCCTGGAAATGAGAAGGCAATTCCCAGAACAGGTAACACACTTTGGGGAACACTGCAGTAGGCAAGACTTGAAATCAGAAAACCATCCTAACTCAAAGAGCCAGTTAAGTAAGGCTTTAAAGCTTTCAATGTTTGCTTTCCTTTCCCACTGTCTAATTTAAGACACTTTATCAGCCCTATTGATTCTACCCATCAGGCTGTGGATTTTGAGACTGCAAAGAATGGCAGAACTTTTCAGAGTGGACTCCAGCCCCGCACGAGAAGGACGCAGTAGCTAACTTCAGCAGACATGACCTTTACAAAGCTGTATTATTCACCCTCTGCTCGCGGGGGCTTTGACACATTAGCACTTTGCAAGATCTCCAGGCAGTATTTTATCATCAGGGCCCATCCAGGCATGATGTGCACTTTCACAGTGCATTAGCATATCCAGAGGAGGAACACTGCGGACTGCAATGGCCTTTCCTTGTAAGACAGAGTTGAAGTGTGAAACAATGTTACTGACAGTCTCACTGACATCCAGGAGCTCCTCTGCACATCCAAAATTCATAAGCATGTAAAACCTAGCACTGTATAGGGAAGAGACTAATTTCCAGAGCAGCTTACCTGTTGGTACGTTAGTCTTTGACCTGCTCATAGTCTTATATACCAAAGAGTTCATCATCTTTTTTCCTTCTTACCTTTCAAGTTAAGAAAATACTGGTCTATTTTCTACATACAAGCTGAATGCTGAAATTTAAAAAGAAATCAAACGTCTTTGACAATGTAAACAGAAACCTTGCTTCTCACCTTACATCTGTACTGACCAGAAGTAACCCTGGTGAAATCAGTCAGCACAGGTATACAAAGAGAGGGAATCTGGCCCAAAGGGTAACATAACCCTGGGCATGCAGACACAACCCAGCAAAAGAAAGAGCCGATGAACTGACCTGAGGTCATGCAGAAAGATGGCAGAGCAGTCTGTAAGAGATTGCTCTTCCTCAATCAACAACCAGTTCTGCACTCAATGTTTCTGGCGGCCATCGAATCCTGGTCACCTGAGTAGGGGATTCCCACAATGCAAAAATTCCCCAAATTACTCAAATCACAAACAGCAATCTACAGTTACTCTAAACCATTTGGTAGCACAAGAGCTTGGGGTGTAAAACTAGACTCAGATCTAGTTCATTATCGTTAAAAACATTTCAACCTGCTTCAAAATATAACTTTCAAAATTTCATAATGAAAATTCGTCTTTTCTCTTTCCTTTTTTATTAAACACATCAAATGAGCAAAAACTTGGGCCACAAGCCCTTGGATCTGAGCACTTTTGCCAATGTCTGACTGCCTTCACCACTTTCTGAACCACACTGGAGGCACTCCTGAGGAAAGATTGGTTTTGACTTCACTGGCACACTTTTGTTAATTCCAAGACACAACACAGCTCACTGCTTGAAAGGGCAGGACAACAGGCATTCTTTAAAGTATTAGGATAAGAAATTTGGTTTAACGGTTACAATACTGAGATACACTCTTTTGGATATGGACGCAACTTTTTCAGGAATATGCATTAGTAGGAACCCAAGAGGTTCTTCTTAAAAAATACATGCTAAATTAGGCATAAGAAATTCATCTTACAAACAGGCAAACTGACTGTATCCCAAGTGTAACTGTGTTTCCCAAAGGATTTGCACCAAGAATTTACCTATTTAGTTTAACATTTCTATAACCAGCCCTCTTTTTAAAAAATCTAACATTTAAGAAAAGGCATTTATATCACCATATCACAGTATTATACATTTCACTCAATTCTGCAGTCATAAAGAATCATGTTTATATTATAAAATTTTGGCTAATGTTACATAGAAAAACCAACTTTAATCTGCATAAATCAATTTCAAAATAAATATTGCAAGCTAATATTCCATTTTTTTGTTATGCATCTTTGTCTTTAGGCTTGAGCACTAAGTGATGAAGAAGTTTATCTCATACATAAGACATGCCACTAAACACTAATCTACTCCCTCCCGAAAACATCAACAAAAGAAGCTATGGGTCATTGAGCCAAAAAATTAAATGGTGAAATGTACATCCAAAAACGTTACCCTTCACTAGCAGACATCCTGTGGAGAAAAAAAGTCAAACAAATACGATTTGAATGTCTAGCCAAAACAAAACATTCATAAAAGAACAAGCTGAAATTCAGTCCCACTCTTCAGGATGAAAGGTATCTTGTTACAGCTTCAAATCTTCTGTATCGTCTGCTTAAGCACAGCTAGAACATGTGGAGAAAATTTATGGTATTTTTATCATGGTTGGCTTGGGGGAATGAAGAGGTTTCTCTGTGAGGTCAGGCGCAGGAAATTATTTGCTTTTTTCCTTCAGCTTTCCAACACACATTCTCTTCGGCTGCTAACAGGGCAGTCATTTTGCCCACAGAAAACTGACTGGCCAAAGCAGTACTAAATTAAGGTTAGCCCACGCTATAAACAGGCTTCCACTTCAGCGAAAAGTACACTATTTTCCACTCAAATTCCAGCCCATATTTGAGGACCATATTTGTAGGTTTGCACCTGATGAAATTCAAGCACCATAGATAGGACAAAGTGCTGTAGGCTAAAGAAAAATTACAAGTATTTTGTCTGTGTTACCCCTCACTACAATTTTACTTTACAGGTCCTCTCCTTAAGCAGGAGAGCAGAGACTGGGACTCAGAGGAAAAAGCCTAATCAAATAATTTAAAAATTAATTATTCTCCCAATCAAATTCATCATGATTTTATCAATGGGGAAGAGATTGAATTTTAAAAATATGCATTTTCTAAAAGCTGTGTGAGCAGTGTTCTCAGTTCAGCAGTTATTCAGCCAGCAACTCAAGTCAAAGCTCAAGACAGCAAGCTAAGAACATGACATCACCAAACTCACAGGAAAACAGGATTGGAAAATATTTTGAGGAAACATTAGGGAAAAAAACAACACTTACTAAAATGAAAACAGAAAGATCAAACACAGCCACCATACAGTTCATCCTTTTCTAAGCCCAGTAGGAATTTAAAAGAATTGAAAAGAATTCCTTCATATTGAATTGGACAAAGCTGCGAGCAACTTCATCCTAGTTTGAAGTGGGTTTAGGATAAGTGCTGTCAAGAAAGTTGATAGTTGGAAGGGCTCTAAGCACAAAACCACAAGTGTCCTGTAGTCACTGAATAGGAAAGAGCTGAAAGACATCATATGACATTTCAGGTAGCTACAGAGAACTAGAAGAAAAACAGATACAAATGCTCGTAACTAAAATACATTTACTAAAAAAAGAAAATATATCTAGGCCTGGAGTCATTAATATGATGCATTAACGAGAACATTTATAATACGTTAAAATGACTTTCAAGTAATGCGCTGATGACGACCAGAGAACAATAATCAAGGAATGATGAAAGAAAACACACATATACTCAGCATCATTTAAACAGTTATGATAAATGAAATAAAATTTTGCTAGGCAATACTGCAAGATATGCTATGAAACTTACAGTTCTACTACCCACACTGGAATATTTTTAATCACTAGAAGGATAAATCCTGGGCACAACATAGGAAAAGAGAAAGCATAAGATTCAACATTTGAAATGAAAAAAAATTCATCATCCAGTCTATTTTCTTAATTAGTATTTCAATATCTTAAGTTCAGGCTGGAGACAAGCAATTCTCATTGCCTGCCCTCCAAGATCATCAGATCTGTACATTTATTTCTTTTAGAATTCCCTTTTAAATATAAATTCCTTATGATACATTTCCCCTAGTACATAGTCATTTAGCAACGTGCTTCTATACACTCTACAAGTTTGACATGAATTATTTAAATTAGAGTAGTATTTTAGAAAAAAAAAGCTTGGAAAAGTACATAATTTTTCCAGAGAATTCCAACAGATACAAAATTTGGAACTCATGATTAACAAGACCAAACTTCAGCTGTATTAGGATGAAATCCAAACCTAGTATTTCACATTGCATCAAGAAGATGGAAAGGAAGAGGACCACTAGAAACAACCCTCTGCATGTATGAAAGCCACCTCACCACCACTGCCAATCTCCTTTGGTCACATTACTGCCAAGCAGCTACACCCCCACAAAATCCAAGCCAGACTGATCGATCTCAGTTTACTTGAATTTTTCAGAGGACAAGATCTTTGGCAGCTCATACAAATACTTTAATTTTCCAAAAGCAAAGGAAAACAAAAACATCTCTCTGGCAATTAGTAAACAGTTCAATATAAAATATTAATGTACAATCAAAGGCTGATTATTCAGAATTCTTTTTTTTTAATGCTTTGAAATTTGAAGTTAATTTTGCACTAAATGTGCTTATTTCAGTTTAAGCAAGATGCCTGGTTATAAGCCAGCAACAAAAAGTTAAATGAAACTAAATCAAAAAATTGTATTAAAATTTAAGTCCTGTATTTTCAGTGTATCTCTCTCCCTTTAATTTAATCCTCAACCTCATAATTAGAAATTTTAGAACAAAGACCTTATGCTGAAACACAAGTTCTTCATCTTCCAATGTTGTTTCTTGGTGTAGCTTTTTTATAAATACTGTTAATGTCACACACTGTCAGTTCATGGCAAAGGCTGCTATTATAGCCTGGAACAGTTCACCAGTAAGTGCAAGCCCAGTGAGCCCCCAAGAACTCCCCAGCAGCTACAGTTTAATAAAACAAGAGTCATGCCTTGATGACCAAGGCTTCACTTAAGAAACAGTAAACCACAAAAGCAGGAGTTGCTCTGAGTTTTGGGTTAAGGGAAAAAAAAACAAAAAAAAACCCCAAAAAAAACCCCCCACCTTTCTTTTAGAAAGCAAGTAAGTCTAAAGCACAAATAGAAACTAGAAACCTGGCAATAGAGTAAGTTTTCATTACAGAAGTGTAGAATTAAAGCAAGAGCATTCAAATTTACCTACATCTCAAAGAGGCTCCTCAGAACCATGAAAACTCTATCAAGTGATAATTTGTTGAGTGTGCTTTAGCACTGCAATTTGTATTTAATTACAGTTCCACAGTTATTCCTTATTTAAGATGTAATGCTCTCCAGGCAGAATGCATCTCACAAGGTTTATTGCATACCAAGGGAAGAAAACCTTGCTTCTTCAATTACCAGAAGGGCAGCAAAATTTCCTGTGTAGTTGCTACTACATTACAGGAATGGCATTTTTAAATATTAGTTTCATATACTTTGACTGAAATTCATACATCACATGAAATCAATGAAGATTTAATCAAAAGTTTAATTTGCATCTAGAGTCTAAGCCTGCAATAATAATTCAATATCACTGAAAATGTAATCAATTTCATAGATGATTAACAAGGGGGCAAATGGTAATATTATAATAAAAACAGAGCAACTGCCATATTCAATCCTTCAGGATTCTTTAGATCCTGCTACACTAGACTCTTATGGTTTATTTAATCAAATAAGTTCAGACAACAGCCATAACTGTATGTTTCAGAAACAAATTAAGGCCGATCAGTCTGCACATGTATAAAAACTTTCCCCACTTCACTGATCTGTCTCTTAGGCATTTGTTAAGCCTTGAAGCAAAACTCAGGGCATTTTTACAGCAATTGACATTGCTAATATTTCCTATTCCAAAGAAGTCTCTTGTTTGTCAGTGAGAATATGATCCACACATCAGCACATATAAGGTATGGAAGACATACAGTGTTCACACAAATGCATTCAACTGAGCTGCCCAAAAATTAAAACAACTATTAACAATGAGGAAAAGTTCCAAGTTCAGAAAAATCTCAAATTACTTTTTTCTGCAAGAGTGCAATCCCTTCCAAATAACAAAAAATGCTAATGAATATGCACTGAACTGAGTTTAACACAAAATCACCACTCTGAACTTAAGAAGTGAAGAACATCTTCAATAATACAGAGAAAAACATACAGATAAAACCAAGAAAAATTAGGGAAAGCATAAGGTCTCCTAACAACACAGGAGAATTATTCCCTGCTCCCTCATCACATTTCCCTTACAGAACCACATCAGTCCTTCCTGCTCTAAACCAAACCCCATTTCAAAGCAAACTTTTCTATCATTAGGCTGTCGTCAGTCAAGCTGTGCTCTGCTACAAAGAGCACTGTGTTTTAAAAAAAAATTGAAGCCAAAATACCAGGTCCTGTGAATTGTCCTTAGAAAGGAGATCAAACTCATGAGGTCTTAACAAAGCCCCATCACCAAATAAAACAAAACGAGTAAAAGAAACAACTAGTTCATGAGACAATAATGAATTACTAAAAACACACTAGGTCTGGATATAGCTGATGGCTACAGGATTTCCATTTTGAGCTGAAGTTCAAAGCAGAACTTCACTGATCTGTGTATAGGAAAACCAGAAAGGTTTCTTTGTCTGTAACATACATCTGCCATAACTAAAACTTTATGCTGCCAAAATATCACAGGTGCCACAACAAAGTTATTTTTCATGTGTAGGCAGTGAGGGTTTAGCTGTGTTGATACCTCTACCCACCTGCATTTGGGAGACCTCTTAGCACTCCTAAAGGAGATGCCATCATGCCTAACATTCAGGTTGTATGGATGACCTTGGACAGGTCTAATCACAGTATTGACTGGTGGAGGAGCTGTAAAATGAAGCCAAAATGGAAGGTAAACAGGAAAGATTTACCATTCCTTCATATTTAAAGGGGTTTTTTTTTAAGATGAAGTCTTTTTAAGACTTGCCTGCTAAACCTCAAAAATCTCCCTGCTCTACGACACTGCTGACCCACTGTGGAATAAGTTCAAATATGTCCAATCACTTATGTAAGAAATCCTTTCTCAGGTTGTGTTTTGGATATTGTCTTTCTTCACATGTGTGTAAACACATGTTCTTCTGAATTAGCTTAAACAAAAAGGCAGACCAGACTGCAAGAGTGAAGGAGCCTAAGTGGTGCTGACTTTTTCACATTTCAAATGCAAATTATTTATTCAACCTCACAATGCCAAGTCATTTTAAAAAAAACCCACAAAACACATTCCTGTAGCTAACCCTTTTGTAAGTACAGAATGGAGGAACTAAATTAAAATGCTACTTAAAAATGTTATTATCTTAGTACTGAAGGCAAGTAAAATAAGGTTTCTACAAGGTCATTTGCTTAATAAATATAAAATCAGTATTAAATAGCAATAGTTTCTTCTAAAATGGCTTGTTGACGCCTCTTCTTCTGATTTAAAGAACATCATACAAATACATGCACATAATTCTGAATCAGTTATAAAATCCTAAACATTTTTTCCATCAGAATAGTCTCCATAACACAACATTTAAGAAACAATAATAATAATACCTGCAGAAACTGTGCTTATCTATATTTTCTAAGCTTTTATAATAAGATTTGACCTAAAACTTACATCAATTAAGACAGCAGATATTTAAATGCTTGCTATAAACAACAAAACCAGCATCATGTCCAGAATTTTGTAAAGAAAACAGAAATTATCATTATGTGAATGAGACAAGCTGGATGCAGTAATCTAACACCCACCTTCACTAGAGAGGAGGAGACTGGAACATCCCAGGTTATCAGTCTCTGAAAACATTATAGAGCAGTTTTATAAGCAGATAAACTGCATTTCCAAAGACAGAACATAATCTACGCAAACTTTATCAGAAGTTTTTAAATGACAACACAACACAGTGAGTTAGTTACACTACATGACATCATGAATCTTCAGTATATTGTCCCTGCTGCTTTTCCTCTCCCCAGAAACAAATTGAGAAATGTGTGGATATGTATGATTAGTTCGCGTTTTCCTATGTGTTACCAGAGGACCAAATATTCAAGTGAGCCTGCAATTTGCTGGGACAACTGCAGGAAATGCTTTTTTTCGGCCACACATATTCGAACGACTGTTTTCTTTATAAACATTAATAGAAGTGTTGATGCTTCTAAGACCTTCACACAAAAAATTACAAGCTGACAGCAGTAGCAAAAGTACCAGTGGCTGGTATTAGAAACATGGAGGTGAATTCGATTTTTCAAGATGATCTTTCATTAAGAGCCAATTTCAGTTTTGCAATCCAGCAGGGAACGTCAGACCTCATACCATATTCAGTGGATAAACTCTGCAATACAGATGAACAACATTTGTCTTCTGTAATCACGATGCCCTGTGCTTTTAAGATTTACACTAATTAAACTAGAAAAGGTCACACAACTGAAAATGTTCACGATTTGGGCAAGACTTAATAACAAATATTTCCTGTCTATCACTAATCTTTTATACACAATAACTGTCATTTTGACAAAGTGTCTCTGTCAGCCTGCTTGTGATTATACACAAGAAGCTTCGGCCTTTATCTGCTGGAAGAGTTCACAAGCTTTTTCTTGCAAACCTCAGTGAGACAGAGTCAAAAGAGAGGAAGAGGAAGCAAAACTCAGCACTCCTCAGGATTACTCAGTCATCTGTTCAGGAAACAATATCTTTGTGGTTTAAGAACTTCAGATTTAACTCAAGGATTTCAGTATTGAAATTCCAGAATAAAAATACGTCTATATCAACACAGATAGGAAAAAGAAGAAACAGAAAAAAACACTTTGGTTCTAATCTCAATCTTTGAAGCTTAGCTGCAGTGTGATCTGCAGTTCTTATGTCTCTCTGTCCTCATGGGTTATCAGATAACCTTGTTATTCTTCCAATTTTTGAAACCTTAAGACCCTCTATAGAGGGTCTACTCCTTCCTCATCCCATATAGCACCTTGAAAAAAATGGGACCAAAAAGCATTAATTATGTCTTCAGATGCTTACAACAGCCAGCGAAAGTGCCCTTAAAATGCTTCCACCTTTATGGATAATTGATCTGTCTTTAGTTTAGTTAGGAATTTGAAAAGACATTGAGATGGAGCCCTGTGTTCTGAAGTCTTTCCTGAATCTGAAAAATCCTCCAGGCATAACCTAGAAACCTGCTCCCTCTCTCAATCTCCTCCTCTCCAACTTTTCTTATTATTATTCCCCAACAGCCTGCTTTCTCTCAGGTATTTAATGGGTGATTTGAAAGAAATAAAAGGATGAGGAAAAAAAGGTTCCTACCCTTCATATCACAGTGACTGCACAGGATCAGGAGGAAAGCCCACATTGCAGCATAATTCTATCAAATCTTTGGGCCTTTCAAAGGCTGCAGTAATGTCTTACTACTGCTGGAGGAGGTGAAAAAAAAAAATAAAAATCACACAATCTAACCAGTCTGGGAACAGTGGGCTTAAGAGCAAGTAATCACTCAGCAAAGATGCTGACAAAGCAGGTGAAAATAAAATGCTTTCAGAACCTTTCACAATCTATTTCGGAATCAAGTTCTCAGCTTCATATGGTCATCTGCCACTTTGAACTACACCTTAATGTAGCTACGTCTTTGAACAGTAGCAGACACAAAGAAAAACTACAGAAAGTATCCAAAATAACCCCACAACTACTTATGAACTCAAGTGCAGGTGTTGTTGCCATTCAGCCCAAACCCAGAAAATTTTTCCCATGGAAACAAACTTTAACTTAAACAACTCTTACATGCTGCACAACATAAAAAGGAAAGCCCCACAATTTAGCACCTTGTGCAAGGACATCATATCCAAAAGTGGAGGAACTAAGAGACATACATCAGTATATACCAGAAATCTCCAATAATCTCAGTTCCAATACAGCCATGCCATAGCTCTCTTTCAACAAAACCCAACAATCACACTAAAGCTACATTCATTTCCCTTCTCATACGCAGGTTTTCAGGATATATTCTTCTTTTGTCCCAATCCTCATCTTTTCCTTTTTCCATTAGGACACTACAGATTGCAAAGGCTAAGAGGAAGCCTGCCTGAGCCAAAAGAATTTTCAGTCTAAAGAAAACTGGTACAAAATGAACTTCAGAACTGCAAGTTAAGAGGAAGCTGGTCAAATTCAGTCTTCAGAAAATAGAGCATAAGATTTTCTGTGGGAAAGCTTCTCCATAGTAACTAAAACTGCAATCTGAGCATTGACTCCCTGTCAAAAATACCCTCAACATGAAAACAAAGTACAAAAGCTTCTCAAAAGCAGAGATGTCAATGACCCAAAAAAGAGGACAAGAGGAGGATCCTCTAAGCATATACAACTTCTCTGCTGCTGATCTATTTTACTAGTAAGGAATGACCGACAAAAATATAACAAAAGATTAAACAGTTTTTTAACATGTACCAGGTAACATTATTATGGCAATTAGTAAATTGGCGGTAGTGCTTCTCCAGCAAGGGGTAGGATCAATGCAGCTGACTCTCAGCATTACAATTAGGGATCAGAGAACTGTTCATCCCTTACAACTGCTAAGCTTTAAAAACTGGTCTTTATTTTTTCATGCTGAGTCTCTGCCTTGTCTTAGTTTTTAAAGTATTTTAATTTCACTCAGAAAAACTCAATTGTTTCACAAAGGAAGAGAGAAAAATATCTTGTTTAGCCCATGTTAAAAAGACAGACTTTATAACAAAAGTTTCAAAGACTGGTGTTTCCTAGAAAAGGTCTGGAGTAGTTTGGGATAAAGAAAATATCTTCTGTGACCCCAAGGATAATTTCCAAATACATCTTACACATCTTTCAAAAGATACAGATTGCTCATATTCTTTAAAACACAGCTGAGTTCCCAAAAGGGTCTGATCTGACCAAACATTCCTTCTTTCCCACACCACAAGGAAGAACTGCTGAAGAAACACAGACCACCACAGAGGGGAAAGTAGTCCAAGGAAGCAATCATCGTCACAACTATGGCTGCAGCCCATAAGCATCAGGACAAGGTATCATTAGAACTTAATTTTTTGCAAATATACATAGAAAGGAAGAGGGGAGTGTTTCCAACACTGGTGACCAAAATTCTAGTTGAACAATATTTCAAAGATTTATGTGTGAGAACAGTTTCAAGCACTAGAGCATTGTGCCCTGATAAAGTGCACCTCTAACAAGATTGATCACATTTGCAGTTTTTCTTAGGATTCACAGCATAAAAGAAACACCACAGCCATGCCGGTCACCAAGCCACCACAGGAATGAGAGGCACAGCCGCCACCATTAACCTGGAACATCCTGCAGAGCACTGCACTGCAGCAAGGACAGTAGGGAGAGTGAGCTTACTGCACCTCCAGCTAGCCTTTGCCTCCCTTCCATAGGGAGCTGATGAGCATGAAAAAACATGTTACTGTCATTTTCCCTACCATAAAAACCATAGTAAAAAGCATAGTAAATGACAGGGAATGAACTATGAAATGAACTGTGGCCAAGAGTTAAGTTGGCACATTGAAAGTCTTGTGGTTTCTCTTTGTTAATATTTTGTACATTATAGAAAGTTTCCCTAATAACATACAGCTCAGATTCCCACATTTCCAATTAAATTAGCACAGGTAAATATTAACGTCTTCCTATGGAATTAAGGATAATTATTCAGAATTGCAAGAGAAAAATAAAATAACATCTGACACAGTACTTAAAATACAAGGAATAATAATCTTGATTCATTGATATCACCAAAAAATAAATTAGATGCTCATAAATTAAATATCTCCTGAACAATCAGGAATTTTCATCCAAAACATTGGAGGATAACTTAGAGATAAATTCTTTCCATTTATATTCATAATTTTTATGAAATTGAAAACAAAGAAAAAAAAACCCACACCACAGGTCACTGTCTTTTTCTCAAGATCATTAAATACAATCTTGAAACAACTGTACAACCTTCAAAGAATTTCTCCACCCTAGCTGAAACCAGGACAGAAACTTTCCTATTTTTTCTTGAAGTAATTTTTGTAACTGATTTCATTTGAAAACTTCCTAATTGAAAACATTAGTGGAGCCAAGACGAAATCATGCAAAATCAATTAAATTGCATGTAATTGCCAACACATCCATTTTTGAACAATAATCTTCCCCATATCAAGAAACTACAAAATAAAATCTTGATTAATTTTCCTTTAAAATCCACAATCTTTTCTTGCTCTGTACAATTTGTAATAAATAATCCTCAGCTTCAAAATAGTCCATTCTTGTGAGTCTGGTTTCAGTTTCAGGATTGCAACTGTGTGGTAACTGCTTCTCTTTCTGTTGTTTTCCATTTCTAAACGTAGGCTTTGATCCCCTCGGTCTCGCGGGTAGAGCAGTCGCCTCACACACACAGCCTCTCTTTGAAGCCTTCCAACAGTGCCAAGAAAGAAGCAGGCTATGGCAGCAGGTTCAGTATTCTCTGGTTATGCAACAGATTAGATCATTATCAACAAAACTGGATGCCTCCAGCAGAGAACAGAAATGGGGAATTTGAGAGCAAGGTTTTCTTTACTTTTTGAATTAAGGATGGTCAGTTTGAAAGGAGGAAAAGGTTACCTGCAATTAAGAGCTGGTCATATCAGAGAAGATTACATGTCAGTGAAAAGCTCTATAATAAATATTATTGTCACATTCATCATTCAGTTCTGTTCCTTCCTTGGCATGAAAGTTTTCCCATTCGCTGTGTAATGCGAAAGAAATATTTGGCTCAAACCAACACCAATAATTTAAGAAGTCTGATTTAGCCACATGGATTTCATTCCCCAACAACAAATGACCATGTGCCAACAGGATGCAGAAGAAGAGTCTGGATTCTCACATACCTGCAGAGAGAATCTGTGCTTCTTACCTACAATATACTCATTTGCCCACAGCCTGTGCATGTGGATATCCTACACATCTGTCACATTTCTCTAGTTGCTCCAACAACCTTTAAATCATCAATTAAAGATATTTCACCTCAGAATTCCACTTCAGTTAAAGAATAAAGCACCTACTGATCAGGCATGGAGTAGAGATAGGGATTTTGAGTCTTCATATACAGCAGAAAAACACATACTTTAATTTCTTATGGGAATTCCTTGTATAGCTTCATCTTACAGATAATTTGGGGAAAAAGTGCTACGCTGCATGAAACAAATCCCTCGAGTCAAGTTCTGACAATGGATGTATAGTGGGAGGAGAGATTAGTGAATATCGAACAGATTTAACAATTTACTGTTTGTATGTAAGAATTCAGTCACTGAGACTAACAAATGCATGCAAATAAAAGTAAAAGGCTTTGAGAATCCTAACTAAAAGCTTTTATAGCTTCTACAAAAGTCATTAAGACTATTTAGATATTGGTTACAGGAAAAACGTAAGTCCAAAGCAGTTTAAGATAGAAAAAAACCTATATAGTTTCTCTCAATAGGAGAGAATATTCTTAATGCATATCAATGTGTTTAGTTTATATTACTGTAAATTTGTAAACTTAGAAAGCACTACACAAGTTAAATTTTGCTTTTCAAGCTCCCACAAAATGACCACTGAAAGTATTGTGCGTCTGGTTATATTATAAGATGAATGTAACATTAAAAATAACATTACTCAATAAAAGAAGGATTATTATGAATGGCAGAAGTTACATGACCAGTGCAATCTGTATACAAATGCATATTATCATGAGATCATCAGTAGTTTAAAGAAAATCTAAAAGTCAAAAGCTCTGTGTTTTAGGCTTTATGTGCAGGAGATACATTAAAAAAAAAAGGTAATCTTGCGTCTGGAAAGTATCTTATACATCTGGAAAATATTAGGTCAAAGAAATTATGAGCATAATAACGAGCTCTTAGTACTCACTTGTTACTGTTCTTGTTTGATATTAACGCTGAAGAATCAGAAAGCTGTGTCCACCTGTCTCTCTTAAGCAATCATATAATACTTTATTGTATGACAGGACTCTTTAGAAAATCAGGTGTTTTAGCCAAACTGTCTTCAGTTCCATCTTTATCCCACAGTCAATAATAATTAAAAGCTACATATGAAAAAAATAACTGGCATTCCCCCCAAATCATACCAGAAGAAAAATCCCTGATGAGTCAAGCCAGTCTGGAACTGGGACACAAAGTATGATTCATAAGTCATTGCTTTGGGTTTAATTCTTGAGAGAGAAAAAGCTCCATCAATAACGTAAGACAGAAGCTGAAACTCTCATTACAAAAACATAACATTAAATTCACTGTGTCTTTTCATTCTGAGTATTTCTCTTATGTGTGTTCACCACAAGGGTTTGAATCCACGACCAGTAACCTTCAGCAGCTCCTGCAGGCAGTGAAATCTTGCAGACGACGTTGAGTGTGTCAGGATGCATTCCTGAGTTGTCTTCTACACAGCTGCAGGGCACAAGCTCTGTGTCCACCACTGGGGCAAAGGGAACAGGACCTTTCTGACTGAAACCACAACAGAATTGTGGCTCAACTCGGTCATTGCCAGCATCAAATTTATCAAAGCAGATGAGATTCAGTAAAGCTGCTTAATTTGCCCCCTTTCTTTTTTCAAATATGATATTTAGATAAACTTGACTACAACTCTAAAAAAAGATGAGTCCAATGAGATGATGGCAGAGGAACCAAGAAGAGCAAGAAGGATCACCACTACTCTACTTCCAGACAAGAGTTCAGATACTAAGCACTATGTCAAAAGTGACCTCTGGGCCACAGCTTTTGTAGCAAATTGGGTTTTCAAGAGCATCCCCCCTCCTCTGCACTGCATATTTATCTCATGTCTTCCTTCCCAGCCCACACCCAGAAATAGTGGCTTTGTGCAGTAATTCCATTTTAGGCCCAAAGGACATTTAAATATTAAAAATATTCATTCATAAAGTATCGTAGAAAAAAATACAGAAGTCTAAACCTATAAAGAAACAAAATATAAAGACCAGGGATCCTTCTTCATTAAGGAGGTAATAAAATAGTAAAAGGATCTAAAAAAACCCTCTTTCAAAACCCTGTATGACCTTGCTGTTCACATCCTTCAAGCCGACCACTGAAAGAAATATAAAGTAATATTCATTTTCCCACATGTTCATCGCAGCCCAAACAACAGCTCTGACCCTGGAAACAGACTGGCAAAATACTTTATATATTTTTAACCTCAGCTATGAAAAATGTGAGAAGTAAAAAAAAAATAAAAAGCCATGCTGCTGTTGGACACTTCACAATTTAATCATACATCATACCTGCACTGCAACAAGACTAAACTTCTAAAATGAAAACATGCAACAAGACTAAACTTCTAAAATGTAGCTGGATTTAAATGTATGCTGCTTCCCCCATACTGTCAGCTAGCAGGCCTTTAAAGGAAGATTATCAAAGGCACTCCAGTCACTGTGATGTGAAGACAGAATAAGTGAGCACGACCTTGAATTCTCCCTTCGTATTGCATAGCATTTTTTCTTCAGTATTTTTAAATTGTCCAAACAGTAAGTACTGACATGGACACTACTGGATACACATGCTTTTGAATAGGATAACAAAAATTACTTGAGTGAGTGTCTTTTGGCTTATGTGCTCATTTACATTCCCCTCAGGAATAATATATTAGCAATGTCACTGCTATGAACAAGTAGGTGACATATCAATAACAACCATTTATTAATAAATACTTCAGTCATTCCATGAGGTTAATCTTCATATGCCGGAAATTATAGTCAGTCTTTCCCATGGGGAAGCTAAAGTCATGTTATAGACTGTCCTAGTCCATGCAGTGATTCAGGTGTCAAAGCCATAAGTAACAAATTGTAAGAGACCCTGCCTCCTAATCCTACTTTCTAATCGCTGAATTTTGCCCATCTGAAGGAAGGAAACAATAAGAATCATGTTGTCTTATCATAACTGAAATGTAAAATTGACATTTATTAAAAGCTGTTACAGGGCCTTAAAGATAAACTTGCCATTAAAAGCACAAACAATAAAATCCCCATGATTTATGAACTGGCCTTTCCTTCATCTTCCAAGGACATATGTGTGATAACTACAACAGAGTTACTGCTCCCTCTGATTAACAAAGACCTTTATTTGGAATAAACGTCTTTTATAAGGAACTTGAGAATATTTTCTCTGTCTAAATTTATTGACTTCTCTCTACCTGGCTCCTGCTCCTCAGATACTCCCTGGAATGTGAACAGAACACTTATGATATGAGATACTACTACTGTTGCCAAGAAAAGCAGGAGAAATACTGAGTTTTTTTTAAAAAAGAGAAATGTTTTGCTGCATAACACAAATTCACTCATTTCCTTATTTTGTTTCTAATAAAATTAATAAAGCAATGGGTAGGTAGGCACTCCTTCTATAAGAGTGTAGTAAATTGCCTCCAGAAAGGGAAAGTTGCAAGAGCATTATAAAAGTAAGATTCTACTCATATGTTAAATGATTATTTCCAGCACATGTGTCTTAGTTAATGTTTTTAAACTTATGAGGATATTGACATGGAGAACTCCCTTTAAAACTAGTAGGAATTACAAGAACAAATCACTTAATAAGCTTTCAGATACCTACCCACGAGTTTAAAGAAAAATCAGTTGCAAATCTTGCAAGGTTTCCAGGAATCTGGAATCTGACTTGTCCAAAACCCCCCACAACATCTACCTTTAACAAGTGCAGCAACGCATTTCTATTATCATCCAGAATCCAGGAGGTGAAAATGTGAGAAATAGTGAAGTTCTAATGAAAAAAATCAGTTAGGAGCTCAGCACAGAGATTTGAATGGGTTCAGGGGTTTGTGTGGATTTCTTCCATCTCAATTGTCAACTGCTTGCTCATGCCGAACGTACTGGGGAGGAAATCCTCAGAGCATGCAGCAGCAGCAGCCCACTGCAGGGACATCATAAGGAATGGTCCAAAAAAAACTTCGATGCCTGAAGAGTTCTTTCCTCTCCTCAAGTTCTTTATGATAATAGGAAATTAATGTGACAGGTTCTGGTAAGCACAGACAATGCGACTTTTCTGTATTACCTCACCCAAGAACACCCATTTGCTCATTTCTCAGCAGACTGAAGACCAGCTTCTTCTAGTACAGCTGTGACCTCCTACAGGGAACACTCATTTCCACTGTTGCTCTAACAATTAGAAGACAACACTAATCACTGCAAGTACTACAGGCCTGTATATCATAGCATGAACACACCAAACCCTGCTCATTTCTACCATGAATTTCCAGCTTAAAGGGGAGTGGACAGATCAATCTTCACAAAGTCTTGTACACAGCTCTCATGGCATATTCTTCCATAAGAGCTGGGCCAATACAAATGTTATTAAAAGCAAAGGGAAGGGGCTGGATTAGCCATGGAATCGTATAAGTTATGAAAACCATACAAGCAAATGTCAGTTTTGAAACAAAATACTACTTAAACTGTCCTCCATGTAGGCAAAAAAGCAACAAGTAACATATTCCTTGATGAAAAATAATTCCTGTGAACCTGAAATCAAGGTTAAACTGAAAATAAATATTAAGCAGTTCATCTTGTTTTGTGGGGTGTTTCACTGAGCACAACAGGAATATTCCTATGTGTGCTTTATGCAAGGGTGTTTACAGGACAAGACTGAATTGCTGAGCCATTATTTTACTTGTGGCCCAGGAATCATTCCAAAGCAAATGTGAGAGAGAATTCAGCAACATATATTTTCAAAATTGATCAAATGCATAATAAATTTTAAGAATGAAATTTTTAATTTCATCGAGGTCACCTAAATTCAGCTCTAGCCCTTCAGTCAATCATCAAGATTTATTACTGCCTCGGCTACTAGTCAGAACTGACAGACAGGTAACCTCAAAGTCACTATCACACAGCCCAAGAGCTAAATAGTTCTTCCATAAGTAAATATTTCCAGAATGAAAACAAAATCTTGTATATTGCTGATAGTACAAATAAACAAACAATACAGGAAGTCCCTGCTTTTTTGTTCTAAATAAAACATTTTTCCATAAAGGGATCTATTTGCTCATATGTGAGAAAGGAGAATGAAAGCAGAGGTCCCTTACCTCTATTTTCACTGGGTACCACATTGCAGTAGCCAATCCAGTGCATATAACAAAAGAGAATCCAACAAATCTTATCTCCTAAAGTGAATGCTCTGGAATCTCACATTCTTTCCCCTATCTCAGGAGTCAAAATTACTTTTATCTTCTAAACAAAAAATCATTCTATGCTTATGAGAGTGCTCAACATTTTTTTAAGACTGTCTCCCCGCATCTTTTAAATTCTTGCTTAAAATCTACCTCTTAAAATTTTCCATAGTACTTCTTGCTACGCGTGTAGATAAACAATTTCTCGTGTCAATCTCAATAGGGCAGTATTTGATATGACTTTCCCCAAAAGCCAGCCAATCACAAAAAACCATATAGTATCTAGAAGATGCATGTTTTCATGATGCTTTATCTTCTCTCCATTTATGAGAAATTCTGCAATTTGAGCCATCCACTATAAGAAAAGAAACAACCTCTAACAACAAGAATTTAATCTACCCAAAATCCTCCTCAAGGGTCTCCAGAGAGCCAGGACAACCCAGCGTTTCACGGCACAGACTCCAAACCACTGAAGCAAGCACGAGTTAGATGGGAAGAGTTAAATAAAGCAGCTAAAATTCAGCAGCATCGCAGGCTATTCCAGACTACAGTTACTATAACCTACACTGGGTGTCCTCTGCATAAGCACCAGTGTGACTTTGTGGACTGCTGAGACTCAGTCTGTTGCAACTGGCATAAGTTGCCACAGGCGAGTAATCACAAGAAACTGACCTTGGCAAAAGCACATTTTACACTTCACTGCTGTTCAACTGTGTTATACTAAAGAGAGAGCAAGTGAACAGAAGGGGGAGGGAGAGAGAACAAAGGGGGAGAGACAGCATAAAAGTGAACGTAGCCATTTTCAGCTTTACCTGCTTTTAAGATTTTAAGAGAGGTACATCACACCTCCAATGCACATCACAACCTACGCACAGTTACATCAATTCTGCATGGTAACATTTTTAAACCATAAGGGTCTGAGGAGATTGGGGGCGAGGCGGGGGGGGAAGAGAAAGAAAGAAGACTAAGTACTAAATTAGAAATTATCTAAAAAAAATTCTCCCAACAAGAAGGAGAGGAAGTACAGAAGAAAATTACAACTTTGCATTTTCCTACCACTGGATTAATGCATAAATGAGGATTTTTAAATTGTTCTTTCCTCCTGTTTGGCTACACCTATTGAGAGTTCATTTTTGATTCAGCTGCAGCTTAAAAAGCCTAAAGTATTCCATGAAGTGTGCAGCAAGATATCTTAGTCCTAATTTTTAATGTTTCAGCTCAGCCTTAACTTCAGCTCTCAACAGCCCGGCACCAACTTGCAGGAACTAGCATGGTAAAATCCCCACTGCTGCACACACAGCTGTGTCTGGCTTTTCTCAACCATCTTTGGTCTCTGACAGTTTGAATCAGTTATTTCCTGTCAAATAATTTTCTTAGTTTCTGCATTACTTTTCTTCGGTATTGATTACTGTATCTCCAAAGAAACAGGACCTGGCAGACCAAGATGGCACAGGATCCCATCATTAGTGCTAACCCACATCCTGCCCAAATTTTTCAGCAAGTTTAAGACAAGGATCTAACCTTGAGAGTATGCTGGGTTTCCAGGACATTCACTGGTTGAAGCAAAACATGCACAAGCTTTGTACGAGTTCCAAAATACCAAATCACTCTCCACTTGGGAAGTGTACAAGGTATGCAAGTCTAGACAAAATAAAACGAGACCACGTGCATTTTATATCTGCTTCCTTACCACTCCTAGGTCAATGACCTAAGGACTCAGTGAAGCTTCTCTTCTAGACCTTGAAGTCTGCTTTTCTCCTGTGTAGACAGTTTCTCTATTCCTCATCTGGTTCCATAAATAACTCAAAATCCTGCTACAAAAGCCAGCCTTTTTTCCCCTCAAACGTGCAAACTCTTAATATCTCTGTCTTCACAAAGTCTCCATTCCTCTGTTAGAATAACTTGTCCTCTGTCTCAGTCCTCTAAATATCATTACTACCAGTAAGCAGAAGTGGCTTTTTTTTGGACACATCCACGGTGTTACCTTGAACCATTCCCAATTGACAGAGTCTTGTCATGGTATAATGACCTCCCCTGTCACTGGCCAGGGAGATACAAGGCTCAGCCCTGACAGCAGATGGCTGATTCACACACACCGACGCTCAGCAACTCAACAATGATACGATCACGCTTAGCCCATAAATTATGAAAACAGCAATTCTATGAAGCATGACCTAAAATTTCAAGGGACTGAAGTATTTCCAAGTCTGAACTTCAGATCTGGGTCAAAAAGGTGTCAGCTGCGGATCTGCAGAATTTTAATCATCTCATCAGACTGTAGCTCTCTCTCTCACAAATATATGGTGTTTGTAAAGCCCACAGGGCATGCTTCCTGACACTGAGGCAGGACTCTGTCACAGAGGGCTGGATGGGCCACAAAAATACTCACTCCTTCTGCGAAGTGTGTGAGAAACTCTTGTAGGGTCAAGACAGAGAGTAAATTGGTGTCTGTCAGATTTTTCTGAGTGTGCACTTGGGCACAAAACAGACTTACTAGAATTACTGGTCCTATAGTAATTAGTTATAGTAGATAAAAAAGATTAAATGGAAAGAGCACACTAGTTCTGCAACAATTACTGTGGGCCTTCAGGCTTGGCTATCTATGGTCAGCATTTGTCACAATGTCACACAGCAAAAGAAAGGGTGACAAAAAATACCTGAAGGGTACTCATACTCACAGGAAGAGCAAATCTTTGTTTATACTAGCCCAAAAGTAAGCAGATTTTATATTACACAAGAGCACCCTCAGCTGAATGTAAGGATTTGACATCTCTTCTTCAATGCATATCCTAAAAAACAGGTTATTGAATTAGTCTTCTTTGCAGCTCCCTCTGGATCTCTTAAACCACACCATATTTTAAATGTATATGTCAATCAATGCTGCTTGAGTCATTTGACTTTATAGTTCACTAGCTAGGATCTCATTTTCAAGTAATTTTACTCATTAGGAAGAACAGAAACATTAACTGGGTATTAACACATCCATGCAAGTAATTACCAATATGCTGGCTACTGTGGGCATCTCCCTTCTCTTTCCTCTTCCTTCCCCACCTCTTTCATCTAAGAGAATTGCTTGAAACCAGTATATTTCCACAAAATATTCAAGGGGTGACAAATCAAAATCTTTTAACCTCTAAAAATTACTAATAAAGTTTAGCTATAGAAATATATATGGATATGTATCTATACACATCAACACCTAAAATATGTATCCAAAAGATGTCAATGTTGTAGTGTAGCATGGTTGAAATGTTACTAGAATGTGATTAATTTGACCAAACTGTTCCTCTACTAGAAAAAGATTGGTTTGAATTACATTTACCTTTCTCAAAGTTTTTTAGAAAGAAGTCTTGTCTAGTTTAAACTCATCCAATACAACATGATGATATCCTTGAAGTCCAGAGAGTCAGAAGAGTCTTCCTTTTCCTTCTAGTTGTGAATATTGAGTGCGACCTATAAAAAAAAGAAGGTGGGGGGGGGAAAAAAGTTTGGCAGGCAATCCTTTATCTTTTCAATGGGTCAGTATTTTCCAAATCATTACAGAAAATGGCCCTGACCCCAGAAGTTCAATCAATCAATCAATCAACAATCACTATTTGGTTTCCAGAAAGAATTCAAAGCAGATTTCTTTTTCCATGTCAAATATTCTATCTCTCTCTTCACTGTCTTAAACATGAAGATATTATTAAAGTGAAAGGTGTGATTTCCTCTCCTTATTAAAAAAAAAAAAAAAAAAAAAAAGTCTTGCAATGTACAGTTTGCATTTTCTGCTATAAATTTAAATTTACCATCAGGGAATTTGTAGCTTTTTGTTAGAGCCTACCAAAGACAAAGGTTACAGTTTCTCTGCTGTGAAGTTCTAATACACTTCACAAAGCCAGCAGCAACTCCTGAAACAGAACTAAAATCATGAAAAACATAAAATACCCTTTTCTCCTACTAGACACTTCAATTAATCAACAACTATTAGTGAATAAGTTACGTACTGAGGAGCTTTGTTGAATAAGCATGTTTTAGTCTAGATATAGCTGTGAGAAGTTCACCAAATTTTATTCTCTGCATCATCCTGCTACCCCTGGAGTTTCCACTTTTCTAGGGAACATCACTTTTTCTGGATAGCTTGTTGAGCCCACAATTTCGCAGATACTTTTGGGTATAGTATCAGCCCAGTCTTTCTAGTTCTTTCAGTAACAGCAAGCAAACTCACAAAAGCTTTGCCTCAGATTTCACAGGCATGTGTGTGCCTCTCTCTCAGTACCCAGGCCGACGTGCCAATATGTAGGATTAAACTTTTTCCAAGGTTGAATAAGCCACCATCTGTCTATCTTGTGTGGTGCTGTGCGCCATCCGGGAGACTTGTCCCTTAGAGCATGTTTCTACCATATGTCACTCCTGAGTGATCAGTTATGCCAAGACATTTGGGAAAAAATGACTAAGTCGAGCTGGAAAACCCTTTCCGAATTCCAGAGGAGGTTTGCCAAGCCTGTATTTGCAAATTACTTCGCATCCACTGGTTTTTGCATATACTGTATGTAACAGTAAATAATAACCTCGACCCGAACAGACATGAGGTACCTGCCCTCTGTTGTCCAGAACTCAGGGACGTTTTAATAAGCCAAGAGATTCAAGTATGACACATCTCCAGGAAAAATACAAGAAACTTTTACAGAGACTTTTATAATTATTAACTTAATAAAGGGAAAAAAAACCCAGATGTTAAGAATATATTTCAAGAAAGACTTCACTTGTTATTTAAAAACCACAACAAACCAGTAATTTCTTTCAGAATGCTCAATTTAAAATATCTAAGGCAACTGAATCAAGACTTTTTCCTAATAGTATAACAATGACTGTCTAAGCTGCTCACCTGCACCCAAAGTGATCACCTAAACTAAATGTTAAACTGCTGATACAGTTCATGCAATTAGAATTTTTCTAATAAAGAATATGACTCTATCCTATTTTAGATTTAAAGAACCATTTTATGTTCCAATTCCTCTATTATTAAATTAAAACTCAAGCCAGCATCATTCTTATGGCCAGCTCAAGGCTGCTCATTTACATAACTGACTTTCAAGGGCACTTCGTTACGCAGCAATTAATACCAGCAAAAAATCTGCCAGATCTGCTACCTAGTGTTAAGGAAGACATTCTTGAGAACATTAAAAGAAGAGAGAAATTAGTAAGTCGTGATTACAGCCTGCCTGAGTAAGATTAACATTGAAAGGAAATCTATTCCTAAGGGCAACGGGAGAAATACTAAGTATCAGAAGACAAATTATAGAAATTATTACATTTAGTGACAAAAGAGAGATGAGGAGCAGTAATAAAGTCCAAGAGAGAACATCGACCTTTGTGTTTTGCCTTCAGAATTTGGACAATCATTGAAAATAAAATGAAGACATGAAACAAGGATTCACTACAGCCCACTGAGATTTGTAGAACAAATGCAACAAAAAGCAGAAAAAGTTCATAAGTTCATAACCTTACTGAATAAGGTTGTTATTATTAAAGGAAAATTAGGTAAATTATCACCTCAGAATGGATTATGATTTTTTTAAAAAGTATCTAATTTAAACTGTCTCCTTATGCACAAAGAGTGAAACTTGAAAAGGTAAGGATGTTGGTAACAAATTAGACTATGAAGGAAAGAAAGCCTCCTACTGCAACATGGACTTGCTGAATGGAAAGAAGAGAGGAAAATAAATATAGGACAGCTAGGTAAATCTGGACTACTTGCCTACGTAACACACCTAATGATTTTGAAGCCAGCATATTTTTTGAAAGGCTCAGCTCCTTCCTGGCCCACTCCAACAGCCTGAGGCATTCACACTCTTCAGCCAGGAGAGACTGGAGATGCTGGTTCTACAGCACCAACTTTCTGCTAACCCTTCTTGTTCCAAAGAGAAATACAGCACCAACTTTCTGCTAACCCTTCATATTCCAACATGAAACCTTTAGGGCGACATGCACCTGCTCTAATGTCCCTCTTGCTTCTTGCATTCACCCACAGGCCCAAATAATCTTCCCTTCAGGGTGAAACATGTTTTAGGTAAAAGACTGACCAACTCAGAGGGTTGCAAATGGGGAGAAGAGGGGAGGAGGGAAATTCGTCAAAGCTGCCAATTAACAATACTTGTATTCTGGATAAGAATTTGCGCCATGAAGCTGGTCAACAGCTTCCTCACAGAAGAAGCAGCCACGCAGCTTCTGCACCATCATCTCTTGCCAGAACTACAGCAGGAACAAGAGTTTCTCCTACAACAGGCGTGGAGATTCATGGATACCTGTAATGAAAAACTATGGAACAACATAAAGGGAGAAAACACTGAAACAGGGAGAAAGAAAAATTTTAATCTTTCTCTTTATGTTCAGCTTGAGGAGGCTCAGGATCTGCCATCCATTTGTCTCACACCAGTGCAGACACACAAATGGGAATCTCATCAATCTTTGGAAATATGATGCTTTTCAAATTGGTTTGATCACTAGGAGTTCCTTGGAAATTCTTGGCACACACAGGCTGTTTTCTTTTGCGTTCCACTTCAAGCATGTATTAAGCCTCAACACTCTCTGTTGTTCTCACAAACTTTTTAGGGAATTCTCAATTCTCCGGGAATTCAAAAGCTCAGGATTCCAACAATCACATGCAAACCCATTCCTCTAGGAATAAATTCACTCCATGGCACAACTAAATTTTCTGTTACATAAATGAAAACTTAATTGAAACTTCTGCTGATAAATATAAGACTAGGACACCTCAAAGGCAGTAACAGTGAAATTTATTTCCACAGGAAACCTCATTTAGAGGGTATGACTACAGAGACAGCGGTTAAAGATAAGAAGGGCTCTTCAAGCACTAGGCCAAACCCAAAGAGTTGTTACATCCTCTGAGTCACCCATCTGCAGGGTATTTCATATATTCCCACAACCATTCATCACAATTCATTCCCCAGTGGAGACTCTGGGCCCTGCTCGGTGAGAGTATTTTTGTTCAGAGCCCAGGATGTAAGGGAAAAAACACAGGTTGATGGGAAGCTATGAAATGTCCTAAAAAGCAGCCAGTCCTCTAACAGGAAGTCCATTCTGCAAGGGTTAGGATACTGCATCACAAAACAAGTTTGTTTTTCAAAAAGGTTAATGCAATATTAAAACAATACACAGTCTCTTTTCCTATGAATAATCTGTACTCATAAAGTAACTCGAACAAGGAAAATCTCTACATGCCATGTGAAAGTAGCTTGGAGTTACCTTTGCTAGGGGTGCAAAAAGAGGCGGGGATAAGGCTTGCTTTTTCCAATCACAAAGATAAAGCAGTTTTTCTCACATAGCTTTCCTCTTCCTCATCTCCCCCCTCCTGCACACAAAACCCAAGAAAAGCTGCCATTGCTTTAGGTCAAAGGAAAAACAGGCCCAGCTGCCATAAGCCAAACAACGTACAGGTTTGCTATCTCCCCTGCTGTTTTGGCTCGAGCTCTTCAGACTGGAAAATTCGGAAGCACGATCTCCCAAGCTCTATAAATGCCAGAACCATCTAAGAGGAAAATAGGACAAGGCCACCCCCAGGCAAGTTTGTACTAAAATCTGCTGGCTGCAAGGCAAAAATACAGTAAACATCGCATAGGGACAGACTGCTCCTCAGAAAATATTCCACAAGAACAATATAGCTTCCAAAGAAAGGCTGCGCTAAGGGGACTTCTGGAGGGAAAAAAACTGCAATGTTTTAAAATCCTAGTGAGGAGTTAGCAAGCTAATGGCACACTCAACGACAAATTGTTTGACAGGCAATATGCTTTTGACATTAATCCAAAGAAGAAATGTAAAAGCGACATTGAATGTTCTCTACAAAGTGGTAACAAATTCGGTATCCTAGAATAGTTCTGCAGTTCACTAAGGAAATTTTGCTTTTGTCTTAACAATTGATTACATGGAATAAAACAAGTAATAACAAGCAATAACCACCCTGTCTGTTCAGGAAGGACAATTCAAGTTAAATTTTTGCAGTCCTTGAGCGCTGAACTTTGCAACTGAATACAGTATGTTTTAACATGATCTATACTGACTCAACCTTGAAAAACAAGCCAAAAACAGAAGTTGAAACATCCTTTTTCCTGTGTAGCTCCAATTTGCAGTAGCAAGAAGCTAAACAACATGCTCTCCACCAGATGGCTGAAATAAAAAGAACACTCCTTCTGATTAATTAGGAAACAAATGAATCTGCTGTTAGCACAACAAGTTACCATCAGGAAACCTGGGTTCCCATTTAACTTTGATATTTGTGCTTTCTCTGCAACTGTGTTCAAGACCATCCTCAGATTTGTCTCTCATTTCAGAAGCAAAACATTTCGCACCAGTCCATCACACACAAGCACCACATCAGCCACTGCATAACCAAAAGGGGTACTGGCCCTTTTCACAGACAAACAACACCACAGTTTTCCTAAAAGAGAAAGTGTCCATCACAGTAGAAACAAATTAAGTTCTCCTAGTGCTGTGAGGAGAATTGATGGGTAAACCCACATGTCCCTTGTCGGGGTTCAGTGAGCAGTGGAGGCTCATGCATGCACGCCCAAGCTCTCCAGCTGGTCCAGAAAATGGAAATTCCCAGAGTGGATATAGTACAAGGAGCAAGGATGTGACAGCCCAAGCAGCAGAGGCCAGCCCATGGTTCCCTGCCAAGGATGATTGTCAACATCTCAAGTGAAGGTTCAGGATACAGTGCAGGCACTGGGGATGGAGGGGAGTGAAGGCATAAAATACATGGAACTTGCACTAAAGGTGTGCAAGTGCATGCACTCAGAACATGAATACAAAGTTTGCTGCTACTGAGGTGAGTGACTTTGGGAAGAAGGAAACTGAGCTTACCTGACCCAGGAAGGTGCAGGTAAAAGCTCTTGTCATTATTCCCCTGCTTTCTTTGCAGGAACAACTGCTTTATTGCACCAAACCTTAAAGAAGGACCATTTCAGAAGCTGGCTATGGGAAAGAACCCACCATGTCTGAGGTATAAAGGAGAATTTCTTTACTGACAACATGTGTGCCTAAAGAAGCACAATGCCTTAGAGAGAATCCAGAACTGCCAACTAACTCACACCTCTGTAATTTAGAGTATTTCTCCTACGTGCTTTACTGAAGTTCTCAAACATGTTGAGAGTGTTATTTTCTAAGGCCAAAGGGAATGGTGGAGATGTTTTTTAAAAACTAAATCTAAGACTAATTTTAAAAATCCAAGTAATAGTACTATATCTTATTAAGTAATTAAGAAAGCTCGGACACTTGAATAAGAAAACCCCAAAAAACTTCCCCAGACGTTAAAAAAGGGTTTCAATAATTTTATGTGTATATGAAGGTCATTTAATTCAGCTAAATAAATGTTTCTCACTTCTTCTTATAGGCTGATGATAGTTAAGAACCGTGGGAAATAAAGGCACAAAACTACAAAAAACCTAATATTTCTAATACTAATATTTCAAAGTGCACCTATCCATTACATTGCACATACAATTATAGGGGGGAAAATTATTATTTTTTTCTGAGCCTTTACAGTCAGAAAATGGACCCATGTAAAATTTCAGCAAATACGATCTCTTGTGGCAGTGTTTTTAGAAGACCCACTTCTGTTTGCTTATTCTCTACTTGATGTCTCCTCTAAGACTCATGTTGGAAGAGACAGTGAACAATTAGACGTGGACACCCTCTCCCCACCTCTCACAACACTGAAGACTTCAAGAATATCCTCCAAGGTCTCTTCTTCTCACGATAAAGAATCCCTGTTTCCTGTGGACATAATTTCCACATCTCTTAAAAATGCTGCTTTTTCCAAATTTTTCTCATCCTGCTATATTATTTCTGAGCTGAGACACCTGAACTGCACATGATACAAGATGCTGGTGAGCCATCAACATACACAGTGACAACAAGGACACCACCTCTTTAATTCCCTATTCCTTTATTAATATGTCCTAGTATCTGATTTGCTTTTCTGATGAGTGTAGGGTCGTGAGCTCCTGTTTTACACTGCTATTTATCATAACCTGATAACTCACTCACACATTGTAACAGTCAGCTCAAAACTCATCATTTTTTAGTGGAATCACCATTATTTTTTCTTATTCACCTACATATTCATCCCCTCAGAGGACTTCAGTTACTTTGAAAGGTGGTATTTCCCCTCATAAAAGCGAAGTTGACTCTTCCCACAGAGCTTGTGTTCATCTTGGTAACAATGCAGTAAATACTGCATTATGAAGTAGATAATGTCCTTATTACTGACAAATTCCACATCTTTCCAGACAAGATGTAAGGGAATAATGTCATTTTCTGCCTTTTTATTAAAAAAAAAATTTTAAAAAAATCCATAAGCATTTGCTTATTTTGAACCCAAATATCCTGGGAATTTAAAGTTACACCTCTCTCTCCTTTATATATGGCTATAACTAAGTAGTGGCACAAGCACAAAAACAGCAATTTCTCCTCCTGTACCTCTTCACTGAAGACAAGATTTTATTTGATTTTCTAACAACTTTTAACCTGAGGATCAAAAAGGAAAGCAAATATTAAAAAAAAATTAAAATATTTTCCCACTCTCTGCCAGGTGTGTAGGACTGCCAGCAACTGCATAGCAACAGAATATTTTCTGAGTCAGCAATTTACAGCTTCTCCCAAGTTTTCTCCTTGATCTTACACAAATTGCTACTATTCTTTAGCAGAATTAATTGACTACTACTCATCCCCCTACTGGCCCATTTTTGCTGATCATTAAGTTAATGGTCCAGGGAATAGTGTCTTTCCAGACTCCCAACCCAGCTGTTTCCTGCTAGCCTGCCACAGAGGGCATGGGAGCATCCACCTGAATTCTGAAAAGATATGACAACGATTTGTAGGAGTCAGCCATGGGAAACTGATTCCACTTACTCCCATGTGTTCCTGCATTAACAGTAGCCACAGTCCAAGCCTTAAATTATTGTCTGAAACCTGCAATGACTCCTCTCATAAAAGTTCTCTCCCAACATTTATCCTAGCACTATTTGTGACAGCCTCAGCTTCTTTGATATCATCAATTCCAGACCTGTTGTACCTGGCTCATTAGTGTGAAGAGTGTCCAGAAGCTCTGAAGAGCACAGAACATAGGATGGGTGCTGGGACCCTCAATTTACATTACACCTCACACCAAATAACTATGTTGTCATCAAGCTAAAAAGACCAAGAAAACACCACAATGGAAATTTTCAACAAAGTGTGGCTTCATCATTAAAATCTCTATTTCAGCTTTTTTGTTGATTTTGTTATACAGAGAGGCAGAGAGCTCTGTAAACAGATTTGCTTAGTTTCCGTGCCTGTTGCCAAATTTCCATCCTGCGGAACCAATTTTAAATAAAAAAATGTGCCTCTTCCCATCCTCTGCTCCTTGGTGTCATTCTTATTAAGGATACAGAGTAAAAAATGAATGGAAATGAACTAGTCACAGTGGGGTTCAAATACAAATGTTAACATTTTTAATTGCCAAAAAAAATTCAGATCACTTTGATCCATAAGTCTGTCTTTCTTGCAGCTATGGAAAGTTTTTAAACGAAAGGCTGCCAACAATGACTTTGTTATAAACTAGAGTTCACAGTTATTTTTATGGAATTTTGTCTCAGTAACTTTTAGCTCAGCAGTTCTCATGAAAATATTTCCAAACCACCAACTTGGCTAAATATTTCCAGTAAAGCAAAATAATCCCTAGCTCCTAAATACAACTCTACTTCTTTTTTTAACCTCACTTTATCCTTCAGAAAACTAGTACAACTTTAAAAATGGGAATGACAGAGAGGGGAGAACAGAGACAAAAAAATCTAAGAACTTCAAGCAGCCTCTCATATCTCTGGGTCATAGCAGATGCAGGACTGGAAATGGAGATATGGGAAATAATCTCCCACATATACATAGGAATTAATAGCAATAGCGAATAAAACTAGAATGAACATTGCAATTCGAAACAATGCAGTACTTGCCTAGCAGAAAGCTCTCAAATAATTCAGCCATTGTTAGTCCATGCTCACTGCCAGAATTTCCACAGTAACACAAAGAACATCATAAATGGGAAAGAAAATCTGATGGGCTTTGTTTACCGTTTTGTTTAGCTTTTTCGAAGGGGAGTGTAAAGGAATCATTTATCATACCCCTTTTCGTATCTGTCAGATGTTGCATGTTTTATGTAACTATAACACATTTGGCAAACTCTTCCTACCTACCCATATGCTAGGGAAAAGCTCAAACTGTGCAAGAGAAACCTTTCTACACAAAGTAAATTTCCTCGTAGAGAGGAACTGTGAGAAGGACCTGGGGCTTCAACATCTCCAGGTCCTCTTCTCTCTGCGAAGACTGATACTTCCACACAACCCAGAACTCACATATCTGCCTCCCTGGGAAGCAGAACTACCTGTCCTGTGCTCTACTCAAGCCGGAACAGTGGCTGCACTGGATCATTCTGCACACCAGGCCACAACACAGATGCAGTACAACCAAGGCAAGCCCTCATCCACGCCCCTACAATGGCTCTTTCAGAATGCAAGTGCCAGATGTGTTGGCACAACTGGCCAATGCCTTTCAACACCAGTGGCCAGGTCCATTCCCCAAAGCAGAATAAAAGGACCCTGACACCCACAACTCTGCCACAGACTCCAGGCCAGCCAGCTGGGCATGAGAGCTGAGCCCAGGGGCAAGTCCACACGGGAGGCAATGTTCTGCATACGGCAACTCTTGGTCCTTCACCTCAAGCACAAGAGGCCCCTGCCTCTGATCTTGAACTCAAACCTCATACATCCTATGTACAAGACCAAAATTTGCAAGCTCCATGCATAGTCCTGAAACTGGTATCTTCCTGCTTTTTCTTGCAGTACGTAGGGAAAATGGCAGCAGCTGTGATGAGTGGGAGCTGCCACCAGAATACCCCAGCAGAGGAAGGAGAGGAGTGTATGGAGAACACGTAGGAAGCTATGGAAAAACAGAAGAGGGTATGCCACAAAGCACTTACAGCACAACTTGAGAGAAAAACAAACCATCCTCAAACAATGGGACTAAAAAAGAAATGGCAGTGAGGAAGAAGATGATGACAAGAGTCCAGGTGCAGAAGAATGGGGGAGGTTGTTCCAGGCAACCAAAAAGGATCTTGCTTCTTGGTTCATCCTTAAAACATATTTAAAATTCAGAATTTTAGAAACAGATTTGCAGAGCAAACTGATAATGCATTTCACTCACCGGAGCTTTCACCAGCAATTATCTATGTAATTTAAAAATATTTTCAACTAAAAACCTTTGCCTAATTAAATACTTTGCATAAATGTCAAACAGTTGTGTTATCTTGGCAAATATGTGCCACAAAAAGCAACCTCACTACAGGATCCATATTCTTTACCAAGTTCTACAGTGAGACTAATCAGGAAATATCCTTTGCCTTCAGACTTGTGTGGGACTTTTCAAACTGCAGATAGACCCATTACTTTATCTACTAGGATCATTCAGTCAAGTTTTGTTGCTGGCTTTGTTTGGAAAGCTGCTTCACTTCCCTTTAGAGACTCCTGAGTTGCAGAAAACATTTCTGTAACTCAAATATACAGGCACAGTTTGAAACTGTGATGCACTTGTGTTAAAAAGAACTCAGGCAGCCTTCGATTGCAGCAATCATGGCAAGGTTTCATGCAAGAGAAGATCGGAGGTCACTGTTTTGAATGCAAAACTGAGCTGTCAAGTGACCAAAGGGGGAGGCTGCAACATGGTGTTTCATTGCATCTGTAGGAAATAGTGCTAAGCCCATCCATTAAACAAGAACAGAAAAGGGACTTAAGAGATTAAAAGGTACAGCACTTGTTTTTTCATCTAGAAAATGAACCCTGCAAGGAAGTATGATGGAAGCAGGGTGGGACAGCCAGAAGGATAAGAGTAGGCTGCAAAAGAGACCTGCAGGACACAAGTTGTCCTGATTGAATAGGTTTTGACCAGTCTTACCAGTGCCTTACATTGTCACTGCAAAGAAAATGGGAAGCAAATCCTTGTACCATCCTTTCTGGCCCTCCTGAATGGAGCTGCAGCACTAGATCTGAACCTGATGGGCAAAAGAAATCTGTGGACAGGACAGGGAGAAATACATTCATTTGTCAGGTAAAAAGGGACTGCAAGTGCCTATTACCTTGAAGTCTTGCCTGTTATTTCTCAGAAGATACCAAGGCACTGGATATTAACATTTAGAAACCAAACCAGGTGGACAAGCTCATGGGAAGGAAGATTATGTTTTCTGAGTGTTAACTAATGTCATACTAAGTAAGAAACACAGGATTTATTTTATGAAGTGTAAATTTACGTATCAAATTGTTTCAAACAGCTAATAAATGCCTCCAGAAGCACAGAGTGGCCCATACACCTGAATATTATGGAAATTAATGGACACTTCTCGATATCAGTTTTCCGAGATTCCGTTTTTTGGCCCGGTGCTATACAAACAGAATGCACATTGATAGAAATGCACAGATGGCCAAAAATACTCCTGCTTCACAAATATACCAGTACACTAGATGGATTACATAAAATCCTCAAACTTCCTAGATCTCTCAAGTACACTGTGTGCATTATGCTCGCACAGAATAGTGATAATGCAACGAGTAACTCCAGTGTTGTCTTATACATGCACAGAAAACGAAGGTATAAACTCACCACTGATTTTCAAACAGAAAACTATTTAATCCTTACTAAAGTAAGCATGAAGAATATAAATTTAGGTACCTTTACGCATACATGGAATCTTTTCTCCAACAAGTTTATGATCCTGTTCCCAACTAGGCTTAAAGCTACTGGGTTTTTTTTTAAGCTACTGGGTTTCTGTGGCAAGATTTTGGTGGCATAGGGGCCACACGGGTGGTTTCTCTGAGAAGCTGCCAGAAGCTTCTCCTGTATCTGATAGAACCAATGCCAGCTGGCTCCAAGACAGACCCACTACTGGCCAAGGCCAAGTTCAGCAGTGATGGTGCAGCACCTCTGTGACAGTGTATTAAAGAAGGGGGGAAAACTGCAATTTCAGCCAGAGAGAGTGAGCATATGTGAGAGAAGCATCCCTGCAGATGCCAAGAAGAAGGGGGAGGAGCTGATCCAGGCACCAGAGCCGAGATTCCCCTGCAGGCCATAGTGCAGACCATGGTGAGACAGCTGTGTCCCTGCAGCCCATGGAGGACCATAGTAGAGGAAAGAGCCACCTGCAGCCCATGGTGGAACCTCAGCATAGAGCAGGTGGATGCCTGGAAGAAGAAAGGAAACTGTGGGAAGCCCACTCTGGAGCACGCTCCTGGCAGGACTGGTGGATGCATGGACAAAGAAGCCTACACTGGAGGAACAGGGAAAGAGTGTGAGGAGTCCTCCCCACGAGGAGGAAGGAGCAGCAGAAATAACATGTGATGAATGGACCACAACCCCCATTCTCCATCCTCCTGTACCACTGGGGAGGAGGAGGAGGTGGTAGAGGATACAGGAGTGAAGTTGAGCATAGAAGAAGGGAGGGGTAAGGGTGGAAGTGTTTAAGAGTCAGTTTTTATTTCTCATTACCCTTCTCTGATTTGATTGGTAATAAATTATTTTCCCCAAGTCAGATCTGTTTTGCCTCTGAGGGTAGTTGCTGAATGATGTCTTCCTGCCCTTATCTCAACCCATGTGCCTTTCACCAAATTTTCTCTCCCCTCTCCAGCCAAGGAGGGGAGTGGTAAAGCAGCTTTGTGGGCACCTGGCATCCAGCCAGGGTCAATCCACCCCACAAAGTCCAAAATTATTTCAGAAACAAAGGTCTCAGCCCTATAGACTGAGGCCAGCCCTTATGAGAATTACAGTCTCCTGGGTCTTGACCAGGCTGGATGGGGTTTCGAGCAACCTGTCTAGCAACAGGCGTCCCTGCCCAAGGCAGGGGGGCTGGAATTAGGTGACCTTCAAAGTCCTTTCCAACTCAAACCATTCTATGTTTCTATGACTTAACAAGCTTTTCTTTCAAGAGTCCTCATTGTAGATGTGTAGAGGCCTGTGCTATGAATACCTTCTAAAAAGAACCAACTTTACCCAGAAGAACTCAGACTATGTTTAAGAGCTACACAATGCACTCTGGGATAGAAACACTGACAACAAATCAGTTCGCATGTGTATTGTACACTTCTAACTAAATATTGCTAAATAAAAAGGCAAAAGCAAAGAAAGCAACATACTCAACCAAAAATATTTTAAAAGAAAATTATGAGAAAATATATCTACTTGTCAAACTGTCTGCAGTAACTCGAGATTTTTTTATTATGCAAATTTTTAACACAAATGTATCTCAGCACATAAAAAATATTCCCATTACACTGTATTACACTTGACATACTATATTAGTTATTTAATATGCATACATTACCAATATTCTGCATTGTACATCACATATATTGTACACTTCCTCCTACTCTGCTCCCAAAGACCTTTTCCAATAAGGCTGTCACAGCATCATCTCATGACTTGTACATTTTATTAACTTGAAGTGAAATAAGCTGAATGCAAACACAATCATTTTAACTGTCCACATTTCTACAGCTTTGACAGTGTGCGTCCTAATTTGACTCCATGTATCCCTTTAAAACATTTAAAGTGTATTCATGCTTCCTTAAAATCTATGTGCCAAATCATTTTGGTTATGGTATTCAATATATAGGTAATGCCACACGTGCATATAGAATGTCACATATGACTTAGTGGAGAGTGTCATGTGTCACACGTTGCAACTTCCACCCTCCAAGGAAGAAAGGAACATGTATTTACAGCTGCATCCAGAGTTAAACTCTTATTTGAGACAGAGAACAAAAATTACAGTCTACTAAAAAAGTAAAATAAAAGGAATTTACCAATTATATGCCTAATCTTCCCCTTTGTAGCTGCATTAAGGCAGTTTCAGGCACAGAGAGTACAGTGTGCTTTGACAACCCCATCCACTATATCACGATACTTCACCACGTTTCTAAGTTCTGCAGCTTATGCAAGCTCCCAAATCTTCCGCATAATACTTACTCATCCAGCTGGAGAAAACACAAATAATCTAAAGAACCAATAATATACACGATTTACATAACACACCCTGCAAAACAGAACAGTGGAGCCAGCCTAATGAGCTACAGGCAGGCTGAGGCTGCGAGGGGTCTGAGTCCCCAGCTGGCTGCGCAGGGCACTTCGCATCGCATGCGCTCGTGGATCAAATGTTCCTCTGAAGCATGGACAGGGCATCTGCACAGGCAGTACCTGCTCCACTTGTTAGGGCTCACACTTAGTTAATCTCACACAATTTACACTGTTTCCTAGTATTTGCCTCACAGCAGATGCTATCACAGGAAAAACCTACGGCCTATTGCCACCGACTGCTGGGAGAATGGTAACTCCGTTTGACTGAGACTGTGCGAACAAGCTCAACAGAGTCACCTGTGACAATGAGGATGTGATTGCAATAGAGGGAATCAAATCACATAGGTGAAAAGAAGTAGTTTTATGTGCATGGAGTATCTTCTCTTAAGTGGCTTCATCTTAAAGAGCTTCACTTTTAAAACCACCTAAACATGAAAAGTGATTCACTGGTAACTGCATCTGAATTCTTCAGTATCCTTCAAAAAACTAAGCCATAGATCTTAAAACGACACCAGCTTCTAAAAGATCAGAGTTCTATTTGAATTGTTTTAACCTACTAGTAAGACTTTATTTTCTCTTATCACATCATTTTCATGTTTGCCTCTTCTGATGTTCATTTAACAACTTAGATTTTTTGATGTTCATTTAACAAACAGGTCCAGACAGCTACTTTCCTTTTCCTGTCACCAGGCTTCTGATAAACAGCAGGGGTAAAATCATTACAATACAATAAGGAAACAGAAGTTATGAGACAGATTTCAGCAGCTTTAGTATATGGAACTGCTTGCAATTTAGTCAGTAGTTAGGACTGATTATGATAATTTAACTGTTGCTGTTTTACCAACACAGCTCCCAGTGATAGACACATCTATGACATGGAGAGTCAAGCGAGGGACAAGGGGCAAAAACAGAAGAAATGTGAAAATCCCAAGAAAAAGGGAAAATAGCAGATTCAAAAAGCTTTGGAAACTGCAAATGCAGACAGTGAACTGAAAACGAATTTTATAAAAACACAGACTGTTTTTCCAGACAGCTAAATATTTTTGTTAATGGATAACACTTCCTTAATATGTAATTTCTACATGGTAATACTGAAAGAAGGAAATGGGGGGGAAAAAAGCAAGCATCATACCAAAAAAATTGCCAATTTCTGTCCACAGACATCTTTTCCTTCTCCAGTCTGTTTTGGAGCATCCACAGCACTAAACAGAAAGAAGGCTGCAACTAGAAGCTTAAACATGACAGGATACAGACACTTGCCTTCCATGCACACTGTCATTGCGAATTAGGCATGAGTTGACAAGCTAAAGACCTGGCTTGCAGTCTCATCATTCAATCATCCATCCAATCTCATCAATTGAGCAAGGCAGTAACACATGTCCCCTCCAGCTTTAATGACAGCAAAACTGTGGGTTGTAATCACAGGTCATCTTCAAATGACACTTATCATTAAGGATGGTTTTGTTCTGAATCAATTTTTATTGAGAATTACTCTAATACAATACTTCTCTTTGCTTCTTTTAACTCTCACATTTCTTCTTGTTTAGAAGAACATTTCAAAATGATAATTTCATCATTGTCAAGGAATAACGCCAAATGACATCGTGTAGAAGTCAAAATTACCTATTTGCAGTCCAAAAACTGACAAAAATAAAGTCACCTAGATGAACTTTCACAACTGAATCTTTAGCCATTAGCTGACACTAATCTATGGCATCTTAAATACAGTCTAGACTATTTTAACCATATAGAAGATGTCTCAAATTACCTGGACATAAAAATTTAAAAAATAAAATGTAAATGACAACATTAAGTATCCTTTAAAAAACCAGTTCCCCATTTACTCATAGCATCTAATATTTTCTTAACAAGTAAAATGCATTCTTTTTCTAAGTTTGTCAAATTGTGATTTTGTTCTTTATTTTCCTTCTACAAAAGAGTTGTCCTCTCTTTTCATAGACCTTGAGCAGCAATTCTGCACTAAGTCAGCTGAGTGTGACCTGAAAGGATGTTGATGGAGCTCATGGAAAAACAACAGGAAGAAAAGGTATATTTCTGTGTTGGTTATAGAAAGGGTACAAATAAGGTGAGAATCTTCAGTGAGAGGATAGGCTCATCTGGAGCTCATTTACCAGTTTTTAAAAACCAAGAATTCCTTAATAAAAAAGTTTCAAATCCAACAGACACCACGGCAGCATCTGTGATTTTCAACTAGTTAGAGAAATATAGTCAAATCCCTATAATTTGCTTTGTGATAATTTACAACAGCTGATGATCTGCCTTGAGGATAACTGGAAATTCATTTGTTTGTTCTCTCACATCACTAGACAGGATGTACACATTTCCCAAATTTTACCAAGCTTAAATGAAATTCTAACCACCCAGCACAGACACTTCATCACAAGTTTTTTTTCTCTATGGCACCCTCATCACCTTCCCAAGCATATCAATCTCAAACATTTGATAACAGCTACAGAAAATATGGTAATAGACTTCTGTGACAGCATATAAACACTACCAAAAATACACTTTATTATCAGAAAATGTATTTTTAAATTTGCACCTAGTGAATGGTTAAACATACCATTTTTCCATCACTCTGACAGAAATGTGTTTATCCAAGCCAAAAGTAAGAAACAGCTTTTAGATAAGGATATATCATAGGCTCATAGAATATCTTGTAATGAAAGGGTCCTTTAGAGGTCATCTGGTACAATTCCCCTGCCATGAGCAGGGACATCTTCAGCCAGATCAGGTTGCTCAGCATCCCATCCAACATGACCTTGGATGTTTTAAGGGGTGGAGCATCCATCACCTGTCTTAGCAACCTCTGCCAGTGTTTTACCACCCTCATTGTAAAAAACTTCTTTCTTGTCTCTGATCTAAACTGACCCTCCTTCCATTTAAAGTCATTCTCCCTTGTCCTGTCACTACAGGTCCTCATAAAAAGTCCCTCTCCAGCTCTCTTGCAGGCCCCCTTCAAGTACTGGAAGGTGCTCTGTGGAGGCAGGTAAGCTTAGCAGGTCTCTCCCCTGGAGGGAAGTCCCTTGGATGGGCTGTGATAAGCTTATCTCAACCTGCCCTGGTAAGATACCCTTGGACTGAAGCAGACCTCACCGTCACGGCGAGACCCCATCATGCTTTTGGGGCTCTGTTGGATTCTTTGTAACCCATTGGTTTTTCCCCTTTGATACCACCCCCTGCTTTTCCCATGTAAACCCCTGCAACTACCCTGGACAACAGGGAGCTTTCATCCCCGGCCTCCCTTCACAGGGCTGCTGGATAATAAAGCTGCCTCTGTGGAATTGCCACAGGAAGCTTCTGTCTCTCTGTCTCTGAGTCAGCCTGGGGTCACCTTGCAAGGCAAGAGCTGCAATCACTCGTTGAAATCACTGCTCAGAGCTGGTCACCTGCTGAGGTTCCCTGGTGGCTGGAGGATTGCCAGAGACTCCTAGAAAGCTGTCCCTTATGGGACACTCTCTCTGGGAAAGCCACAGCATCCTGGCTCTGATCCACGGAGACCCAACTGCCGCCGGTAGTGCTCTAAGGTCTTCCTGGAGTCTTTTCTTCCCCAGGCTGAACAGCCCCAGCTCTCTCAGCCTGTCTCCATAGGAGCTCCAGCCCTCTGACCATCTTCTGGCCAGCAGCCTCCTCTGGACTCACTCCAACAGGTCCGTGTTCTTAGGACCTGTTCTTGAGGACCCCAAAGCTAAACCCAGTACTCCAGGTGGGGTCTCACAAGAGCAAAGTAGAGTACATCTCTCTGTCTGTATAAAAACACACACAGAGTTTTCCATACAACTGCACTCTCAAAAAGATTGCTATTATATTTTAAACAATTCTTATTTTCACCTCAGTGATGATCTTGTGTTTCCCAAAAATTGGAGTACCAGAATTTATTAAGATGCTGAACTGATCATTCACCCTGGCCCCTCGGTAGTCCTCCCATCCAGCCCAGATGCATCCCTTGCAGCTGACCTTTGAACAAAAAGCCTAAATTTCAAGGAATTTTCAACAAAATATTTTTGTTGTTTCCAAAACTGAGTGTTGGCAGATGCAACATACAGGTAATTATTTACTCTCTCTAGGTTTATATCAAGTACAATTAGTATCGGTTTGTGCAAAAAGGTCAGCGTGGCAAACAGTTCAGTCAAGGAAAAGTTCTTATACCAAAAAATCACACTAAAAAGTATTTTAAATTTTAAGTTTGAAGCTAAGGATCAGTTTAAAAATCAACTTCCTTTCTATTAGCAGAGTTTTAATCTTAAGAAGAAATATTAGTAAGGCTGCAACTTGATTATTTAAAAACTTTAAAAAAAGAAAAGTTTAAGTTCATACAGAACAAATCAAGTATTTTGGGATAGGCACAACAGACTTGGTCATTTGTATTTATCTTTCTTCAAGCTCTAAATCATACTGCAGATCCTCAAAGTTAAGTTTTTATTTAATCTTTGGCCAAATACACTTTCTTTCCTCACAGAGATAAAATATTTTCATTACAGTTCTCAAGTTGAGGAAAAAGAGTACTAAAACTTATTAGTTTTGATATTATCAAAAAAGGAAACTACTAAAACAAGATTTACAAAACATCTTGGAAAATTAATCCAGATGTCCAAGAAGAACAGTAAAACTAACATAGGGAGTGTCCATGAAAAATGAACAATCAGAAATACTGTCTTTGGTATATTCTGATGACAACAAGCTTCATGAAAACCCTGAGGAACAGCAAATAGTCTGTAATTTCTTTCCAGACACTTCTTTATAATTAACTTCAAATGTGAGTGGAAGACTTCCACTGTCAGAGGTGCACTGCTCTTGCGTAAAGGCCACATATCCAGCCAGGGACACCAGAAATGGTTGTGTTCTCCACAATTAATACAATCACCACCTCACTACCCCGGTATGGAAGCCCACACACTTGTGGTTCATGTGGTCCAACACTTCTTCTAAGTATCAAAAGACCCACTGAGTATCTGGTGAAAAGAATTTAACCCATGACAGCTCCAGACAGACACAAAACACGGTCTCCCCATATGACAAAACAAATCCAAAAGTGAGAAGACAGACAAGGTATAACAGTGGGAAGGTCTTTGTATGACCTTCCCACCAGTGAGGATCCTGTAGTGATATTAAAAAAAATAGGGAACTCAACTTTGCAGCTGGATAAAGAAAGAGTAACCTTGAACCTACATACCATACCAAATAACTTTTTTTTTTCTGAAATAGTGCTTAGTTAGAAGGATTTCATGTTCAAGGTGACAGACTGCAGTAATGAAACGTGAACTTTTCCATTTCTCTTCAAAATTGCAAGCAACAACACAGGGAACTTCTCACACTGTCCAGTTCAATTTCCTTCTCACTTAATTATAGATCAGGAGTAATTCCACTACAATTAATTAAGTTACATCAGAGGCTGACAAGAGAAGTAGCAGTCTGTCTACAGCATGACACAGGGGAAAGATGGCTGTTCTCCCACTACGGCCATTCATTTTTAGCCTCAAAGAACATTTGCCCATTACAATTGCACTAATGACCAGAGCCATTCAATCAAAGAGCAATTAAAGTTCTGCAAAATTAAAGTCCTGAAGTCCAATCCTACTTTTTAGGAAAGTACTTTAGTGAACAATGTAAAGACAAGCCTCAGAGAAGAGCTCTCCAGCCTTCCTGTTTACACTGACGCAAGAGCCACAAGCAGAGGAAAGGAGGGGACAGCCTGCAAGGACACCACTGCTGAAGAAGACTCCCCCAGTGTGGTCTTTTTCACCAGGGCTCCTGCTTTTAGCATTCCGCTTGGCAAACACCCAACATTTGTTGGACAAAATGAAAATACCCCCTTTTTATTTGCTCCTCCACAGCCATAGTATGGACTTCATATTTCAATGCAGAAGGAACAAAATGCTCTGGCGAACTAAGACCAGTGTACAACATCACTCCAGAACCAAACAAGATATCGGACATAAGGTGAGAGTTTTCAGGCCTGTACTGAGTGTGAATAACTACAGGTGAAAGTCACCTATACCCAGGGTTCCTTCATTCCTGGATATTTTTTAATAGTATCTAAACTTTTTCAGCCATAATTCGTCACTCATGTCTTCACGTCTTGATGTCTTCCTGTCATCAGTTTCTCCACATCCACCTTAGACCTTCAGCATTCTCTCAGTTAATCTCTTCCCTACTCTGCTCTGTTCATTTTCCTTTCACTTACTGCTTCTCTCTAGCTCTTCACTACACACAGCAGCTCCATGGTCTCTCTCTCTAGAGTCACCACCTCGTTTGCATCTCACTAACAGCAGAATGAACCTATTCTTACCCAGTCAGGGACCAGTCACTGCACAGAATCTCAGAGACCGATCCCAGTTTTACAAGCAGAGTGCAGACTGTGCAGAACAACAGACCTTAAGCACAGGAGGGGAAGAGAAGCAAGCCAACACAAGCAGGGAGGCAGACACAACCCGTATTCTTTTGGGGGCTCTCTCTGTACTGCACAGATGTTGCCTTGCGCAGCTCATCATAGGAAGTAGAGTGTGAACAAGAATCCTGGTGCTTCTGAGACTTTCAGGGAAAGGCTACCCAACTACTGGAATGCAGCTGAATAAAAAAAAAAGACAGCACAGGAGACACAATTTCTAATGGGAATACAGACTAGCCATCAGAGGGCTAAGACAATGCCATGTGCTAAGAAAATGCATCACAGCAGACATAGTTTTAATACTTAAAAACTAGTGTACTTTTACTGTCATTGGGAAAAACAAATTTGAAGTGACCAGCACATGACTGAGTTAAAGACAAAAAGTTGAGCTGCAGAAATATGAACGAGTCACCTTTACAGAGCGGTGGCTGCTACAAACCTGAGCTGCAGGGTGGGTTGGCACTTTCCAAGGAAACTCAGGGACAGTCAGTTCCTCACTGTATTACATTTACATCAAAAAGTCATGACCTCAACATGAAACTGTGCTTTTAGTCAGTACCCAAAAGGCACTGTGGAACCTTCTGTTTGTACTTCAGTACTCCTTCTCCCTTTGTCACAATCACAGAAGATGGAGACACACCCCTGGATCTGATCCATCCAAAACCACATGGATCCTCTATCTTCCTAACAATGTTTATTGACATTTTGATGGGGCCACCCTTAATAAACACAAGAACAAAGACAAATTACTTATTAGCCCATGTGACAGATGCACAGAAGTCTGCTTCAACCAGCTATTCCAGATCCATCTCCACTTTTTATACGACAGCATGTGTTGTTGTTATTTACTGGGAGTAGTCACACAAGTTACTGGATAACATTACAGCAACATGTTTGTGTTTTTTCTTTCTTGGTCTAACTCTCAAGCAATGTTTCTTTCTGCATTTATCCTGATGACTTAAAGTGAAGTAATTCTACTAGCCTAGCCATTTCCTTTGTTAAACAGCAGAAATCCAAGAGTCCCTGGATTCATCAGGTCTGAAAACCACTGACACTGGCAAACCACAGTTCCCTGCAGCATAAAGTTGACAAATAGCATGGGAGAAAGAGAGTTAGAAGCTATGTATCTTTTCAGCTGCATCCCAAGTATCTTACATGGAAACTCACTGAATTCAGTGACCAGCACTTTATAGATCGACTCAAACAAAAGGAGATGTTTTTACATCTGTTTTAAGTCAGTTATTAAAAAACGCCATCCACTGCTGTCGTGCAGTATGGTAAGGAAAATTCTTTTTCCATAGTTATTCTTCCCATCACTTCTCCCTCAACTTACTCCCAAAACCAGGTACTTTCAGTTGTTGACACAATTAAACAACCATTTTTATAGTACTGGTCCCATAGTGGGTAATCTATAAAGGCTCCTTGTTTCTAAATAGGGTTTTTTTATTGTTATTTTTCTTATAAATTCCTCCTGCCACCTCCTGCAGGTTTTTTACACGCAGACAGGACCTAGGACCCTTGGAGAGGCATTTTCCCCAAACAACTGAAATCTCTGTGCTCGCATCCATCTGGGGCAGATTGAGATTGCAGAACACATACATACCTGGTCACAAAGTCCCGACAGCGAGATTCAACTATCAAGAAACCATCCTTCAAGTACAGTTTATTCTCTTTAACAAGATGCTTCCAAGTGAAACACACCGTGGTAGCCCTGCTGGATGAAAGACTGGCTTCAGCAGCAGAGCTGGTTTGAGAGATTCCCACCCCAGCTGGCCACTCCATTCCCAGCTCACAGACTGGTGACCCTTCCTGTTCTTCCCGCACTCCAGTCATGCCTGCACACCCACTTTCAGGGTTGCAGTCAAACTGCATGGCTGGAACGATCTGCATTAACTCCCTTGCTATTCCCACTGGGAGGTTTAGTCTAAATCCAGACCTTTTCAGTAACCCGCTTTGAAGCGCAGCCCTGCAACATCTGTCCTGGCACAGCCCCAGCAATGGCCAACCACCACATGTTAACCCTTCCCTCTAAGACAGTCACAAATGGGTGAGACCTCACCACTGAGACAACAGGGATCATCTTATGTTTCCTAAATTCCTGCTCAGAAATATTTCCAACTGGTTTGCTGCATCCGAAAAGCTTTCTAGCCCAAATAACCAGTCCAAGGCAGATAACCAGTATGGAAAATTTCCTGTCCAACTTCGAGCTCCTACTTGAGAAAGCTACGAAAAACTCTAATAGTCTTAATTAACTGAAAACAACAGGCAACCTCAGCTACAGATGTTCAGTCTTTTCTAATTTGAACATATTATACTAATTTTTATTCAATAGCATTCTATTTTTTTGTACATTTTTCCCCCCTAAAGATCAATAGAAAATGTTTTGTGCAGGTTAATATTATAGAAACCGTTTCTCTAAAAAGTATTTTCTCAAACTGATTGATACTAGTCCTAAGGGTGTATAAACTAAAGTATTAAGCATAACCAGAAGACTCAAGTTGTTTTTCCGTACAACGTAGCTATTTTTATTAAGGCACTAAGGTCTTATGTATCCTGACAGTCCAAAGAGTCACCTACAAAGATGAATGATAAGAAATTCTATTCAAGAAACTAATTTGTTTCTCTTGTTGAACGCATACTTTTATATCTGTGTTCACACAAAAGGGAAAGCAACCATAGAAATCTTCCTTCCTGGTTCATTCCAAATCTTTTGTAGGGGAGAAATAAATAATATTATGGTTATCCTCCAGAAATAAAAGACTGGAAACTCAAAACCTCCACCTCTTACCATCAGCTTCATCGCTTTGCCTACCACCTTTCTCTTCATAACATCGCCAGATTTAAGACAGACATTTCAAAATATTACAAGAAAATCTGCAACCTTTCTACCACAAATTTAAATGAGAGGACGTCACAGTCTGGGGAGAACATCCTCAAAGCGCTTTCTGCCCCTGCAAATTTATGCAAAATAAGTTGCAGGGATTACTCATATTGCTGTAGATTAGAACACTGATACTAATATGCTTTTGGATTACTTCTCTGGACAACAGTGGTTTTGCAGAAGAGTCCTCCATTCCAGGTTCAATAGAACACACCATAAAAAGAGGGTTTATTAGATTGCATCCAAGGTTTCAATCAGCTACTCAACAACAGAAAGAAAACAGGGATACACAGCAAGTGGGGGCTGCCAGTCTGAGACAAACACCAGTAATGTCAGACCACACCCCAATCACCTCCAGTGCTACATGGTAGATGAAGGATGTATTGTACAAACAAAGGCATTCTGCAATAAAAAGCACTCTCTCAGAGCTCATCTTTCCCAGTTCCAGCAGATAGCGATGTTACCAGCATATGCGATTTTAAATACAATGTCCATTCTTTCACAAATAGTTACAAAAATAGATCTCACTGTTAAATCTTTCCTTTAAAACCACAGATGGAACCACAAGAAGTGAGCTTGTCCAAACGCATTTACACTAACTCCCACTCCATTCCAAAAAGCAGTCCCACAGAGGATGTCTTTAATGCTGTGTAACAGTTCCTTCTTTCCACTCCAGAAAAGTTCTGCAGGTAACTGAAGAGTCTTCCTGGGTTTTGTGCCTTAACTGAACATGACGTTTACACATGATTTCTGCAACAAATTCTTCATGCTACCTCCTCTAAAGCACCCTATATGCAGAGGAACAACTTAATGCTGAGCCAGAACTGCTGTTCCTCTTCAGAATGAGGATCAGAACTTAAGTTCCATATTTTGAGGTCTATTCACACCCTGCTCTGGTAAGAAGCATTAGCATAGCAGAAATGCTGGGGAGTTATCTGGCTCTTCTGGGGGAAAAAATAAAAAAATCACGCAGAAAAAGAAAAAATAGAGATAAAGACTTAATATTGTGTATAATAGAAGTTTGTATGCTCTTCATATTGTTGTCACATACTACAGTGCAAATAAAGAGTCATCTTTGCAGCAAACTAGCACAAAAAACCACATTTTATCACAGAAAAAAAGTAGCATCTAAAACAGATACAGATGAAGCCTACTCTAAAATTGTTGTGCCACGGTGAAGTCTGAGCTCCTCATGCTACATATCTAAAACACAACATATTTGTGTTTGAGGTCAGCTCTCAAACTCAAGAATAAGTTTGAATTTTGTAAGAATTATTATATACTTGGACTTTTGGATTCTTTAGTTATCTATTATTAGCTGGAGTTTAGTTGTCAAGACAACAGTTTCCACTTCTATGAAATGCTTGAACTGTCAGCAAAATGCAACAGTCAATATCAAAGGGTCACCAGATTGGTCATGTCTACAGCCAGGAAATAAGAGTATCTCCTGAGGGTGAGGCCAGGCTGCCATCAGAACAATGGCAATCAAACACAAGGAGAGTGGATATTTCTGACTGAATCACCCAGTAGAAACAGGAGGATTCAAGGAGCAATCCACCTTGCACAAGATCTGCTGCCCTGCTGGGCTTCTGTGCAGTGCACTCCTGCAATGGCCACCCCAAAGCCGAGTACGGTGTGTGTAACATAACTGATGAAAGTACATGTTTCAGTAGAGAAAAATTGGATTTTATGTATCAGAGATATCTTAGGATATGGCAAAAAACACCCCAAAAACATCACAATGCAATGAATTCCTCTTACCCAGGAATTGAAGTCAAAGGAAGACAGCAGTTAGGTACTGAACATACTCCACACAGAAATGTGAGGGGAAAAGGAACATGCTCCCAAAATTAGGTCAAGCCTGATATCAAGAAAGAATAGACACTTTGATTTTTATTTTTTTTTGACTATGTGGTATAAGCATGATAGCAATAAACATATTGCAACACCCAAAATCTATAACTCAGAAGGTTCCTGTATGCCCACAAGTCACCACTGGGAAACCTTGCCAATATGCAGTTTAGTTTTTGTAAAACCAAGTATCTTAGGATCACATCCATTTTCCTTATACTTTATTTTTACCCTCAAAGTAAGTATTTTGTATCAAGAAAAACAATAAAACAGACCCAGCAGACCAACATAATGAAATAATGTGATATCCTCTTAAAAGTTCCAGACCCTTCACTGTGTGACTGTTTGTGTGTGCACAGACAACACACAACTCCTTGGCAGGCAGGTGTAATGTGCTCCCTCTTAGTCATCCCCTTCAGCTCTCCATGAAGCCATAGGTTGAGACAACAGCATAACCATCTTCCCAAAGCATTTTTCCCACCCAACTGGCATTCATTCAGCGCAGGGGAAAAGGACAGAGGGAAGGATACTCACAGGCAACTGTGCACAGAATACTCCAAAGGGCTGAGAGTCAGCCAGCATTAGTCTCTTCAAAGACACACGTGACTAATTTTTTCTTTATATATAATGTATGCTTCCATGCATACACAGCTCCCCTACACAGCCATCTTCTGCCTTTTATCTCCTTGTCTCTCTAAATAGACACTTGCTTTAACTTAGGAGAAAGCAACTATACCCTAACCCCAACCTCAGAAGCAATCCTTCCCTTCTGATGGAATGCTTAATAAATACTTGCAGTACTTAGTCAGAACATTTATTTTGTTGCAAGAACAGCTGGGAATAAACTACCTGAAAGTATCAATATTAGCTCTTGTTAACTCAGTTTGCAGGGAACCAGAATAGCTCACTGGCAGCAAAACTCAGTGGAGAAGAAAAGGCAGGGAGGGAAAGGAAGAACAGAACATCAAAGTACCAATAACCTCCTCAGGATGTGATCCTGAGGGATACGTGGGGAAGTTGTCTGGCAAATTGAAAACAGGCCTCTTGCACAACAGGTGCTTTTGTCGAATTATCATTTCCTGAGATGTGAGAGTACTGTTGCCTGCATAACTGTGTTGGAACAGCTCCTCAGCTCAGTGAAGGCATCAAAGACTCCTCTGCCAGATTCAAATTTTCTGACCTCTCTGGTTTAAGCACTATGATTTTATCTCACAGGTTACTTTCAACATGTGGAAAAGCAACCTCTCTAACTTCTGAACCAATCATGCCTTTGCATTAAACTGGGCCAGTGATAATTGGTTCAGAAATGTTTCTTTTCCTTTAGGTTTCTATATTTACTTCCAACCACAGGTTGAAACCTACACATCATAAGGAAAATTACAGTTGCCTGAGTTGTTGTTCTTAATTATCATTTCGTATTAAGACGTAAATAATATATTTTCTCTTTTTATTTTTGTTAATGGTCATTGCTTCTTTCAATATCCTTGATAACACATTGTAAACATCATACAAAAATTCAGCATTTCAACACTTGGTACTGCATTGTTTTTGATCCCGAACAATAAAACAAGGTTCTTAGATTGCTCAAAATACACCAGTTCCTAAGTTTAAGCAATAAACAATATTGTCACATTGTATTAATGTCCCTGTGGTCCTGGTTTTAGAAGAGAAGATTCTTTCCTCCTAAAAAGTTAATCATCTTGTTCTGTATCTGGCACAACATATAAGAAAATCACCAAGGTCTGTGAACACTGCAAAAATTACACTGCTAACATTTCCCTTTCAAATAGTCACAATCCAAAGACCACCTAGTTGCTGGGATCCTTCTACTAACCTTAAGTTATATCAGATTTTTTTTCTTACACACACCCCAAATCCTAAAGTACTGACATGAGCATTCCTAAAGCTTTGTACAATGCAAATCTTGATGTGTTCAATAGCTCTCCTCACATCAAGAGGACCTATATTTGCACAGACACAATATGCAGTCACTTAAAACATAAGGACATTTTCCCCCTCACAGACATGAACAGAAGTTCAAATTTGAATATATCCCACACTTTCAGTTACAAACACAGACTTGGGTATAAAAGGAGAATCCGTATTGAGAATAGTCAACACGTTTTCTTGGTTATAATCTCACTTGAGAACCGTTCTCTTGCCAATGAACACAGCCAGCCATCAATATCAGCACAGGGCTCCTGCAGAGCTAGTACCAGGAAATTTGCTTTCCTGAAAACTGTATCTAGTAAGTACTTAATTTAACCTCAGTCATCTGGTAAGCTGAAAAGAACAGGGAAGGGAGGAAAATTAAAATAAAGCACCTAAAAAGTACTGATCGGGGAGAACACTTTACTGTGTATTGGTTGATAATCACATTTCCACCTCCTTTACTCTCCCTGTGTTCTTAACAACTGTTAACCTGGAGTTAGAAACAGGAAGAGGCCATTGGGGAGATTTATGTTCTCTTTTTTAATGTGGCATTCAAGCCATAGGACCAAACTATCCTCTTGCAATGAAATAAGTATTGACTGTTAACAATTCATGTCTGACCCCTTCTGCAGTTTTTACTGAAAATGAGAGTAAAGTTGGTGGCAAACCGGTGCCACAGTTTGCCACTTTTCTGCCATCAAGACAAAATTTCTTGCAGTAGCAGGATGACATAAAACCTGCATCCCACACAGAGCCCGTAAATTACCTACTCAAGAAGGCTATTTAAATATTCTCCAAGTCAAATTCAGACCTAGTACCCAGGAAACTCTAAATAAGCTAAGATTCCCAAAGTTTGTGGAAATGGATTAAAAAATAGTCTGAACAACAGTGACAAGAATAGAAATTGTCTTGGTGGTTCTGAGTGACAGATGACAGTCAAGACCACTGTGATGGTTGCTGCTGGGGCAGAGCGAATTTTCTTCACAGTGGCTGGTATGGGGCTGTGGTTTAGATTTGTTATGAACACAGACTTGATAACACAGAGATGTTTTTGCTACTGCTGAGCAGGGCTTACCCAGACCCAAGGCCTTTTCTGCTTTTTACACTTCCACACTGGTGAGGAACCTGGGGGGGCGTGGGAAACTGAGAGGAGACATAACCAGGACAGGTGACCCCCAATTGACCAACGGGATATTCCAGACCATATGGCATCATGCTCAATATAACAAGTGGGGAAATAAGGAGGAAGGGGGAGGCATTTTGAGTGATGGAGTTTGTCTTCCCAAGTCACTGTTACCCATGAGGGAGCCATGCTCTCCTGGAGATGGCTGAACACCTGCCTGCCCATGGGAACCAGTGAATTAATTCTCCTTTTTGCTTTGCTTTCATGTGCAGCTTTTGCTTTCCCTGTTTATGTGAACTCAAATGTTTTCCAGCTTTCATCCTTCTGATTCTCCTCCCAGTCCCACTGGTGGGGGAGCGAGTAAGTGGCAGTGTGGGGCTTGGTTGCTGGCTAGGTTTAAACCATGACAACAGCCAGTTTAATTAAATAATAATGGACAGGAAATGGAGTCTTATTCCTTCCTTAAACTTTTGAGATAGCATGAATCTAACAGCTGCTCATGCAAAAAGAAATTATTAGAAGTCTCTGCGATATATGCTTCATATTGAGTTGTTTAATGGGGTTTTATTAAGTCCTTGCCACAGTTCATAATGGATTCCAAATATTCATGAACTTTCATTTCAACTTTTCTATATGCTAATTACCATAATTATATGTATCATAAGCATGTTTGGATTTTGCGTTATCCATATTTCTCTACCCCATTTTATCAGTAATTTTCAATTATATGGGATACTGTATTTGTACCGTTTATCTTTTACAGTCTCTCTAAAAAGACGATGGAGAACATTAATAAGATCTATAACTATTTTATTTAACCTTAACAGATAAAACTATTTTCAGACAGGTATTATCATGAATAGTTGTTCAACAATTATACTTAATCACAAAAATGCAAAAAAAAAAATATTTAATGACCGGCTCTTTGTGGGACCATTTGACACTACAAAGGGAATAGAGTGTTCACAGCACAGGCACAAAACCAGTACAGAGGAGACTGCACAATGGTACTCCCTCCCCTTTAATCAAACTCTAATCTGATGGTTTTACATTCTGACATAGTTTTGGTGAACACAGACATACCTAATTACAACATGACTTGTTTACCCAGCAGCATATAAGGTTTTGACTGTAAAAGTGATGTTCACAAAACAAATGCACCCTGTAGTATGTAATTTGCTTTTATATGAAAAACCTTGAACAAAAAAATTATACTGTGCCAGCAGTCAGACAGCCAAAATGAAATGTAAAAGGCGGCTAATTGCTTCAACAATAAATAGCAAGTACTTGAAAACAAAGTCAGTGTTTTGGTATCATCCGTGTCTAGTAGGTCAGACTTTGATGTGATAACCCCCTATAGAAGTTAGACATTGTGTCCATCCTTAATTGTGTATTTGAGGTTTAGTGCCTGCTGATCCAAGTTGAAATGAGCCTGCTGGCTTTTTCAGCATTCGTGCCTATCACATGTTCACGCTCACCAAAGAAACTTTCCAGGCAAAAGTCAAAGTCAGTCTTTTCCACTTATTTTCTAAGCCTTTTTTTTTTTTTTAATTTAAGTAGCATAAACACTATGCCACAAAACAGTGCCAAACAGAAACCACACAGCGTAAGGCATAAGGACTTTCAGGTATCTATGTAGGTCTATTTTTTTTTCCTTATTCTGAGTATCCAAATACAATACTAAAAACTCTACCACTGTGAGATCCAAGCAACAGGCATTCCAGAAATTATTCCAGAAAGATGTACCACCATCCTACATTTCTTTTTTTTCATTATGTGTTAAAACACTACCTTAGTATACATAAACTAAATTGGATAAGACAGTCCAATTTTATGTTAATTACTTCTGTAGCTGTCAAGCACATAATCTTCTTCTGAAACACAGCACATCTGCATCACTGGACAGGAACATTTAACAACAAGGAAAACATATTCATCCACATATATGAAGTGCTAGAAGATGGAAAACACTTGGCTAATGGGACAAAGACCTGACATAACCAGTGCCATGCTCTTCAGAAGCAAAATCTCACTTGGGTTTCTATTAGTCTTAAGTGAACAGAAACAAAGTGGGTTCAAAATGATTCTGTATCAATCTCTTTCCATTAAACTACATAGGATTAGCGGCAGGTAAACAGAACTGGGAAATCAGCAGTCGGAGACACAAAAAGATCTTGCACATGTGTCTGTACATGTAAGAAATTAAGAAAAGAAGATTAATATTTCTGGCTATAGAGTCAGACAAAACATATCCAACACATGAGATGCATCAGGAAGATGCCCCATCATTTCTATACATTAATATATTCTCCTACATGGTAAAACAAATATGAAGAGGAGTGAAGCAATGGAACAGAATGAAGCTTCAAAGCAACTGAGTTTTAGTAATATCCCTAATCAAGTTCCAAATTTGGAGTGGAAATGCAAAAAAAGTTAAGGCACTTAAGAAAATTCAAACCCAAATCAAATAAATACAACTAAAACAAAGTAAAGAAGTTCTTCCCAAATAAGAAGTTATTGGTTCTTCTCAGAAATACTCCTGCAGATCTGTTATTCATCAGAAAATCGAATGCATCAAAACAGAAACACTTCCTGTAAAGTACCCTTTTGATGACATCAATAATAAAACACAAATTGAAGCAGGCACTTTTAAAAGTAGAAATTTACAAAACTTCACAGCATTATGACTCTTAATTATTTTTTTAATTTTATTATGCATGGTATTGTACAAGACTAAAGAGTGCATCAATCCAATGCAAATGTAATTTTTGTGGAAAACTACAAAAATGCTTTTTTCATTCTGCTTTAAAACAATCAAGTTTTGATCCTGTAAGCTTTACAGCAAGATGTAAAATCCTCTTCTCTCCAAAAGCTTAATCAAAGTTACTCTGACCAATCAGAGTTACCTCTGAGAGGACTTCTATGTTTTTATAAGGTGATAGGGAAAAAATGCTCTTATTTTATTTAACAATGGATAGTAACCCTGTGACAACAGGAATACAAATAAATATAGATAAGTTCATATCAGTGAAGAATTGTCAGCTCTTTTCCTTCTCAGAAGGGAAACTACAACATTCTTTAATTATTGAGAACATCTCAAGGAAATAAAATTGTTGCTTACTTTAAACACATGCAAGAGTTTTCAGATACTCTTAAGATGGTCACTCCCTCCCACGTGCAAGTAGAGTTGTGTCAACTTTGCTTTTTTTTGGCACTTACTTAGCATTTTTGGAATTAAGATTCTCTTTTTTCATACTTTATTTTCTTCTCCTGACCTTTACTGCACTTCTACCCAAACAGAATCAATTCAAAACATATGAAAAAACACCAAGTTTTGAAAATTAAGATCTAAATGACAATTTCTATATTTAAAAGTATTTCTTCAGAAAAGCCTTCGTCCTGTTACTGCAGATTGGACTAGAACTCCAGAAGGTTCCTTCTGACCTGAATTATTCTACAATTCTCTTTGTAGCATTAGAGGATGAAGCAAAAGTGAGTACAGTTCACCTCTTCAATCTCTACGCTCCTCCATGGAATTGTCCTGATTTCACTTTCACCTACTTTTTCAGCTTAGAACTGCTAATATGCTCACACACACACCAAAAAAAAAAAGTTTTACACCTGTAAGAAGAGAAGCCTCTAGTGTGCAAGAAAGCAAATTTTTTTCTCTGCCTTACTTATGATCTGTTTCTCACCCATATTTAGGACTGGCATTGGCTACTGAGTTTTTTTGTCCTTGAGGTTCACTGAGTATTTGTATCCATCTGCTACTGTAAACAACACCTGTCAGGTAAAATTTACCAAACTCACTAGACAGCGACATCAATCTATATTCAGAAAAAGCTATGACAGTGTCTCGATCCCCAGTGAAATCCACATGAAGTTGCATGTAAACTCCCTTGCAAGACATGGTTGAAGATTTACTAATGGATCCAATTGTACAATGGTCTGAATAAACATTTGCATTTTTCCACATTAAATTCACTAGATTGCCTCAACACAGATTAATATAACTGCCATTAACAAAAAACCTTCTTTTCATCTAAATTTCCTGTTGTTTTGTCCCCTTCTCAACTCAAGTCTGACTCACAGATTAGAAAGCAAATCCACCTAGAATTTGCAACAATGACTTGGCCTCTTTGGACTACAAAAAAGACCAAAATAGTGGGATAGAGTGAGTGGAAAATTAAGAAATCAATGACAGTCTGTCCCAGTGTGCTCTATTTTACCTCAGTAAGAACTGGAGTTCCTGAAGTTTTCACAGCTGGTCTTCCCACAGTATATTTCCAGCACAATTCCTGGAGCTCTGACTTTTTGCAGGGCCATCTGAGATTAAAAATATCTAGAACGTGTATGTTGAAGACTGTGAACCCCTTAATCTTGAACAAACATTTCCATTAGATTCACTGAGTGCAATAATTACCATTACTGGTTTATTCCATGTAGCCAGGTAAAATGTTTACTGTGACAATTCCAGCTCTGACCACTGCAGGAGAAAATCCTCACACCTCCCCTAGTGCTAAAATAATTCCCTAATGCAGGAGCAGCATGATTCCCCATCCAGCTCAGGTCACCCAGGCCTTGCCAGTGCTGATCTCTCCACCACCAGACCCCTGCCCTGCACAGGCTCCCTGCGCAGGAAAGCTGGAGCCGCCTCCCAAAAATGCTCTCACTCAGAACTGGGGAGTACAACATTCTGAGGGAGATAAATAGATCAAACCCACCGAGCCATAAACTTCCTGACAGTCCTGAGCGGGCAGGGCTTTTTTTTCTTCAGAGCAGGGAGTTTTTGGTATTAATTTGAACAGGGAGGAAAGCTGGAGTCTGCTCTGCAGAAACATCTAGTCAAATAAATACGTCATTAAGCTAACTAGCTACAGGATTGTCTAGCAGATGGATGACATCTTGGTTGCTAGTGGAACACTTTTCTATAGCCTTGTTTGAGGCAGACACATATGGCTCTCCCAAGCATTGATGCAAGCTCCCAGATGGACTAGATCATTGCTGACACCTTATTATAAATCCTAGAGATGAAAGAAGGGAGCACAATTTTTGAATCACAACACAGGACTCTAAAATATTCAGACTTCCTAAAAATCAAATTTACAACAGAATATCTTAACTTCTTTATGTTGAAAGAAGCTATTTCTAAGCAGGAACAGAAAATAGGGCAAAATTCTGCATCAAGAAAGACTAGAAGAGCCTTGAGAAAGCTTAGAAGACCAGAAGATCCTTAATGTAAATGCATATCATAACTACATATATGGAGTTACCAATATTACAGCTCTAAGGATGCAAAAAATTATCCGCTGTGCAGCTGTTACTGACACGAAAGAGTTTCCATCTGGAATTTCTTGACTGGGGTGTAAGGGGAAAGGAAAGAAGAGGAAGTCACTCAGACATTACAGATGCATCCCTGAAATGTCTGGACCCTAANAAAAAAGAGAGAGAGAAAGAGAAGTCTAGCCACAAGAGCAACAGGAAAACTAACAGAACTATGTGGGAGATTGGGAGATAACAGAACCTGTTGCACACAGCATTTGGTTTTTTGTAGGTGTCAGGGACACCTGAGAACATCTCAAGTACACAACGGTACTACAGTACATTTTACACATCTAGGTCAGAGGCAGGAAAAAATATTCTTTTGACACTTTTACACTGTGAAAAGAGACTATCCTTAGCATCCATAAGAATTTGACTCTTCAACTTACCCAAATGGAAGACTCAAAGTGCGGGGAAGATGACTTGCTACATATTTTCTTTTCTCTACTGTCTGCTATACCATGTAAACTAAGAAAGTTACATCTTGAGACTGTTACAACTCTGTGACAAAACTTTTCAATTTCAAGACCAAATCGACTCCCTGACTCTGGGAATATGTCAAGAACTCTGTACATTCATGAGTGAGTGAGATGCTTAAGCTGCTAAAATTTATCTGCCTCCACTGCAGTGACCATAATCTTAACAAGCACGCAACCATCTTTGAACAGCTAAATGTGAGACTGCTAACAGGACATAATTCTGCCTCTTACTTTCTCAGACAGACAATTGTCCTTTCAGTATCTTCAACCATAAAAGAATTTCAATGTATTGAAGTCAGAATGGCTCCCAAGTTTTCCTTCACAGCTTTTAGTGTTACTGTTACCTTCTTGACCAACTGAAGAAAGTTCAGAAGATTTTTCTTACAGGGAGAATACAGCAATCCTTGAATTACCTTATAAAATACAATATTTAATAAAAAAAGAGACAAGGGTAACATTTTCCTAATCTCTACTTCCATCACATCATGCACCTCAAGAGAAATGTCCAGGAAAAGTCTTGATTTTGTAAGGGTCACTTATACAAGAGTGTGGGAAGAACAGAATGTCCAGCTGGGTACACTGCATCTGCAGCTACTTCAACTGGACAGTTCCTCTTCCCGGCAACACAGCTCTGTCTGGAAAGCAAGTTCAGCTCCCTTCTTTCTCAGAACCCTGAAGAATATATGCCTCACTGTTCATTTTAATGTTTTGAAATATAAATGCTTTAGAAGATTCTTTGCTATTTGTAAGCATTCCTACGCAAGACACAGGGAACTGCAATTTGCAAACGTCTGTGGTCAAGGCTGACATGAAAAGAGGTAAATTAAAGACCTTAGGCAACAGAGGTTTGGGTTCTCCTGAGGTGCTCCATCAGATGAGCTCCAGATTGAAAAGAAGGGGGAAGACAGATATTAATTGGCATCCACAAAGGCATGATAAACCACAGCTCCAACTAGAACCAGACAATTTCTGGGCTCTCAAAGCAGACAAACCCCAAAAAACTCAAAATTTCTGACCAGCTGAAGGCTTCAGTTTTTAAACTGTCAAATAGAACATATTTTTTTTCTTAATTTTAATATTTAAAAGACTGACAGTTTCAAAAGATAGATACAGAGGATTACTGCAAGTCCCCAAATATGAGGCGAATCCATGAGGAATTTCTTCAACCTCTGAGTTTGCAGCAGACTTCTCTCACAGGCTATCCAATGAAACCACATGTTCCTAAAACACAGCATCCCTAGTCACAAAGTGGGATCCTTGGCAGTTTAGCTCTGTGACAAAGACCCTGAAACCACCAAGCCTCTGGCCAAAACAAGTTTACCAGGAATCAAAGAGAAGTTACGTCTTATTTTGATTTTGGTCAGTCTGTCAAATTTAAAATACTTGCCATGAAACATCCCAGTTCAATGAATTACCATTTTCTGTGCAAATTACACCCACTTGAAAGTTTCAGTTAGGTCCACCTAAGATGCCTCTTCATAGCATCAATATGAAAATCGATCAAGAACAACCAACATGGAGGAAAGTTGAGATAAATGAAGTACAGTGTAAAACACTGAAGTTGCAGCACGGTAAATGTCTACATCAAGAGTCTCTCAGTCATACACAGATGGGTTTAGATCACTGTAATTTAACTTATGTTCTGAATTACGTTCTCCATCAGATGTAAAATGGCCTTTGATTGATTCAAGTCAAATGTATAAGGCTGTTCTGTATTCAACAGAGCATTCACACACAAGTTTAACATACTTTAACATACACATCCTGACTCAACACTTCAAGTGATTTGCCCTGGTGTCTCCATGTAGACATGATTAAAGGCTTTTATCTCCAACCGCTAACAATACCCAGGGGAGAAGAGAGAATGGGAAAAGGCAGAGTCTGTTGCTGGTTGCATATTCAGCTGAAGAGAGAACTCAACCAAAAGACACTTTCAGAATACTTTGCACACCTAACTCCCATTCTGCAAACTAAAGAGGTCCTCTTATTCCTCTCTATACTTCTTTTAATTTCTTTTAGCTTGCTATCACTTTAGGTAATTTTAAACAAAATTATGAATCACTAACCAAATGCTTTTTAACTCATTACTGTGCATTATCAGCACTAAGACACATCAGCACTGTGATATTTCTTTCTTGAAATTTACCTGTTTGCCCAGCCACTCCCTATGAGAAAAAGGAGACCAGGCTACATAGGTTGTTGGAGCTTTCTGCTGCAGAAACTTTACATTATTCCAGCTGTTTTCTTCAAAAGGCTGTAAAGATCATTAGAACAGAAGAGTGATTTTCACTTACAGCTGTAAGTTAGAATCATCATCTCTGTAGTCACTGCAGATGACTTCCTCTTCCAACTGAAGTGAGGTTTATCTCCCCAATCCTTGGCACATTAATCCTGATACTAAAAAGTTAGACTACTGTTGTTATCAATCTAATAAGGCACTGTAAGAATAAAAATATTTGCAAAATGCTTTGATGAGAAAGCTTTGCCATAAGGTACTAAGTAGAACAGGTCAGATAAAGCACACATTTGACAAACACTGGCAGTATTTCTGTTCATCAACAGATGGTTGCTTTTAAAAAAAGTTCATTATTATAAGCTATGTGAAAGTAGCCACCAAACAGTACCTGTATTCTACATTATGCAAGCTGCTTTAATTGGACAGATGGATCACATGTTAGAGGCTTCCCAATTAAATAAGGATAACTCATACTTTAAGACATTTTAAGTAAAAATAGAGTACTTGCAACAAGTTAAATCTCAAATGTGCTGTTAGAGCCTGCTAGAAAGGTTATTGCAACAGTAAGAGGAACACGAGAGGGTCACAAAACCAAGAAGCATCTCTGTTGGAAATATCCATAGAACTCCCTTCCACCTCACTTCTAATACCTATATATAAGTTTGATGAGGAATTATAGTCAACACAAACCTTCTGTAAAACAAAACACCTACACATGAACTGCACTGGCCAACAGATGCCATTAGTCAGCCCAAGTCTAACTTTTATATGACCAGTTGCAATCTTTAATTTAGGAGTACTGACCCTTATCTGTATGCATTTCTACAAACGTTCAATTTAATTTTGCTTAGCATTAGTTAAGCAAAACCTACAAAACCAGTCACCATTGAGGTAAAGTTGTAAGGAAAGAACTCACAGAAGGCACCAGTTCAGCAGCTATGGAGATTAAGTTGGGTTATTTATAAGCGTTCCTCACATTTTCTCTCCCACACCTTCTGCTGTGCTCCTCAACTGACCCTATGGGCAGAAGCCAGGGAACTTACTTTTGTCTTTTGAAAATCCCAAGAAACCATGGCAAACATCTAGCTGACATTCTGTACAGTACAGGCCCAAACACGCTCCACATATTAGCATCACTTCACTCAATAACCAAGGGTACAGCAGAAGCAGAAAGTGAAGCAACACCATTTACACCCAACAGTTTAAGAAATACTGTTACATTCAGACAATATTAAGTACATCCCTACTAGATACAGGACTAACAGACTCATATTAATTCTTGCTTCATGTGTCATTAACACCTAATGGAATGTTCAGAGGTGTTTACAAGTCCAAAATAATAATGGATCACTCTTAATTAATGCAGAGGAAAAATTTCATGAAAGTCTCAGTGGAAGAAGGAGGCTGTTGAAGAGATTGCTTCATATCTAAGTCACAGACTGCCCCTTCCTGAAATGGAGAACAAGTAGGTTACACGTGTAAAAAAACAAAATAATGGGCTCAGCCACACAACACAAAGAGATAATTAAAAAAGAGTCATTTTCCTTCCAATAACCCTTGGAAACAAGAGTGGAACGTGTGTTTAAAAAACAGAGTACTGTTTGAAGATGCTTCAAGTACTGGTGCTGAAAATTGACAAAACACAGTACCCTTATAGTAGCATATGCTGGATAATATGAGTTAACACTCGACACTTATTTTAGAATTCTAAGCACATTTCAGGGTTTATCCAGAAGAAAAAACTATTTTCCAGTCTCTTCTCAATATGAGAGAGGAGATTCTAGATTTTATTTTATTAAGCATTAATGTTTGTTCTAACAGAAACCCTAAGATAATTCTGTACTGTCCTCAAAATCACAACTTAAATACACTCAGTGGTCCAAGGTTATGACAGAATCATTCAAACCTCAAGGTATTTCTCAAACAAACATGCAAAAAAAGCATCTTCCCCAGAGGTCAGTACATATTTTACAATTTCAGAACATAGAAACTAAATTAAATACTGGATTAAAAAAGAATTGAAATCTCCAAACTCATCTTTTACAGGCAATAAAAGTTCACTATCATAACTACATTTTTTCAGAAGTAGATTTATTAGCAGTTTTTAACAAAAAGGGTACCAGGGTGTTTAGCATGGAAGAAATCAAGAACATCAGGAGATGGAAAGACAGGGACATCCCAGCAGACACTTCATCAACTTGCTCCACTCTCATGTGCAGCATTTCAGCAGTGTATCTTTTCTAGGCAATACTGTCCTGCTTTTTAGAACTAATCCTAAACACGTGCTGGATTAAAAATGTGGTTACAATGTCCAACAATTTCTTGGCTTGTTTTCCCTGTCCTATAGACAGCCAGGAGTCAGTATCAACACAGATAAAACTTTGCAAAGATCTCCACACAACTGGCAAAATACACTTGTTCTTTTATCCACTTCAACCAGCATCGAAGTCCAACGAAGTCCAATATTTTCAGTTCTCAGCTCACCTTAGTGAAACCAAACAAAACTAAACAGAAGCATCAAGATTTCAATTTAGTCCTACCCAACAGTACTCACCAAGTAGGTGCCACTATTCTAGTGAGTAGAATTCCTCTAAAGAGGCACAGTTGTCCAAAATGGTGAAATACACAACTGAAACCTGCACTGAAAAGCAGGTAATAAGCATACATGTTTCCAATTTCAGCCATGTGCAAAAAAAAAGTCCTATTAGAATTATATTGGATTAAAAAAATATTTTCAGTCATTCTTCTACCAACTAAATGTCTATTTATAAATTTGTCTGTAGAGGACTAATGCTTTTTTTGGGTGGGTAAGGGAGAGACTAAAGCCTGGGAAAAATGGTGAAAATGTTCATGCTTTAAATGTCTGAAATAATGTTCAGTTGAGAATATAACCAAGTTTGCTCTGCCAACCTTTAAAGACTAAACATCCGATTCAACACAAACTCATATATTCTGGTCTTAATTGCAGTCTTATGGAAAAAGACCTCATCTGGGTGAATGACTGATTCTTCTAACAGTTATCTATCCATCAGAGGGTCCATTACACCTGCAATTCTACTTAACATGTAGCAAAACGTAAGCTCAGCAGCATCAGGCAGAGCCCCCACCAGAGGTTTACACTGAGCAGAGGTGTTCTAGCAGCAGGAGTTTATCTACCCCTGCCATGTAACTTTAGCAGCCTTTCGGTGTTGATGCTGGTAGTCACTGACTTCCTTTGTCCCCCAAATTGTCTAACAACATTTTCAAATGCTTTTCAGTTTTAGCAGATAACAAAATGTAAAATCACTATCATTTCTATCCTCTTTTGGTGCTCTCCTCAAAAAACTAACCCCCCTAACTCTCCTAATAAAACTGTATTTCTCTGAGAGCACAGCTCTCTCAATTTGAAGCATCCAGACTCCTGCTCCCAGCAAGTTTTCAAAATCCTGTGGTAAGGATTTCTGATCAGTTTCTCTGCAAAATGCAGACATTAAAAATAAATTATGGGTGTGGATGTGTCGCCTTCCCAGCCCTCTCCCCACCGCATGCACTTCCACCCCCAGCTCCTTTGCTGGTTTTCATGCAGATTTGTGCCAGACATTCGGCATCCTCATTAAGTGGTGTCTGGCAACCTGCCTAAGCTTTAGTGGGTTCTGGGAATGCCAATATATTAACCAGAGGACTTTCTGCATACCCTGGAGAGATTTTTATTCTAGAAAAGTCAACCATTTGGCACTAAGAAAACTTACTTCAAATCTAGGAAAGCTCTCCATTGGCAATAAGAAGAAAAAATGCATTTACATTTCTTCTTAATTTCTGTCTCCTACCTGAAAGAAAAGTTTGATGTAGATCCAGATCATTCAAACACAGTTTAAAAGGTCAGAGTGTTGTCTGTAGTAGGATTTTAGAGAAAAGTACAACAGATATGAACAACACAGACACAGTACAATATCAAGAAAATCATTCATTTTCAGTCCCTTGTCTCTTGTGACCAAAATAATCTTAATCAGGATGATTAAATTTACCCATTATTATGATGAGTGATAATGAATGGTGATACGGGTGCTTGAAATATTCCATTGCTTAACTAAACAATATGAAAAGGCATTTAGTAAAAGGCATCCACATTTAGCATACTCCAAATATGCTAAATCAAAACATACACTACAGAAATGCATATATTAAATAAATATAGATGATGAATACCAAGACATTCTGCCAGCATGAAATACAGGACACACTGTAATGTCATGGTCTTATTCACCTGCAAACATTCTTTCTACTGTTGCCCCCTTAGAGTCACTATTATTCAACTGACAGACTCAGAAGAAAGCAAATAAAACTCCTGTCTAACAGAAAAAACCATCAAATTTCATGACCAAATGCAAGGTTCAAAAGAACACAATTGGAAAAAAAAAAAGCCTATGGCTTTCCGTCACTTGAATATTCTGCCTGTGCAGCACATAAAAAAAGTTAGAGTCCACTGGACAAATGTGCCATTTCAAGACCATTTCTTCAGGCTTCTGTACCCAGGGAATCCAATGCATTTCAAGAAGTTAGTCAGGTAATCTGCTACGATATAGATATCACTATCCATTACTATTATAAATGTCTTCAAACTGACATTTACTTTAAACTCACCATCTTTCTTTGTGCAAAAAATTGCCAACTTCCTGGCATCATCTCCAAAACACCACGGTCCCTTTATAATGGCCAATTAGAACCAGAGATTCTGCAAGAATCAATTAAAATCACTTCCATTTAAATGTTTTAGTGTACTAAGATTATGTTTGGTGTGAAAGAAATTTTTAGCTATCTAGGCTGCCTTTGCTTAGATATCAACCTTCTAGGCAAGACAGCTATTCTTAAAAATAGCTGTCAACTGAGAAAAGAAAATGTATATGTATGAATCATTTCACTACAGGGTTGGATTCCCAGCAACTGATGCACCACTGTTCTGGCATCGGTGCCTTTAACGAGCAGCTGATACTAGATTGGTGCCATTGAAGAATTTCACGGTTACCACAGAACCAATCTGCAGAAAAATTCATCTCCAAACTCCTAGAAGTATTTGCATTCCTTAACTGGCAGTTCACTTGCAGGGAGCTGTTTTGAACCATTAAAAACCAGACAGAAAAAAAAAAAAAATACTTTTCCTAGACCACTCACAAGTTAAGTGCAATAACCATGACTCCTGATGCAAGAGTTGTTGGACAAGCACGCACTTTTTTACACTTCATTTCTCTTAGAGACTGTGCCAAGTTAAAAGTATTTTAAGGTATTTCCCCATTATTTCAATAATTATTTACTTCTTTCTGGCACATTATATCCACATTTGGAAAGTATTTGAAATTATTTCAGATGGTGTCACTGACATGAAACTAGTTCTTGGTAGAAGGGCAGCACTAGACAGGGTACTGCAGAGCAGCTGAAAGAGAACTAAATTTTGGTCAAGATAATCAGAAAGAGAACTTTCCATTGCCTCTTCCCCACCACCCCCCTCTGGCAAAAACGCATGTTCAATTCAAGGAAAACTAACAGCTCCTCATTTCAAGTCTCACTTTAATGTCCTATACAAAGAAAACAGCATTTTATCTACCTTAAAATAACAAAAGGCCAGGTCAATTCTAAATTCCTAGGTTAAGCTACTGCTCAATAGCTGTAATCTTACCACATTTAATACAATTGTGCCTCAATCTTGAATGTCAATTTCCTTCTACTTCCACAAATTTTCTTGTAACAAGCCTAGGGTGCTGAAGACTGCATAGAAAACTTCATCAGTCAAATGCTGCCTAGTGCCTGTAATGTTTCAGTTAACAAAAACCAATGGTCTGAAATATTGTGTCTCATATTATTAACTCATTCTGTGTTACACACTGATCACCACTTAGGCCCACTCTGGTATCTGAATTTACTGAAGAATATTGATATGCCTTATGTGTATGCAGCAATGATCTTCACAGATCCGAGTCAGAACTAACTATGCTGGTATAACACAAAAAGATGTGTTTCTACTTCTACTCATAACTGTAGAGAGCTGACACATTCCAAGTTGAGTTCTCCTCACGCTGGTCACTTTGTGTATCACAGTAACTTAATACTTGGTGCTAAAACACCAGTACAGATATAGAACTTCAGATTATCATCTCTATCTCAGCTAATATGGACAAGGGGATGTTGATTAGGCTGCTTCCCACCAGTGCACTCCAGCAAAACTTCCCCTTTCATTTACAGCCATGAAGCCATAATATTTATATGTTCATTAGAGGAACCAAACACATGTGCACCATGTACAGTAATTTAATTCTACTCAAGGGTGCATCATCTGTTATTTAGAAAGCTATGGATCATTGCAAAGAATAGGTTTTCCAAAACATTTTCCTAGAAATGCAAATGGAAGGCAGAATTGAAGTTTTATCTAACCTACATACCTAGGTGTTGAAGGACCAGCAAGAACACTGCCTGTACTTAGGCAGCATCTATGTCCTTACCTCATGTACAACTACCAGTAATTGCCCCTTGGGCTTTCTTACTGGCAAAAACGCTTTCCCTTTTTGGCCAGCTTCAGATTTATGATGCTGCAGACACTTCATTCTTTGTGTTACGTGATGCACCTTTCCAGTCCACAAATATTTTAATGCAGGATTTTTTTTTTGGAAGAAGCAGGGACAAGCCTCTTAAAGGAGCTTTCTATCCTGACAAGAAGATGTCCATGTTTTTAGATGAACAAACTTTTATAACACTAAACAGTATTTCTAACACCATATAAAATTATTCACCAGATTTTTGTTCTCCTGCACGAACATCATTTGCTATTCAGAAAAGCTTCTGAATCCCACAAAAATCTGTACCATGCTAGGTGTTAAGATCTCCTAAGAAAACAGAAGTTACTTTCGCATTTTGCCTGCTTCCTGTTTGTTCTTTACTGAACTTAAACCTACACGCAACGGTGTGTTTGCCTCCTCAGCAAGCATCAAACCACAGCCTACACAAAACTACCTACCCACCTACATGATGGAAAACCTGGCACACCATTCAGAAATTTGGGATGCACATATTCACTGCAAACAATGCAGGCGGGCGTCTGATACAAGCAGGCAAAGCTAGACTTCTAATAAACTTTTTTTTAAGGAAAAAAAAGGCACTTCATCAAATATAGGTCACTGGTGCGTGAGCCCGGCAGCCGCACTGCCGCTTTGCCTTCCTGCGAAAGTTGCCCGCCCGGCGCTGGGTGCGCACCGCGGCCGGGCATCCTCGCCAGGGTCCCCCCGGGGGGCCGGGCATGCTCCGGCAGCCGGGCTGTGACACCAGCCCCGAGCGGAGCGGCCGCACGGAGCTCCGGCATTCACTCCGGAGTAGCCGGAGAGGACGTGCCGCGCACTCCGTGCTCCCCAGCGCCCTGCCCGCCGCCGCGGCTCCGCAGCCCCGCTCGCCTCCGCCTCTCCTGCGGAGCCCCGGAGCCGGACGGCGGCGGGCGGCAGCGGGGCTCCCCGGAGGCCCCAGCCGGCGCCCGCTATCAGCGGTACCTGTCACGCTGCCCTCGCCCCGGCCGGCACCCCCGCTGGCCCCCCAGGTGCGGCGGAGGGACGCGCTCAGCCCGGCCCCGGCAGCGGCCGTGGGGGGCC
>VZRF01004009.1:270577-364903 GCA_013396875.1 Vireo altiloquus | reverse complement strand
GGTGGATGTGCGCGGCTCTGGCTCCGCGGGACCGGCCCCTACAGCGGCGGGGGGCGCCCCGAGTGCCGGCCGGGACTCGCCTTCGTGGAGAGAAACGTAATGAGGTTCAGCAAGGCCAAGTGTAGGGTCCTGCACCTGGGGAGGAATAGCCACAAATACCAGCACAAGTTCGGAGTTGACCTTCTAGTAGAGAGCAGCTTTGCAGAAAAGGACCTGGGAGTCGTGGTGGATGACAAGTGGATGACATGAGCCAGCAGTGCCGTCGCAGCCAAGAGACCAAATGTTATCTGGGGTACATCGGGAAAAGTGTGGCCAGCAGATCAAGGGAGGTGATCCTCCCCCTGTACTCGGCCCTAGTGAGGCCGTATCTGAAGTGTTGTGTCCAATTCTAGGCTCCTCAGTGTAAGAAACACAAGGAGATGCTACAGAGGGTCCAGAAAAGGCCAAAAAGATGGATCATCTCTCTTATGAGGAGAGACTCTGAGAGCTGGGCCTGTTTAGGCTGGAGAAGACTGAGAGGGGATCTCATTAATGCATGTAAATATCTCAAAGGTGGATGCCAAGAGGACGGTGCCAGACTCTTCAGTGGTGCCCAGTGCCAGGACAAAGAGCAATGGCTATAAGCTAAAAAGGAAGTTGCACCTCAACATGAGGGAGAACTTCATTACCTTGAGGGTGGCAGAGCCCTGGAACAGGTTGCCCAGGGAGGTCATAGTCTCCCTCTCTGGAGACATTCAAAACCCACCTGGGTGTGTTCCTCTGTCACCTGCTCTAGGTGACCCTGCCTTGGCAGGAGGGTTGGACCAGATGATCTCCAGAGGTCCCTTCCAACCCTCACGATTCTGGGAGCTGCTCTGTTAGTGTGGAAATGGCCCAGATTAGACTCGTGGCGAGGGGCAGCCCTGCCACACACCCACCAGCCCTCAGGCAGCCCCTGACCTAGCATCTCTGTAAAGGTCAGGACAGGCACAGGATGGGAGAAACAAAAAAAGTACACTTTGTCCCATGCAGAATGAGAAATTTTTTAACTTTCAAAAAAATGTTGCAAGACAGGAAAACCCAGTTCACGCCATGGCCCAGCAGGCACAAACCCAAGGCAGCTTCTGTCTTGCCTGTGTTCACTTGCAGGCACTGTCCATTCCAGGCTCAGTAATGCAGTCCCACATAGAACTGTCAAGCATGCCCTAGCCCTTGGCCTCCCCCTATCCTTGTTAATATCCTTTGGGATGCAGGCCTGTGGTATAGATTATCTTGTAAAATGGCCACCCTCATCTCAACTATGCCCCAAACCACTTGGGAACAAGTAAAGCAATCAAAATTGCTATTAGATGTTTGAATGTAGGAATATTTATGCACACCATTCTCACAGAAATAAAGAAATCCCTGCTTCTGGGAGCACTGGAACACACAACCCAGAGAGGTTGTGGAGTCTCCCTCACTGAAGATATTCACTAACCATCTGGACACAATCCTGTGCAATGTGCTCTGGGATGACCCTGCTTGAACAGGTAGGCTGGACCAGATGACTCACTGGATCACTCATTCTGTGATTTCTGTTAATTTAGAGCATCAGCCTCAGCTCACATTCCCATCCACAGTGCACTCTGAAGACTCTTCCAAGTTATACCTGTGACCCTAAGTGGAGAAATAGTAGGGAGGAGGTAACATCAAGAAGTGTAAACGTTGCTACTTTAAGCATGTGCAAATTTGATTCAAATGTGCTTGTTTCCCTTCTTGCCTCACATCTCCCAAATTGCAGGTTGGAAGGAAGATGTAAGTCTGTTGGAAGGAGCCAGGAATCTGCCAACCCAGAATCCAGAGCGCCAAGCTATGAAGATCATGGAGGCGATGGCCTGAAGTTGGTGCTGTGGGTCACCATATGACTGGAAAAGGGGGAATTAGCAGATTACTTCCGAAACAGAGAAACAGTCAGAACAGCGGAGGAAGATTATTTTAGCAAACATAGTTTGGATTAAGCCACAAGGAGCCAAAGGAACATCATACACTACAGAAAGGAGGCGCTTCCAGTAATATGGATAATTACTGGGGCTACTTGCCCTGAAAGTTTCAAAAATCATCAAGAGGTCACAGCATTAATCCATAACTTGGTATTTATAATTTATTTATTTACAAACGAACAAGTTGGGAGAACCTTGATTTTAAGTTTGCTCTGTAGTTAGCCACCAAGGGTCAAGTGCTCCCTTTCCAAAAGTGCCCTGGTAATCTGTATATACTTCGTAACAAATTAATCTGACACACTTCAGCTGTATTCCCTTCAATGACTTCTCAAGGAATACCAGTCATTCACTTCCATCAAAAGAGTCTTCCCATGTGCAGAGGAATATCCTAACCCATAGAAAACCTTGTAAAGCATAACAAAATCACCTACAAAGTAACAAATTATTTCTATACAATAGCTCTTGAGTGAAAAGATCTGCCTGGCAGCAATTTGGGATATTTTGGGCATGTAGGAGGAGGACAGCAAAAACCGATAAAAATGCATAGACATGCTCAGAAAGCATTGTGATGGATGCATGTCTGGACAGTGAAATGCCAAGAACACTCTATGCTGCTGATATGCTTGTTCCTATCCAAGATGTCTCTGGAAGAGACAACCTGCAACCTAAGGGGACAACATTTCCTCAGATATACAAATTCCTTTACCTTTTAATCACCAAAATTTCCATTAAAAGTTCTGTGCAGTGTCTAACTCCACTTAAACGTGTCTCAAGAACATCAATATTTTTGAAGCTTTGAGAGACAGTTAAAGGGAGTGTTAATATTTATTCCCTGACAAAGTTATAAATCATAGGAGACCTTGGAGTTATGTAGAGGTTTCACTATAAAGAGAATCCCAGGGGGAGTTGGGTTATATGAAGAAACTTATCTTAAAAAATAAAAAAAAACCCCTCCAATATCTCTTCAGTGAAAGCCATACTCACAGTATCATGATATTGGGTTCTCATACCCATAAGGTTGCACAGACATCCTGACCATTTGTTTCTTGGATAAAAAAGGGAAAATTCTTATAATTGATTTAAGGTGTAGACAGATCTGTGTATGATTTTCATTCTTTTCCTTATCTTTCTCTCTAAACATAGCAATGGTATAGTTAATATTCATTCTGTTGGGGGTTTTGTTTGGATTTTTTGCTACTTTATCATTCATCTGATAGTAAAAAGTGACTTCAGTGTTACCGGCAGACAGCAAGGTGCTCTGTTCCTAAGTGCAGCTTAACAACAGAAGCACCACTTACCCCTGGCATGTCCAGAACCCCGATGCAAGAACCAAGGAAACGTGGCAGACAGGATCTCTGCTAGTCTGTAATAAATACTTGGCCCAACCATGCTATTAGATATGGTAGGAGATATACAGTCTGGTGAAGCACTTAGGTCTGAGTGTCCATATCCATCCCTGGTGGGCCCCTTGTCTGGGATTGTTACATATGCTGTAACTGCTATCACTTCTTCCTTCCCAGTCTGGCAGTCTGAAAGACATGCTGCACTGCTAGGGAGGAAGTCAGTGGGGAAAGCAAGTGTTTGAACAATTATACTGAGAAGAACAAATTTGAATCCAGGGACATAAAGGCTGTTGGTTTTAGTTACTGGTGACTCATCTTGTTTCCCGCCAGGCAGCCACAGATCAGTGTATTTCAAGTATTGCTGATTCCTATTATCTGTTACGCTGAGAGAACAGGGAGGAAGAAATTAAAAACACTCAAACCACAGTAAGAACACAGCTAAATAATATATGGGCACATGTCATAAACCAGCCTTGCTAAACTACACATAAAAGCATTCTACAAATAAAACACCTAAAACTAGTCAGAAGAGTATTTGGTAAGGTTTGTTACAGGTCATCCAGATTCCTCTCCCAGTTGTCCGCCATGAACAGATAAGCATTGTTCATAATTATAAACCTGGACTGTTTTGCAAAAAAACACTGCAACCTTACTGGAATCCTGCAGTACACAGGGACAGAAACACCTTCACTATGCCAGCTTCCAGAAATCCCCACTCAATCTAGCCTCTGAAGTGTGGGGCAGGGCTTTGTTTTGGTGGTTTGGTGGATTTTTGGTGGTGGTGGTTTATTATCATGGCAGAGTCTAGTGAGGGAAGCATCACAACAAAGGAAAACATGACAATTCTCTCTCACTAGAGCCAGGAAGTCATATTCTTTCTCTTGAATGATTCCCAAAAAGGTCATTCATTCCAAGGTCTTCCACTCTCCTTCTTGATTAGACAAACCAGAGTACACCAGGGGATAAAATTTCTATATTAGGCAATTTATGGAACTAATGGCAAGCAGTCAAATCTCCTCAGAATTTTAAAAATTAGTAACATACAAAAAAACATACCACAGGCTTGCCGTTAGGGTTTTGACCATTTTGAAGGAAAAAGATCAGTTAAATATTCTAGGAAAAGACTCTGAAATTTTCCAAAATGGTTCAAGATCTAATTCAAATTCTCATGTTTCAGTCGCAGAGGGATGGAGGCCTCAGTCCACAGTGGGCTTCAGAGAGGTGCAGGGCCTTGGCATGCACCTCAGTGCCCCAGCAGATGTGTGCAGATGGGCTTAATGCAGGGCCCCTTGACCAGACACAGGACCCAGACTGTACTTCCAACATGTCACAGTGGTGGGAAATTGTGTCACTCCAGTGACTGCACCGTCCACCTTGTATGCCTTGTTAAGTAGGTGGTAGGTACGAAAGCAATGACAGGAGGAAAATGTACGTAAGGATGTAAGGAAGACAGCACAAGAAAGATTACTTATAATGTTATCCTGTTGTAGAAAATTCTCTGCCTGTTCTAGTCATTCACTGAAATTAGACTCCAGCTCGTTTGTTGTTCCTGGGTGCACACACATACACATTCTGCAACATGCTGTTCATCTGCCAATCCCACCCACACACCTGCAGACCCCATCACTAGCTGCCAATCTCAGTTTTAGATAATCCCACATAACTTAAGACATGTTTTGGTTTCTTTGTCATGATGGACATAACTAAAAAAGGTTTTCATGCTAAATAAAATGTAATGTCAGACTGTAAACTTAGTGAGCTCTATGCATATCAGAAGCACCCCAAGACTACCTAAACTGCTACAGCAGCAATGCCACCTTCTTTTTCCTGAAAGGAGGCCTAAAGCAAAAGAGTTGACAAGTCAGCACAGATCAGGTTGCCAGGTCTACCTTCAGCTTTTGCTAAATTAGCCAAGAAAGCTATGGTATCAAAACTCCCTGCAAGGAACCAAGCGAAACCGACTGCAATCAAATTGTATCTCACAAGCTAATACCATGTACATTACCATAACAAACAGAAATTACACGCCCTGTTAAGAGGGGCTGGACTACATCTTATTATACAGGGTTAATAATGTATGTAGCAATTAGACAATATTTGATCATCAAAATAGAAACAAATTCTTGTCCTAAGCTGACCATTCTACAGGATGTATTCTGTTGTCATCAATTTACAAACAATTTACAAATAGGTATGATTTCAGCTTCTCAAAACAAAGTCTTGGCCATGTGAAAGGTACAAGATTTTTGTTTATAATACAATTTCCCAAATATATTTTTAATATTTTTCCCAAGTCTCAGACTGATTTGTGTTGGAGGACAAGCCCTAATTTTCCATGATATAGATACAGAATTTAAGTTATAAAAGAAATATGATTTGCCTTAAGAATGTATTGTGAGAGTGGCATAATCGGGAACTGATCCAAATTCTCCTGGCATTCTGTCTACCAGATCACAAAGCAGCTATTCACTGCTTGTTATTCTACACTTTTTGATTTAATGTACTACCAAAACCCCCTTTTAACCCAGAAACATTTCCATAATTATTTTCTTAGCTACTAGTCCTACCATACTGGCTTATGTCAGTTGTGAGGTAAGTAATTAGTTTGCAAAGCACTTTTAAATGAAGGAATTGACAAATATTGTTGGAAAAGATCCTCATTTCAGGTCCACATCAGAAATCCCACAGATTTCAGTAGAACCATGATCTGACTGATTTTACACAGACAGAAAACCTATAGAAAAATTATTCAATAAAAAATGTCTTGCCCACCTCCTACATCAAATGAAGCCATGACCCAAAAACTCCAAAATTTTAGAAAGTCTTCCATGAAGAAAGGGATATCATATGAGAAGAATGCATAATAGAAATGATAATCAAGAACAGTATCATCATCATCATCTTATGTTTAACTGTAATGGTAAAATCCCTATTACAATCCATAACCTGGGTTTATGTTCACTAATATCATAACTCCTATTCAGCTGCCCATCTTCCTACCTTTCATAACCTTCCCAATAACTGGACACATCCATTTGTTTAAAAGTCACTCTATTCTTCTTCAGGTCTTCTTAGAATATTTCTTTCTATTTAAGCACTAAAAAAATACCTTGTTTTTTGCATTAAGGACCATTTTCACTGTTTCCCTGGTACAGTACAGAGGCATCTGGTCAGCGCTTAAACTTTAAAATATAATTGTCTTCATTTTAAGAACCTTACCTTTCCAATAAAGTTCTAGTTCTGCCCCTTCAACTCTCCCAAAAGATAAAGCTTCAAAGCTCTGAGAAGTTCCCAGTGTCCACTTACTACAACTCCTCCTTTTCTCTTTCTAGGTTTTTCCCCCCACCTCTGCTTTTGGACATCTTTTGAATTAAAGTCTTTGTATTAATGCAGCATTGAAAAATCTGAAGGTTTCACCATCAGAGAAGACAATTAAATTAAAGCAAATAGGTTGGACTAGTCAAATTGCATATGTTGTCAAATAGTATAGTAGATGAGTGTTTTTCATGCCTAATAGGAACCCTACATCACCTTCAGGAACCCCAGGCTAACACTGGCCACTGAATCAGATATCCATACTGTCCAGAAAGAGCACAAGTGGAACCTGCTGCTGACCACATGCCTGCTTTGCTTCATCTGCTGCTCTAAGCTAATGCATTTTTGCATGCCTGGAAAAATGTTTTCACAATTGCTCACAGAAATACTTCAAATAAGACTCTGATGCCTTGAGTTTTAACTTTTATATTTTTCAAATCCTGTACTGCCTCATGTGTAGCTCTGAAGTTTCTTGTAGCTTGTTAACTTCTGCTCTCTCATGGTAGGTAGACATAACAAAGCCTCTCCAGGCTTGCTCTTCAAGGACACTCAGGCTGTCCTAGGCCCAACAAGCATAAACCAAAAGCCTCTAAAGGGGGGGTTAGCTTGAGGAAATTACATAATTAACTGAAGCTTTAATTGGAGAATTAACCCTGATATGCAAATGAACCAAACATATAAAAGTGTGAAGAACTCGTGACCTGTTGTCCATCTTGGGATCCATCTTGGCAATAGCCTCTGGACACCCCAGGGTGTACCTCTAAAGGCTCTTCAAATAAATACCTACCTTTATTCCCTTATTCTTGTCTAGTCTCTGTATTTTCTGTGGCTACTTCAGGCATCACTGTTAAATCATTTCCTTCAAGGTAATCCTCCCAAAGGGATCTTAGGAACTGTTCCCTATACTCTTTCTTGTTAAATGAATCTCAGGGACTTTTTTTTATCCTCTCCACTGTTTTTGCATGTCACCTATAACATATTTTTAATATTGAAAATCTGCATACCACGCAGTTGTTTAATGCTTTCCATTAAAGGCTCTCAAAGCATTTTGTTGTCACTAACCAGTTCAATCTCACCAATCCAGGCATACAGAAGCATTATTCCTACTCTATAGACAAGAAAACAACTACAGAGAGAGCTGACTGGCAGAATTCGTTCCTGCATTCAAACTCCAACCACTAGGTCACAAACTGCTCGCAAAAAGACAAACTGTTCTCTAATGCTCAGATCTGTAGGACTTCATTAACAGGAGTTCCTTCAATAACTTGCTGTGTCTTCTCTCAGATACTTCCTTAGCCACTCATTTATTGGCAGGTTACCTACAGATGCTAACATACCATACAGACACCAAGAACAGAGGCCAAAAAAAGAGCAAGCTATTAAAAAGTCTCTTTCCTAGTTATTTTAGCATCAGTTTAACAAGTTGCAAAAGTGCAAAATACATAAAAACTACAGATTTTTACATGCTTTTCCTTTAACACACTGTTTACTGCTTGGGCTACCATCTTCAGCACTCTTCACTGTCAGATGAATCACTTCGAGCAAGACACTACTGGAAAAAATATTCAAACTATGTGAAAGGAAAAAAGAGTTTCTACATCTCAAAATTTTAACTTCAAAACTCTATTTTATCTTTATAGGTACCATCCTAACTGGTCATATATAGATCTCTCAAGTGAGTATTAGAAGTACTGAGATGTGCCCTATCATGTTGTGAAAATAATACCTCAATTCAGATGTTTAACATAATGATATGCAGAAAACCCCCCTGTATTTCTCTCTCAAATCTAAGGAGTGGGAAACTACTATATTCCAGGATAGTCTTCTGCAAACTGATTAGAAATGGTACAGATTATACACTTTGTAATACAGACTTTCACAAGTGAGCCAGTTTTCCTAGGTCAGGAATTTACACAATAGGCACTGATGCCATATACTAGAGTTTTGGTGATTTTTTAAAAAGTTAAATGACATGAAGGATTGTAATCCTAACACTGAAAAAAAATTCCTGTTGCAGAGTAATACAACTTTGGAAATTCTTCTGATGTAATATTAACATTTGCAGAAACATGAGTCAACTTACACTGTGAAATTAACCTCTACTTTTGTTTATTTTCTATAATTACATTACAATTTCTAGAGTAGTTATTCCTTCATTGCATAGAATGGAAACTGCTTAAAGAATGAATCAGCAATACATATGGAAAGAAGCTCCCCTTGGTAGAAACTTTGCCTCACTTGTGCAGATTGACATCTTGCTCTTGTTTAGTATCGTATTCACTACACCACTAACAGTAGGAATTCATGAATGAATTGTCACAAGTTAAGCTAGGATGTCAAATTTACTATAAATCAGTTAATCTTCAGTTGTTTTCCATAAAATGTATACTCTGTCCCAGCAGTGCATGCAAAAGAAGTTGGTCCTTAACCAAGAAAATAAACAGCTTGGAATTGGCTCACATTGACCTGACAATAACAATTTGCATGCCGGCAGTTAATGCAAAACAGCTGACTTGGAGTAATTTCCTTAGAATGAGGAGAGAGACCAAGCAGGTTATTCGTGTATGTATACTCTCAATATACATGCCCTTACATTATGTCAGACAGTCTGGCAATTTGATAAAATACAGCTACACCTGGAGCTTATGCCAATCTAAGTTACATTGTTTCCAGAAATTTTCACTTCTTCAAGCTACATCTTTCCAGCAAGGTGAAAATGTGTGAAATAATGTCTTTGCTTCTCAAACTTGACACTTTTCACCATTGTGCAAACAAGGGCATATAAATACCTGCTTAGTGTATTTGTGGCTATGCCATTCACAGTCCTTTAGCACATAACTATCCCAAACTTCAAAACTCGGTAACTCTAAGACAATAAAGCCTGTTCCTGCTCTCAGGTTTTAGAACTAACTGCTTCATGTTTATTTTTGTTTAATCTTTATAGCTTTTACAGTGCTATTTATTTCTCTGCTGTACTCAATTTGTTATTCTGAAAGCACGAAAGATGAGCAACATCAAAACTTGAATTACGCCCCATGCAGCGAGGCCACGCAGAGACCTCAGAGCCTCCCCAGGCAAACAGGCACGATGTTATCTCCAAGCCCTTTCTCCCTCCAAATATCTGCCCTTCTGCTGGGGGCAAGGCAGCAGAGCAAAGAAGATATTGTTCCGTTCAACCCCATTCCTGGCACCGCAGCCCAACAGCAGCATGGAAATCTTTGCAGGGAACGCCAGCGCCTAGACTGCTTGAACAGTTGCATGGGGCAAGCAGCCAGAGGCTGCCCAGCTGCTGCTGCAAGGGGCTCCAAGTCACCCTCTCACCTACTGGGCCTCTCTGGTTCCACAAATCACCCACCCATACAGTGAAAACTGGAGTGATATCGAAGAAACTTCTCCCCATCCACAAACCCTTCTATTAACTGGTATAGGCTCTACTTGGTAGTTAACTGCAATGATCCAGGCACAGGCTAGATGCTGAATTCATTTTAAAAGGCCTTAGAATCACATCTGCTACCAGAAATAAAACCAAAACCACTTTGGAGGCAGTATAGCTGTAATTTGTCTGTTCTTAAAGAGCATAGGAATTTATTTGTCAGTGGGCAGTCTCAGCTTTGTACTAGACATATGATTTTATATGAAATCCAGATGTCATTTAGAACAGTGTCAAAAGTTAGACTAAAATTAGTATTCACTGAATGATTTTTTAAAAGAAAAAATATGCTCTGCAGCTTAAAGGAAGAATTGTAAAAATAACTCAGACTCGTACATTTCTCTTAGCAATGTCAATGGGGTTTCTCTTGTACAAGCATATAAGTTTAAAGAATCAAGAATGAAAATACTTTTCATGTTTCTGTTCGGATATGGCTCATAACATGGGATCAAATTATGATCACAGTAGTTCCCCCAGAGTATAGAACTGCCCACCACTACACTTGGATTTACATGCACAAAATCTACCTACATGAGAAGTTTTGAAAAGACCAAGACGGGTTTTCTACATTTATTTAGCAAACAAATGAAATTACTTTCAACAGTCTTAGGTTTACTTAGGCAATACCAGAATTCTCTGCACACTAGTCTGCTAGTCAGTGTAAGCAGGTAAAAAAGCCCAAAATATTGTTTATTTTGTTTTGAGACAGCCACCCCAAAGCTCTACCTACCACTCTACAAAGTGAGTTCACCTTCATGCCATGCTGTGCCTACCCAAATTGTAGCAGTCACCCACTTTCACGGAATAAAATGGTGCTTTATTTGTAAAGATGTAAATAAAGCTCTCTTTGTTCATGAAAGATCCCTATTCTTTTCAGCAAAAGGCATGATCTCATCATTCTGATATAATTGTCCCATTAATTGCATGAAAAGAAACTTTGCACTGCCACAGCTGAGACAGATCACTCTAGCAGGTGAATTTGAGAGTCTAGAGGGATGTTTACAATTTACCTCAGCACCAGGAAGAAGAATGTGTGTCATTTAGCTATTCCTTAAGAATGAGAAAGTAAAATCAGCATGAGGCTAGGCTGACATCGAGATGCCATTCAAAGAGTATCCAGACCCAACAATGTCTCAGCCTCATAATAAGCCTTTTACGATCAGTTGGCCCTCAGCTGCATTGCAAAATTCCATTTCAGAAGGGGATTAAAGATATCTTTTAGTCAGAAATATTCCATTGCACCTTCAGGAACTCCCATTTACATGGGTGTTGATATTTTCTGCTGCATAGTCCTCTTTAAGTTCTGCAAAGACATACTTTACATAGCTTTTTGATCAATTGCAGGTTTCTAGTTAAAAAATGTTTAGATTTGTAAATCACAGTAAGGACAATTTCAGAAAGAAATTATTATTATTATTATAGTTTAGGGTTTGTTTTATTTTAAGAAGAAAACATTATGGTCATACAATAAGTGAATTCTTCTGTTGTAATAGATAGTAGCATTCAATACAGATTTTGAGCTACAGACTTTCTTTCAAATCACTTTTCCTTCCAGAGTTCTAAACAAAGAGAATAAGAGATGATCAGACACAATAGTTGTAAGAAAGAAAAATCCTTTCTTTCAGATGCATCTCAGTAAGTAGTTTCAGCAACTTAACACGCACTCTTGAACTGACACAGTACTTGAGTAGTTTCTAAAACAAACATCACGAGAGTCAGTTACAATAGACACGGTGTTAGCCTTCAGTGCTTTGAAAGTTTCAATTTATTGAGACTGACAATTACAGAAGCTTGATGCTGAAATAGCAGTACTGATCTGGGTGCAAGAATGCTGCATTAAGCAGCCAGCATGTTCTCTAAGTGCCACAAGGAAGACCCAAGTCCTCACAAGAATATTCGCTGTTCTTGGTGATTAAAGCCAGAAATTCAGGAATGTGGAGTTACAAGATTAGACCTTTACTCTAAGCACTACAGAAGGCAAGACCAAGTAAAACTATTTCCACCACAGGTCCTTCTACATCTCCTAGCTGGATATAGTGGTGCACATTGACACTGCCAGAACAGGTCAACAGACTTTTCACCTTTCTTCCAGCTCATCTTCTCATGGCCCTAGGATTGCAGTCCCACCCTTGCACTCACATCACTTCTACTTGGATTTCACTTAAAATATTCAGTTTGCCTTTTTTGTTTGAGTTTGTGTATGACACACCTAACTCCACATGCATGGCTGTTTTATCTGCTTTTTCTGACATGACCTCTTGGACTTTGGGGCTGAGTACAATTACATCTTCATCTTCAAACAGGAAGATCCATTTGAGAGACCATTTATCAGTCTGACCTGCTAGAGCTTAGGCCTATCATACTAACATAGAACATGGACCTCATCCTATCCCCAGATACATAAGTAGGGCAAATTCTTGGCAAGGGGAATTGCCTCCTTTAGATATCAATATTTATAAAGTTTCATATCCTGAGATACATTAACTTGGCTGAGCACTGTGGAGGTCTTCCTCTGCAGAGAGGAAGTATGGCCTCACATTAATAAGTCCTCAACTCATGCATATCAAAGAACAAATGCTTTAGCAACCAACACATTACCAAATTAACTCAAAATCATCTTAGGACCACCTCTTAGGACAACTTCCATGTTAGCACTTCAGCATATATGAACTGGATTCCTGAGAAAGCAGGTTTTCAAGAACTGCAGTGCACTCCAGGGCATTAACAGAGCCCCACAGTCTCTGCTGCTGCTCCTGAAGTAGCTGTTCCCCGTTTTGTTGGAGTTATGGGCTGAGAGCATCTGGATTTTAACCCAATTTCATCAAAAAATGGCACCTGTAGGTGGGCTGGTCCTTAGTCAAGCTGACAAAGGCATCCTCATACTCAGCATCGCTGTCACAAGCTGGCCTGCTTTCCACTCCAGCATGTCTTTCTGACTCAACAGGCTCTAAATACTAACACCCTGCTCTAAGTCACATGCCTATAGAAGGGAGCAGATCAGCAGCATGGGTGGCTCCTGGCTGTGGAAGTGTCAGAAGCAGCTTTGCAGGGTGAGGGGTGTCTACAAGACCCCCACCCTTGCAGCAGATATGCTTGCTTCCACCCAAGTTTTGGAATAACTAATTTATCTCAAGAAACTCCTCCAGCTCAGAAGAGGTTACAACCTCCAGCCGCCTGTCATCACCCTTCTGCTTGAGATTATCTGCTGGAGGGGCTCTTATTACAAATGTTCCACAATCTGTTGCCTTCGAAGAGAACCAAGTCAACTTTAAAAAAAAAAATCTTTTCAACCTAACTCATTTTGACAGACAAGTTAGAAAATGACAACACGCACAACGAACAGATCTGAGACGATGACAATCACCAGCTGAAAAGATGGTGAAAAGCAGCTGAGGGGCAGTTACCTCTTCTGCAAACATAGCAAGATCCAGGCAGTAACTTCTGCCCATGACTTCATTAAACTGCAGTTTCGTCTTCTAAAAGACAGCTTATTTTTTATACATTGCTAGAATAAAGAAAAATTATTTCTCATCTGCGTAGCTAAAGCTGAGATCATCTACTTAATCCACCAACAACACTCCTGCACAGTCAAGTGTTAAAGTATACAAAGTCTCTTCCTAAAATATTTTTTAAGACCTCTCAACTTCCTTCCTTCAATAAGTCAACACTTTTCTTCTATTTGTCTCATTCTATACCACACACAAAAAACCCAACTGTTTTAAATTAGTTTTCATGTTACAAATGCAAGCTCCATGTCAGTATATGAATTTCTCTTACATTCTACACTCATAAGTGCTTTTGCAATTACACAAAATAAATTTCATCTTTCTACAAAAGAGTGGATAAGGAATTCCATGCCATAAAAAAACCCTCACAATAACGTCCTTACTGAAGCAGTGCAGGAGAATCTTACTTAGACCCTTCCTAAGAGGGTAACATCATACTGCAGCATAGCTGTTTTCATGTCTGGTGATGCCAGTGATTATTCTTTTTGTGAGTAATCTTGTATTGTTATAGCAGTTCTGGGAAGCCTCAGTTCTTCTGGGGGAGGGTCCTGTTTGTTTGGTTTAGAGTTTGGTGGGGATTTTTTCGGAACTCAAACATCTTTTCATGTTTGCAGCAGTACTGAAAATACTAACAGACTAGTTCCATACAGGCTACACAGGGATGTCTGGAGCTTTGGCAGTAACTCTTCTGAGGACCCCAGGGGTGATCCCAATGGAGAGGGGTACAGAGAAACTATAGAGACTATGCAAGAAATAGGTAGCATATGCAAGAGGCTTGGAAATAACTTCCTAACATGCACCAGCTGCCTAACATAGAATGACTGACCCCATAAAAAGCTATGCAGTTGAGAAGGGGCAGCAAATGAGTTTTGGGGAATCAAAAAATTTGCCTGCATTAAATGGTTTATACAAGTAAATGATAAGATTAAGCACCAACTGTTGCTCTAGGTATGCAAGTCCTTTCAAAATTTCATCTCATCATTTAATTTAGAACTTGATTTCTAATAATACCTTCCATTAGTACTCTTCAATTAGTAGTCAAATACGCAATGGTTTGCTAGCCTATAAGACAGCATTTCCAGAAGTAAGTTTTAGGCTCATGGTCATGTTTTCACAGTTAAAACCAACTAAGAATCTTTATCTCACGATCTCAAGTAATGTTCACATCCTGTTCACATACATCTTGCTTTCTGTTTTGTCACTTTCATGTAATTCTTTTAGTTCTTTAATTCTTGAAATATTTATTCCACTTTCACCTATTGTCAACAACCAAGTGCACCAAAATTTTCCTTTCTTCTTTTTGATTCCCTAGAGAAAAACTTAAGGGGCAGGTGGATATGTAGTTTTAAAATTAGAAACTAAAACCATAGAAAGTTAATGCTGTTAGTCCTTTTCCTCCATAGTTATTAATACCAAATATGCCACATTTACAAGACCATGAAGTATGTAAGGTAAGCCTTCAAAAGGCATGATTTTGTCAGAGATTCTTAGAGGTAACATCTGCTTAAACTATTAGAAAATGAATTTAAACAGTTCATTACAGTTTGTTTTGTCAAGTCATCTCTAGAGTTCATTAAATGAATCTTTCAGAACAATTTCTTTCCCTAACGCTCAGCAATATAATTTAGAAAAGAAAGTATATTTGTTCCAGAGAGGCTTAAAACAGAACACAAGGTCCAAATATTCTTGAATTTTGGAAAGTCTACTCCACACTGTTGTCTTTATTTACACTGGAAGAGAAAGAGAGAAAAAACTGTGAGAAGCTGTAGGAATATCAAAACGAGGAGGATATTTTAATACCTTCCTTTGGCCCAGTGTTTCCTATACAGAAAATAAATCAAGAATGAAATGCAATGAAAATGTAAAACCCACAATGCAACACTAAAATAAAACCTACAGTACACACTGTCAGAAAATTCACAGGGTGACACACCATGATTTACCTGAAAGGTGGGTTAAATTACAAGCCTTGATTGCTTTGGCATTGCCTTCCGTCTCTGTGGAGGTCCTGGTCTCCAAACATTGATAGATGGCATCCACAGGAACAAACTGAAGTTATGAGCTGATTTTCACACTTGCTGAAAACCTGCAAGATAAAGGTGAAGGACCACTGAAGAACAGATTACTGAGACAGAAAAAAAATCTGCAATATGAGAACACAAGGTATTTATTTCTGAATACAGAAATTCCACTTGCCTAGCTATCATCTTTTACTATGAACCAACTTTCAAAGACTATTTCTCTCTTGTACTCATGAGTCATTTTCTAACAACAGGTCTTTGGCAGCTTGAAGCATTTTGAAAGTGGAAAGCAAACAAAATTGCTTTTAATGCACTCATAAGAGGGTACTTCATGTTTTTTAAAAGCCATTTTTTCTCTATCTTTTAGCTGCTTGGAGGCTTTAAATGGGACCCCTGTAGGTTTTTGTCTGTAAACCATACGAGAGCATAAAAGCTTGGAAAACTTGCAGAGATTCTGAAGCAGGTTCACACAGCTTCATTGAAACTGTGTGTGGTTTTGAAGCTCACCAGGACTCTACTCACCAGGAACCATTTAAAATTGCCAACTTATAAAGTAGATTTAAAACTCATAAAGGATTATGATGAAAACCTAAGACTTATTTTGTAGGCTTCCAGCTTGAAAGAAAAAATACCATTCTGTAAATAGGGAGGAATGGGTTTTCATTCTCTAAAGGTTTTGGGGTATTGTTTCTTTGAAAACACATAGAGGAGCCTGAAAAAGGGATCAGAATAACCTCTGTAAACACAGCCTGAATTAACCTGCATCAAAGTGATTTACCTGTATCAAAAGAATCAAACTGATCAATCCATTATACCAACACATGATGGCTCAACCATCCTAAAAGCACTTGCAGGGCGGCTACAATGGAAATGCGTCAAATCTTTCCATCTTTGGAGGTAATGCTTCTCAACCCACTTCACTATCAATTAGAACAGCCAGCAAGCAAAGAAGACTTGGAAAACCACCATAAATACCATGAGAAATGTGAAACTACTTTCATTTATATGAAGAATCGGTCAAATAAGATTTCCTGACTCATACCGTTCTCTATTTTGTACTGTAAGGTTTTTTAGAACTTGGTGCTGCAAAAGAAAATGGAAAAGTGTTGGTTTGAATGGCAAGAGAGACATTAAAATTTATCACAATAATATAGGGACTAATACAGTATTTTCTTCTTTCTGTATATATACAGTCATCTTTGAAGGTTCTGAAAGTTCTGTGAGCAAAGATTGCCAGATTGTGTTTTTACTTCAGTCAACACAGAAACTCTAGCAAGATCCCAAGAAGTTAATGGATGTAAATGAAACTGCTTTTCATGTTTTCTGATAGCAAGCAGTACAGTGAATGATGTTTGATACTATTTAAATTTGTTGCGGGACTGATTTTGCCACTAGTGGTTGCTTTTGGCTTTTATATTCATTACTTATCAATTTTATACTCATTGATAATTAAGAATATCAACAGTTTTGTTGATTTCAGATCAAACATTCAACACAACAGCAGCTGTGCAGTGCCAGGAAATCCAAGTAGCTGTTCACTAGGGTCATAAAGAACATGGAGTTGGGTCACAGAAGCTTATTTTTCCTCAATCACAATTAGCTATGGAATTAATTCCTAACTCGGGAAGGTCTACACAACAACTCTTCTGTTAATATATAATACTCCAAAAGCTGTTGACATTTTTTTCCCTATTTAGCTCAGAATCCATTGGTGTACACCAAATGACCAAAATCTGTAATACGTGAGCCCTTGCACAAGACCAGGAGGGAGTAGAGATCAGCAGTTTCCTAAGTCCTTACACTAGCTGAGGTTTTCAAGAGCTTCCAGAGGTACAAAGGAAAATGTTCAAACCTTGAAGAGGATGCCAAAACATTTATCCCTGCCTATTTGGAGAGGACAGAGGATCTGACCTCAAATATAGGGACAGGAAACAAGATACACTGACCAGCTTAGAAGACTGTTGCCAAAGAAAGTTCCACACCTTGTGTGTACACTTGTAGCAACCTTCAGTGCTTCAAAAGGTAGAGAGGCAAACAAGGAGGAAAAAGGGAAGGGAAGGGAAGGGAAGGGAAGGGAAGGGAAGGGAATTTCTTCCTGGATCCTAAGGGTAAGTAGCAATTCTGAAGCATGGCATCAATACAGCAAAAGTGTAATGTAAACAGATACTCAAGTAGTCTGCTAAAAAAAAAGAAAAGTGAAAGAGGAGGGGGGAGAGGTACTATTCAAGGACTACTCAAAGAGAGCAAAGTCTGGAAGAGCACAGCCTGTGGCTGGCATCTCAGTATTTCTTTTCCACCACTTAGACCAATTTGAAGAAAATCCCTGCAAAGAAGCTTTCATAAGATGGCATTTTTGTGATTCAGTATAGCAGCAATATTCCTTTTGAGTTTTATAACTGTTCCTAGAACATTCTTGGCAATGAATTTAAACTTTTTGAAAGAGGTCGCATTTCACTGTAAATGGTTATCTGGTATTCACAACACAAAATAAGCATTTGAATATTTATTGTGAGCACATTGCATTTTAGGGAGAACACACAAAGATTCTTACCACAATTATCTTGTTCCAGCTTTAATATATTAGCTGTCACCTCTTTAATGGATCTTGTGAGAAAGGAAAGTTTCTTTCTTTAAGTCTCTTTTCCCCCTGAACGCAATTACCACCTCATTCAGAGCTCTTTGTGTCCACCTAATCTCTCTGATTATGTCTCTGACACCACCACAATACTACATGACTGACATACCTGACAGCTGTGACTAGTGACAGAACACTCACAATGCAAACCAGCTCTATGCAGGATGAGTATTACCTACCGCCAGCCTCCCAGAACAAACATGGAAGGAAGGTAAAAGGGGTGGGGGCATTACACGACCAGCCTAACCCCTACCGATTTTGCCTCCTTTTAGAGCCAAACAGCATTGACAAGCAGAGCCTCTTTGTACATACCTACCTAATGAACCAATTGTTGGATGAATACAAAAGAACACCCATTAGTATTTTAATTTTTAATTTATAGAGTGGAAAATGCATGTTTGGAGACCTGACTTACAAGCAGGACTTGATGGATCATTTTGTCTCGCTCCAGCCCTTTTATGCTTCTCCGGGTCATAACTCCCAGCTGGTGCTCAACTGTCAGATTTAGGCAGGTGGCTATAGATGAGAGTCTGTGAGGAAAGACATACCTGAAAATGTCATTTGCAGACAAGAAGCTGCCCCTGGAATCAAGGACAAACTGTCTCAGAATTCTGCATTTTGAGAAACAAAGACATGAAAATGTGTTACAAATAACTGCCAAGTACAGTGGCACTAATGAACACACTCATCAGGAAAAATATTAGAGAGCTTTATAATGAGTCTTATTGTTAAAAATTCCATGGTTTTAAGGGGTATTTATACATTAAAAGCTTCGGCTTGTCAGCACTGACTACCTTTTTTTTTCCCCTATGGAAAGAAAGAAAAAAAATAATTTTGATGATAGGGATAAAGCTAATTATTCAGAACAAACAATTTAGTTGCATCTTTCTGAGCTTTTGAGCAGCTCTAGAAATTACCCATTCCTAGAATCAGAGAGAAGGTGCAAAAGTCAAACCAACATTTTCACGTAGGAAATGTCTACAGCCAAAAAGTGCCACCCAAGTATACAGTTTTCAAAGATGATCAGATAATATTTACAGAAAATTAATCCAAGTGTATTGTATCCATCTAATTTTACATCTGAAAACTGCTCATGTAAGACTGTCCTCCAACAATCATACAGCAAAAATAAAATATCCAGGATTGAGGGATATGCTGAGGAAAGCTTTAGGGTCAAAGAGTATATTACTGAAAGCAGAATTTTCATTTTCTATCTTAACTTTCTTATGCTGCAAGTTAGGTGTTTATTCTAGTAGTATAGATTTAGCACATTGCATTAAGTTTGAAAAGATTTCAGGAGCAGTTTTAGCAAATTAATAAAATGTCTAAAGAAAATCCTCTTTTTAAGCCACCATGTTCCAGCTTGCCATACTTCTTTATTCTGTACTGGAAGTAACTACTCCATAACACCTGTAAGGCAGATTCCACGTTACATGATGTATCAGTGAACTAATGCAATGTTGTAAAGGCAAAAAATCATTACTATTGTAAGAACATTGAGAAAAATCTTTTCTACCATTAATGCCAACTCAAATTTTCAAATGGGAAGCTAGAAACAATATTCTACTTAACTGGCAAATTTGGGGAGAAAATTAGTATGATGTAAACATTAGCACTTAAAAAGTTATTAACAGTCACCTTTCTTACTGATATGAGGCATCATGGCAGGCAGGTGGATTCTGCACCCAAATATTTCAAGATTGTCATTCTGATAAAAAGATGTGTATTCTTCATTTATGCTATATCACGAAAGCTGTAAGGCATGAACTTCTGTTACCTTTGAAAAAAGGTAGAACAAAACAGCTGTGACTAAAAGTCAGGATACTCAATTACAGTACCAGGGACAATTGATCTTATGTCACCTGCCCACTCTCTCACTGGCTTCCAAGGACTTTTGTTCCCAGAATGCCTTTTCTCATTTGCAAAGATGCTGCAATATAGAAGGCTAACATTCTTCACATACAGAAGATACATAACCTACTAAACTCATGGTGAACTTTGCTACCCCTCAACTTCTTCCACAAATCATAGGAGTAAGAATATACCACCATCTTTCCTATCAGGCATTCCTACAACAGAAATGCCCAGAGTATTTAGTATTCTATTTCAAAAAGCCATGACAGCCCTCAGTAATTTACTTTATATATCAAAAAACACACAAAATTCTCTTTACAATTTTAAGCTTTTACATAATCAAAATAATCTTCTAGACAGCCAGGCCTTGATATGCACCTATACAAGGTTTTCTGAACGCTAATTAGTTTCAGATGCCAGGGCAACAATCTCCAAAACACACTGAAGCACGTGTACGGAATGTATTATAACTCCATTTGTAGTCAATGATGTGAAAACTTTACAAAGCTGTTGAATAATTATGATTACTAATATCCCAATTAGGTTGAACAGGTACACAGACATCCTCAGTGCTAGACAGTTAATGAATTTTTTAAAATCATTTATTTCTGAATTTCCTCTCCAACCGGTCTTGAAATCAACAAGATGACTAATTAAAAAGACATTGTTTCAGGCTGGGATTTTTTAAAGTTTGCTGCTTGGAGCGTTTGAGTCAATCTTGCCAGTCTGAGACAAAAGATTGCATCCAACACGAGAAAATTGAAAAAAGTTTCAAAGCTGTCGAAGACAAAAATGAGAAAAGAATTATACATGAAGTTAATTCTGCTTACTTTATTAAAAGTATTATGGCTTAAAATCTTAATCAAATCAAATTCTGGACAGAATTGTTCTATTTTTCTGTATCCCTAAAAGAAGTAGAGACAGAAATCAGGACTTCTTCACAATAAGCAGTGGACAAAAAAAGCAAGATTGTATTGACTACAGAAGTTTATTATATAAATAAAGCAGCCATGGGGAAAGGAAGCAGTCTCATTTTGTGGAGTAGGAATGGAACAAGTTTGAAGTGACTGCAAAGAAAGTTATTAGGAGTGAAACAAGCACAGTGGGCTGCAAATAGATGCCCAAATAATTAACATCACCTGCAAATCAGGATTCCTTTGGATAATGAAGACAGGTCATTTGCTCATACTTAGATGTGTTTCACCCGTGTATACATTTACACATTTATGCACACAGGCATAGTGCACCACAGTATCCACAGCAGCATATTCCACATCCTCTTCCTCCCTTACATCCAATCCAGGTGAAAACATAGGAAAAAATGCATAACCATTCCTCCCATCTTCTCATCTCAAGAACTCAAATAAAGCCCCTAACAGAAGCATAGAGTCACAGACAGCAGGCCCACCACAGGAACAGAACAGAGAGACAATTCTGAATTTACACCAAATACTTAATTATCCAAAGGCAGGGCTTCTTATTGTAAGTCAAAGGCAGCTTTGTCTTTTTTCCAGGTTTGGAAAAGACTTTCAATTGTGCTTCTAAAACTCAACAGACATAGGATTTTGTACACTAAAGTCCTTCTCAAATGAAGCTGCCAAGCCTGTTGTGGTAAGGCAGCAGACAGAAGATTCCCTCTATTCCAATTCTGTATTCAGAAGTAAACAGGCACCACATCAATTAAGGAAACATGGAACACCTGGCAGAAAGAGGGGAAAAGGAGCATGGTCACAGTATCTCACAGACAGGAACTTACATGTTGGGAGAATAAGGAGGTGACAAGACTTCTCATCTCTGGTTGAATTTCTTTTAATAAATCTTCCCTGCCTGGTTTCCAGACTGCTAAGAAACAGGAGCTTTAGTTTACTTTTACTCAACACTGATGGCATATACCAAAGGCGATGCAGAGTGTACTTCAAGTTTTTTCTCCATTTTTTCACATTTCAGTTGTTTGAAAATGCTGCTAAACAACCAACCTCCTACTAAAACAAATTTCACTCATACTCCTACCAACTTGAAGAAAGGAATAATGTGCATATGCTATGACAGAACAATGCTGTCAAAAACCTGCATTTCTAGCTCAAAGCAATTGCAGGCATACAGCTCCATGCTACAAAAATAAAATAGCAGACAGAGCCAAAGGCTACCAACAACATTATATTTGAAAAGTCATGATGGTGATGTCCCAAGTGACAAAAGGGAAACATTACAACAATTTTTTAAAAAGGATAGAAAGGAAGACCTCAGGAACTACTGACCCATCAGCCTCTTGTCTGTGCCTGGGAAAATCATGGAACAGCTCCTCCAGGAAGCTATGCTAAAGTACATGGAAGACAAGGAGGCAGCTTGAGACAGGCAGCACCCTTTGCCAAAGGGAAATCGTGTCCGACCAACCTGATGGCCTTCTACTACGGAGTGACTACATGAGCGAACAAGGGAAGGGTTACAAATGTCATTTATCTGGAGTCTTTACAGCCTTTGACACAGTCCTCCACAACATCCTTTTCTCTAAATTGGAGAGAGATGGATTTGATGGGTGGACTGTTAGCTGGGTAAGAAATTGGTTGGTCAAATCTAGAGTAGTGGTCAATGGCTCAGAGTTCCAGTGGGCACCAGTGACAAGTGGTGTCCCTCAACAATCTGTATTGGGACCAGTGTTATTTATTATTTTCATTAATGACACAGAAGAAGGGATAGGGTGCACCCTCAGCCAGCTTGCAGATGGCACCAAGCTGAGTGGCGACACACTTAAAGGATGGGATATGGGATACCATCCAGAGAGACCTGAACAAGCTTGAGAAGTGGGCCCATGGGAGTCTCTTGAGCTTTGACAACACGAAGTGCAACGGGTTGCATCTGGGTCAGGGCAAGCACCAGCATCATCCACAGGAATGAACAGATGGAGAGCAGCCCTGCCGAGGACAGCCTGGGGGAGTGGTGGATGAGAGCCTGCATGTGAGCTGGCAATGCACACTTGCAGCCCAGAAAGGCAATCACAACCTGAGACAGGCTGCCCAGAGCACTGGAAGATGGCCTATCCATGGAAACAAAATTTCAGATTGGATTGGGCTCTGAACAACCTGGTCTAGTTGAAGTTGTTCCTGTCCATGGAAAGGGTGGTAGACAAGACAACCTTCAAAGGTCCATTCCAACCCAAACTATTGTGTGGTTCTACGACACGGTAACAATGGGTACGGTAATGGTGGATGTGTTGTTCAATGAATCCGACAACAGAAGAACTGGAGAGTACTCAACTAAATGAGAAATAATCCAGTTTATCACACAAAAAACTAATTTTGTTAAAAGAATATACAGTGAACTTTTAGAGCTTGCTGCCTCATGGAGCTTTGGAAACAAGGTGTCGAAAGAGTTAAAAAATGTCAACAGGTGAATTCACAAACAGTCCAACAAATGGAAAAAAAGGCATAGGTGGGATTCTACCTCCCATCCTTATTAATCTGGTGACAGAAGCTGAGGAAACAGAATTGAACAAGTAAGCAGCTAGGTTTACGTCATTTCTCAAAGTAACATCTTTGTGTGACTTTTAGAGACAGAATACTGGGTAAGATGCATTATTCTGAAGGGCTGAAGGCATTATTGCTCCTGTTAAGATTCACGTTGTTTTCACATTGTTAGAGTTAAAAACAATGCTTATGCCTGCCACTGAACTGTGTAAAAAGGTAGGGGCTGATTGTCAGATCCCAGCATTACCTCATGGAAATGTGATATTAACAGCTCAGCTTCTGGACTGCAAAGCCTACTCCTGTTCCCTCAAATCCTCCCAACAATTTAGCATTGTCTAAGAGGAGAGAGCTTGATCCCTTACCTACAGCAAAGAATCCTTTAACACAGACAGAAATCAGGTAGAATCAACTTTATACACAGATTTTATTTCTGTATTTACAATGCTTAAAATAAATCAGTATCTAGCTAATTCTAATAAATGCAAAAATATAAAACTTCCATTTTCATCAAAAGTGCAGAAACATAAATTAGAAAATGATAACTTTGAAACATACAATGTTATTTCTCAATGTTTTTACTATCAAAACAGATTTGTAAAACAAGCACCATAATTTATCTTACAGAAGACTTTTCATTAAGCAGCATCACAGGGCAAAACAAGTAGGACATTAGTATGGAAATGTAGTAGAAAATCTTTGAATATTTTAAGTGGTATGAACTGTTATAAATTCTTATAAACAATTATAAAACTGTTCTGACTATTTTTTTGCAACAGCTTTACCACATAGCCGAATATTAATTGGGCCATATTTGGTTGTCAGCACAACAAAGACATCTTCAAACATTCCTTCTGCTGTTGGCTTGAACTGGACTGGCACATTGATGTAATGACAGGATCTAAAAAGGCAATTATGGGCATAATCATTGTTAATAAACAAGTAAATACTATCAGATAGATGAATTCTTGTCTACTTTTGATATTCACCAAAATGGTATACTGGAGTACACTGGATCATCCAAGTTTATTTTTATAGATTTAATTATATATTTTTCTTCTGAAGGATTTTGATCGTAAAGGTCATTTTTTCCTTCTGATTATATGAAGTAATACAATATTTTATTGCTTCTAGTTTACCTTGATAAGTTTGGCAATACTGACAGTGCATAAACTTAATTCAGAGCAAAATTACTACATTTCTTCCCTCCAAACATCACACAACTACACTAAAATTTTCAATTCTTTTTTGAAATTAATGTATTTGAAGATACTAAAGTAATTTCCATTACTTCTAATTGCCTTCACATTAAGAAATATTTTGCTGAATTATTGCAAATCAATATGTCCATCCTCAAAAAGCATTTTAGAAACTTTACACCGTTTTAGGTTACATAATTCCTCTTCTACTCGTATCACATAAAAACATACCAAATGTAGTGGGTGGCTGTGTTAAATTGTCAAAAGCCTAGATTGAATTATTTAAAAATATAAGCTGTACAAGCAATAGCTGAAAATTTTGAGTGGCAGCCTATTGGATTCCATGGCATCCAATAGAAATATCCAGGTAGCAGGAACAGACAAATACTGAAATAAGGAATTATGAACAGCAACACATAGTAGAAAAAGAAAAGATAGCTTTGTTTGCTTTCACTGTAGCTTCAATTCTCTCACCTTAACAGTGTATAGTACTATCCAAAGTCCTCTGGAATGTGCTTATTTCCCCTGCTTTTTCTCACCGTGTTCCTACCTTTTCATACTCCTTTTCTCTACACAAATCCAACCTATCATAATCAGTCTGTGCTTTTACCCTTCTACTCTACCCCTTACCTACATCTGAAATCGTAATACCTGCCCTAAATACAATTCTCATTTGCTAGTATCATTCTCAGTGCTGAAGTGGTCACACCAGCACATTTTCTTTTTTTAACAACATCTTGGTCAATCAAATAAGAGTACACACATTCAGAATAAAGACTGCAATGGTGCTGGGTTTTTTTAATCAGGTTAATACAAAAATAAAGAAATAATTATACTGTAGTGAACTACAGTCAACAGTGCACCAAAGGAATACAAATGAATCTGAGTTTCGCATCTCATACTCGATTGCCAAGTGTTGTATAACAAACCTGGCAGTGTTTGTCTTTTTAACCATCTATGATATACAGGCTGAAGATATTTACTCAGCTCATTTTTTAAAAAATCAATTTTTTTAAGTGAAGGACATCAGTATGACTACTTAATCTGTAACATGCATTATGTTAGAAAACATAAATTTTAGTAGGAATAGAGTGTGAAGCTGCATATAACTAGGTCACCTGAGAATGCACAAAAGTAAAAGTAAATTCAGCAAAAAGCCAGAAGAGATGCAGAAATCTGTATCATCTCCAAAATAATACATGTATGCTTCCTGACATATAACACTTACTCAAAAAGAACAATATGACCAAAATCAAACATACACCATATCAAAAACTTAACAGTAAGTTAGATACTGCTCTTTCAGAAAGATGGCCACATCTGGCTGTCAAATATTAATTTCCAGAGTATGTACCATGTGACCTCAATGGTATTGAGGTAGAGCAGTTTCTTAGCATATATGACAGCTATATTAAATTCTGCTTGATCTCTAAATTCAGGTGTCCATTTGGTGGGTGCTAAACACATTATTGTTCTTCTCTAAATGCAGAATAAGTCTGAAATGATCTAGTGTCTTTTGTAGCAGCCAGTTGGTTTCTCACAATCAAGATAAGACTCATCACATTTGCTTCCTAACTCAAAGGGAAAGATGCTATTTTCATTTTCTCAGCTAACAAAATTGGAAAGTTCAGACTCCAGATATAATAGCTCTTTGGGCTACTCCATAACAAAAATGTTCTCAGAAACGAAGCAACCTGGAAGATTTTTCTCAAGTACAGTAATCAGAAACTAGTCTAGAAAGATAGTGTCAGGACAAGTACAATTCTGCTGCAATTAACTCTTTTTCTCTTAAAAAACCCTTTCATTTCAAACTTTCTACTATGCCTGCACCTCAGTTAGTCTCTGAATAGTATATGGCTTTTACAGGTTGTTGCACCAGTTTCAAGTGGTATTTCTGAAAAGTCAGGCATGTCTGAAGTCTGCTTCATAGACAAACTAATCCTCTAGTCCTCAAAACACAACACTGAAATAAGCAAGTTGAAAAAGAAGAGTACGGTCAAAAAGTGCTGTTTAAACCATAGTAACCAGATGGTTCATCAATGAACAGTGACCACTGACACTCAGAAGGGTGGCTACTGGAAACAGAAATAATTAGCGAAGGTGAAAAACCCAACAAACAGCTTTACCTTTTTACCATACCTAATATGTGGATCATACACTACCCTGTAATCAGGTGGCTTCCGAACTGGGACACTTTTGTTTTCAAACATTTTTAAACAGGCATAGCAACCTGGTAGTACTTCCAGAAACAGAAATTTGCCATTTCAAAAAATGTCAAATTCATGTGTTTGTATCACTTAAGAGCCATGTTATTAAAAGTATTATCTTTGCATTAAAAAAATTCTACTCTGTCAACAAATAGAACTCTTTTGGGTGTAAGTTGCAGACAGAATTCCACAGCAGTGCTATGTACTGGTACTGGGGATGGCATAACCAGCTGAAGAACTGGCAAAGCCAATATATTCAATTCAGAAGGTCAGACTCTTGATATTGGATACAAACTTTCACTTTCTTTATCCAGATTTAAAACTTGATTACACAGGATTACTTGCAAATTTGGCTCTCAAAATTAAGAGCATACAAAACTAAGACCATGTTTATAACATTATACTTTTTTAGAAAAAAAATATAGGTAGATGGTACTTTCTATTCTTATACTCTTATTTACAGACTAATACTCCAAGTTCCTGTGAAGAGTCTTTTCATCCAATTAGTTTGAACATTACTTCCTAAGATGGCCAAGAGTAGAAGGAAACAGCTACCAGTGGCTTTGTTGATACCCTCCTTGATGCTCTTCTCAAAAAAAAAGCCATTTAAAACACTTTTAACACTTTTTAAAAAGCATCTACCCAAGTCAAGTAAATCTGTGGTTTATGCTCATAAATGGGAGAGGACTATGTCGACTTCAGAGAAATTATTTTTTAAAAAGATAGAAAAAGCTGGTATTTACAACAGAAGAAAAAAACTGCCAAATTTACTAGAAAAAAAAATACAGACTTTGATAATTGTTAGGTCTACTTTAGATAAATGCAGTAGGATAATGATCATAATCTCTTGCAGAATATCTAGAAAATAGTTTTTTCAGCACTCCTCAAAAATATTTTTGAAATATCAAAGTGTCTTCTAGTGAAGTTACTCATTTTTTTGTCAAGGATGACAAAATCAAGTCCTCTTATCCTTTGTATGCTGCTGTACAGCCTCAGACAGATCTGGTTAGTTGTCTTTATTTGGATAGATTTTATCCTGGTCACTACCCCCATAAAAAATCCTCCTGTGCCATCTCATGTGAAATATTTAATAAAAAGATGACAGTTAAATTGAAGCACTAACACATGCCTAAGCGGAGTTACAACACTTGGCACTGAAAAGCAGCCTTAAGAATACCTCGAATACCTCTGGCTAACACTACCACAGCCCTGTCTTTGTGATAAATGTGGAGCTGATTAGGAGGCAAAATATCTAACTCCATTTACGATTTGCTCACAATTTCTGCTCTCTATACCCTTAGCTTTCCTGTGTTTAAAATGGGAACCTGTTTAAACACTGAGAATGAATGCTGTAACCACTTCTATTGAAATAGTTGCATTTCTGCTTCCTGACAATCCTACTGTTGCAGATGAGCATGTGAGATGCTGCACTTCTTGAAGAGATGACTAATACTACTGTCACATCCTTCTTGTAATGAACTCCACAGATGACTGCATTTATTTTCAGGGACTGTTATCACCAACTTAAAATTTTCTTTTATGTAGATAAAATGCTGAAATACTTGGTATGACCAGACAATTCCACTGACTACTCAAACCTTGTGTTTGCAGAGAATCTTTGATGCAGCTCTGCAGGTTTGTCAAATTAGAAGCATCATGAAGGCAATTTGCTTGGTCTGTAGTGCAGAAAGTATAAATGGAAGGAATGACTTGATTGTGCACAGCATGCCAAATGGTTACATGAAGCATTACGCTTAACATTAAAAGCACTGTTAGAAACAATTTGCAGGGAAGAAATAGGCAGATGCAGAAATAACTGTGTGGGCTCATTCTGCTTCAAACAGAGATTAGAGAGTACAGCTTAGCAAAAAAAAAACCACACCAAAAAACCCTCACAACCCCCCCAAACCTTTAACTATAAACAAAGGCAACAAAACATGTCCCAACCCTTTAGTTAGACACCTAGAATATTTATATCTACATTTTAGCACTGTACATATACAGAAAATATTAATCTTACTGAATTACTTGGTTAATTTTTTTGTTAGGAGAGAATGTTAGCACATGCATTACTCACCTTAGAGAGTATTTCAAGTGCTTGATGTAGAAAGGCTCTCTGGGATTTACAAATTTCAGCTGTAATTTAATACAAAATGCTTAAAAGTGCACTATATTTAAGCCCACCATATTCAATTTATGACATGCTTAATTTAAATCAGGTCACTTAGAAATACAGCTTTACATAGACCCAGGGTTTAAAAATAAAGAATGCCCAAATTTGTGAACAGTAAAGAAAAAATATCTTATTCCAACATTTTAATGAAGTGAAAAAATGAAAATCATTAAATCAGAATAATAATAAACCTATGTAAATTGTGATCTACTATGTTTTCATATTAATATATTACAAATACACACAGACAAAAGAGAAAAGTTACACATCAAAATTCTTCAAATATAGACTTTTGGAACTAGCAAACTAAGACTTGTACTATTTCAATCTTTGTCAAGAGTAAAAGAGGAAAAAACAGTGCAGGTGAACAAATGAAATTACTTACAAGGGTCTATTTAAGACAAAGTCTGTCAAACTTACCATGTGTGTTGTCAAGGAGTTATTCCTCAGGTTGACCCTTAATGTGCATGTTTCCCCAACTCTGGTTACAGGAAAAACGTAGAAGTCTTCTGGTGCATATACCCCTTGAATGACCTCTTTTTGTCTGATTTGAAAAAAGAGATTTAAGATATTAACATTTTAACCTATATGATCTGTGTGTATTGATTGCATACTTGAAGTAACAGGTGTTATTTTACGAGAATAAATCAGGAAAAATTGAAAGAAAACATCAACTTGCAATATACAAAAAGTATACACAAAATTCCACTGCGAATACCAGTTCATTTACCACAGCATATCATGGTTAGACAACGGAAAACTCAACTCAAAAGAAAAAGCATGGAAGATTGAACAATACAAAGCCACTAAGCGGTTTTGGCAAGTCTGTTTTTTACAGCTGCTTACTCTTTAACATAGAATCATAGGATCATTCAGGTCAGAAGATACTCAGATGGTTTCTAGTTCAACCTCTGCCCTCCAGTCAGGATCAGATGTGAGGTCAGAGCAAGCTGCCCAGTAAGATCCAAAAACCTTTGAGACTGAGATTGCAGAGACTCTGTGAAGCCCGTTCTACCACACAGATGTCCCAATAGTAATAAAAGGTTTTGGTTGTGGGTTTGGGTTCTAACCCCACATCTTCATTGTTCTTTTACCCAGCCACAGACACACTCCTTTCAAGTTTTGTCCATCCATACCTTAATCTTTTTGATTGTCCTTCAGAGTCAACTTTCACTTCTGGTATAACTGGAAGCTCAGTTTTTGTAAGGGCACTTGCAGAAGCTTTCACAATTGGTGTTTCATTTTCTGTTTTAGTACTCTATTGGCAAAACCAGAGAAGACTGTGAACTTCGCATTCAAAAGTATTTAAGTATTCAGGTATGTAAGTAATTCCCCTCACCCAATCCAAGACTTTTTATTTAAAGAATAATCTTTCAGTAGCACAAGAGTCTGGATCATTGAGATGGAAGTAATTATTTAGGAGGAATACGTCAACAGGTTTCTGTGTTTTACGAATACTTTTTTATTACAAGACAGCTCACAACAAACTAGCAGCGCAGGTGGAATCTCAAAAAGGCTGCAAGCAACCAAGACTTTACTAAAAGCCAAAAAACAGCTCACTTCCTCTGCAGATATTATGCCCATATGCCTCAAGAACAACCAAGTTGGCTAAACAACTGCTCAGAAAGAAGGAAGACATAAATCAGCATTATAATCTGATTTCTCAAAACAGCAAAAAGCTTTGTAATAATTTTGTATTGTGAACAATACATCCTTCTCAAAGAAAGGTCTCTCCAGAGAGACAGAATCAGATAATGCACTATATGGTATTTTCTGCATTCAGAAACTAGGTCAAAATATTTACCATCACCAAGACCCCCATTTAGGGTATTCTAACACAAGCAGACCAGATCACCCAATGGGAAAAATTTGAAAAATAACCAGATGCAAATTCTGCGTTATTTAATGAATCTTGCCAGATACTCTTTGGAGTCCCCTTGGGTCATAACATCTTAAACAAAGTTAAAGAACCAAAAGAACCTCCTACACTTATGGTTGTACAACATTATGTCAATTTTTGAAATGGTGCTGACGTTTTAGACAAGCAGTTGATTCCCTGACGCAGGGAAGATGAAAAAAATAGATTCATCTTCAATAGAGCTGCTATGACAAACTTGTCTTTTAGACATTCATTTCTTCTATTGAAAGAGCTGCTAATCAGTCTGTCAGAAATAGCAGCAGCCATAAAAAAAATCTTCATTTTAAAGAATATATTTTTCAGTAGCAAATAACCCATGAACCCCAGTAGAACCCAATACATAAAGACAAGAAGGGATTTGTACATGTGTCTTGTTTCAAGAGCTCTTATTTTTCCACATAGTGAAAAACAATGGGTGTCATGCTTCTGTTATCATTCAAATTCTAATTTATCAAAAGGCAAGTTGACTGCATGAGAATAAGGTACATTATGGAAAATGATCAGAAGTTACCCCAGTCTTTGTAAGGGCATCTTGAAATATTGCATGCTTTACCACAGCCTGTACTGACTTCTGCTGTTTCAAATGAGAGCAGTACATCAACACTTCAAATGATTACTGTCGAGTACTGCAGTTCCAAAGACACCTCAGGTACACAGAAATTTGTATAGCTTGAAAATTGGGATTATTTTGCCCACAGAGTTTTAAAAGGTCTTCCCTCCTCTCACTTCTGGGATACAGGAAGATGATGAAGCTTTGTGCTGCTGCTAATAATCAGATCAGACCTCTTAGTAAGTCTTGTGTTAAGAATAAAAGAACTCATCTCAGTTTGCTGAAAAATGATACATGAACTATCTAACTACATATCCTTTTAAAGTACATAAACCATGTAAATTAACAAATGGCATGCACTTAACATTTGTAGTATATTCAGAAAATAGCAGGGGTTCTTTACAAAGTCCACATGTTAAAGGAGCAGTCAGGACTTTGGAGCTGCCCCAGCCTTGTGGCAGGTGCTTGCTAGTTCATCCAGAAAGGACCAATAGTTAGACCCAAATACCAGCAAAGACTCCTGTGCACAATACTCATTCTTAGCTCAATGATCTTAGAACAGCCCCCAGTAGCAGCCCCCAGCAGCAGGAACAAATGCTCCTCAGGAAAAGAAAAAACTAAGTTTGAATGATCAGCACTGAGAGGCTGGAGGTGCAAAACATATTGAATCCCTCTTTTCTTTGTCTCTGGGACTGGTTTTGGAGACATGCTGATCTGAACTCCTGACTACAGTTTCCAATGGTGAGGACTGCAAACACATGCAGAGCATAATCAAAACTACAGTTAATTAATTTGTTAGGAAAAAAATTAAAGTGGTATGTGCCATTGATTTTCCTAACTTAATGTTGTTGTTTCAGTTCCTTCCTGAGCTCTTCCAAATTTTTCATTTCTTCTGAAGTGGTGTGAATGACAGTCAGTCAACTCTTCCCACTTCATTCCATCAAAAGTCACATTAACCACAGCTNTCTGAATGACAGTCAGTCAACTCTTCCCACTTCATTCCATCAAAAGTCACATTAACCACAGCTGTAGCCCCTGCCTCAGCAAAACCACCAGATTGCAAGTCCTTTTCAAAGTTTAGTAACACTGCCTAAACTCTTGATCCCTAGAACATAACAGATTACGATTCACTTGTCTTTTCAACTAAAAGCTGCAATACTCTAAGTGAGTGTTCTGTGTTGATCCCTCTTCTGAACAGATGTATAATTCCCTACCTAGTTGATAACTACAGTACTTCCTTTTCAAATCTTTCTCAAAATGATCGTGACATGCATTTCAAGTATTTTCTACGAACTTTTTTCCCATGTGCAGCGATGCTACAAAGATCTAATTGTTAACAGCATTGAAAAAAATCAAGAACGAATCTGACACAGTAGTTCAAAAACATTAATATCAAGTTATGCCGCTCAAAGATTTACACAACTCTGACAACTAGTCACGTTTTAAGATGAGAATTCTTTAAAATTCTAGAGTTCTGTTAAAGAATTAATCTTCTCCCCATTTCAACTAGCTTTAAACAGACAAATGTTCTCCTCATTTTCAGGAAAATTATGACCAAAGAATTTGATGAAAGCTGAATAAAAAAACCCTCTAAAACCAAACATTGTACAGGACTGTCATGCCAAAAATCAGAAGATTTTTAACATAAACCTTTTTACAAGTACTCTTTTGACACAATGAATTTGGAAAGAACAAGGAACCTACAAAACAAATGTAAGGTACCTCAGCAAGATGGATGACTAAGGTTCCTACAACTGAAGCATTCTTGATTCTCTAAAGAAAGATCCCAAATCTTAGTGTGGACTTAGAAAAATCAAGTCAAACCTTTTGAAGAGGACAAAAAAGCATATATAGCAATTATGCCATAGGAATGCACAAAGCTCTTCACATTCAGCTTATTTAACTAATCATTAGAATTAGTTCTTCCTTACGATAATAAATCCTCTGTCCTATGTAAATTCCTCTTGGATGGATGGTGAGGTAGGGATACAAAGCAAGGCAAGGAGTGATAGCACAGAAAAACAGTTTTAACTCCCAACCTACTTCTTCCAAGCCTTACCATAGAGTTTGAGCTGAGGAACAACAGGGGAGCAAAGGAGAGCTCGAACACAATTGCTCCCATGTATAGATTTCACAATTATCCCCACCCACACTGTTACTCTGATAAAATACCAAAGCAGGTTTTATCAGAGACACAAATATCCATTTCTAAAATGGATATTTGAAAATTCCAAAACTGCATTGAGTTATGTATTATAGCAAAGGTCGGTTACTTCACTATTTATTTACAAAAATAAAACCAACACACAAAAACCAAACAAAACTGATACAAAAAACTTTGTCTACAGAAACAATTCCCTTAGAATGCAAGTTTGTCTCTACTTTCTCTGAGCAAAATAAAGTTTTATATAATAAATGGTAAATTATATAAATAAATGACATTTATTTATATAATAAATGGCAAAAGATAATGCATTATCACATAAGGAAGAGGAAGAAGGTATTTTTGTAACATAAAAAAAAAAATTTACAATTACAATTTAGCCCAGTAAAAAAACTAGCAGGGTTGAGGTTTTTTCCAGAATATAGCAGTGTATATAAGAAAGAGTACTGTAGAGTAAAATCAAGATGTTACCAAAAATTTGTGCTCAATACAGCGTTTATAGGTTTTATATACTCACTTTTCCAGAAACCTGAAATTTTAATTTGTGTTTCCTACTCGGATTTTCAACTGGGTAGTACTCAAGGTCCCAGAACTGGGAGTAATCTCCTTTATCTCTAGGTAGAAAGATTACAGTAACCTACAAAAAAAAAAAAAAAAAAAAAAAAAAAAAAAAAAAAAAAAGAAAGAAAAATTTTGCAGAACATTTCTAATCTTCATATCTTCACAATTTTACCTGCATAAAGTTATGGTTCAGCCAGCCCAAAATTTACACACTACAGGAGACACATGGAACACACAGGTGATCTTGCAGAAAACTATACAACTAGCTAGTCCTCCTTTGCCCACAAGTGGAAAAGATTGGATGAAATATGTTGTGCAAGCAATTTTGAACAAAATTTGAGTTCAGATAATCTCCTTTAAGTGAAATCAGCAAGTGCTAGCACAATTACTTGTATTAGTAAAATAGAGAGAAAGGGGACCAGGAAGGGAAATATGTGCACCTGAAAAAACCATCCTTCATCTAAGCTGTGAACAACTCAACTCCTCCAGCTCCAAATCTGAAAGCACACTGTGCTAAAACTACTAGAAGGCCTGAAATTTAAACCAACGTGCAAGCTATGAGTTTGATCATCCTTAAAGGTCACCTATGTAACAAAGGCTTGTCTCCACATAGTGCTGTACCAGGTTAACTCAAGAACAGACTTGCAACATCTTCAGAATTGAGAGAAGAAGAGAAAGAGAGCAGCAGATTAGAATAGACCACTACAACTATATCTAATTAGCCAAACATGATATCCGCTGCAAAAAAAACAGCTTATCATGATAGCACTGCACCTTATCAGCTCCAGCCCATAGTCTGGCATGCCAATGATGTAAATCTTACTCAAATAGGCCTGAACTAGGATTGCTAAGGCAAATACAATTGTTTAAATTTCAAGCAATGGCTTGCAATATTATGAAATTACTATGAGACTGAACAGGAATAAGTTTTTTATTCTTGTAAATAGATGACAAATTGTATCTCTATAGAAATAATGTCATAATAATCCATAACAATTAAAAGATAGGTGTTCGTGAAGATGGAAAGATAAAACTCAAGTAACATTGTGAGAGAAGATGAGGGAGGAAAGATCCTTGCAAACCCATTCAGTCTGTCCTTGGATGTGCTTTATAATTGTGGTTATGAAACCCCCTACTGGTCAGGAGATAAAATTGTAAGTCAAATGAAACCAAAATTAGGAATTGACAACAGTTCTTGAACAGGTATGTCAAGAATGCTTCAAGGAAGCGAATCAGGTTCTCACACTAGTTTTGTAAGAACTCAGTATTATTTGCCATTTCCTCCTAGAATTTTACAAAACATTTAAAATAATTTTCTGTTCTAAAATAATTTGTCCTTAAAAACCCCCGAAGAGTAACACAAACACGCCACCACTTTGAAATCAAACTGCTTTAATTGCATGAATTTTTAGAATCAACTCAGCTGAATTAAGCTGATATGGACTACCTGATACACTCCAGAAGCCAATACTGAAAGGTCAACATTTTATCATTATCAGATAAAAATTATTTCCCATTTAAGATCTTATTTTACAATTGAGATACACTAATATGCCTGAAATATTTATAAATGTTTACCTTCTCTTGTCCATGAGCTTCAAGAGTACCAGAAACATGGGAAAATCTGAAAGCGGAGTAAGTAACCCTATAAACACAGCCACTTCCATCCACATCCTGCAAATAAATTTATGAGTCAGATTCAGTAGGGAAAGGAAAAAAACAAACCTGAAACCACACAATACACCCACACACTACACCACCCTTGCAGAGGGCTGAGGAAAATACACCCAATCAAACTGCTTTTAAGTGAAGAATTGATATTGACTCCCAAAAAGCAAATTAATAAAGATTTAAATTACTAAATCCAGTCACCACAACTAATGACTTCCAGTTCAGAGGCAGTGCACTGGCAGGAACATGACATACTAAGTCCCATGGGGCACTGGTAAGAGTGCTACATAAACATTTTTCATCATTTCACAACAAAGGACCATAATAACTCTAGGATAAAATCAAAATTATCATCACAGCATTTCAGACTATCAAAAAAATAGGGAAACATTTACAAATATCAACACATAGGCACAGGCAACAGCACTGTAATTAAAATATCCTTGACCCAACGCAAATTTCTACAGCAATACCACGTGCAGTGCAATTTCAGCAGCACAAGTCTGATACTAGAAAAGTCTGGCATTCTGGAGCCAAAAAGAGACACCCATCTTTCATTTATGCTTAATTACTTAATGCAATCTGGATTATGATACTGTATGAGCATAAGCAAACTCTGTAAAGCAGTAAGTGAATGCAAAACTGTCCCGCAGAGCACTGATTCATTCACAGTCAGGGAGCACATTAGAGATGAAAAAGGAGCAAAACATTTCCCCAGTACTGACAGAGGAAAAAAAAACTTTGTAACTGAGGTCATGCTCAAATATATATTATTTCTTGAGAGGCAGCAGGGGGAGAGAGCACAGCAGGAAGAAAGAAGTTAAAATAATCCCCAGGGATTTGCATAAAACTCCCCATGCAAGTATTCACTGACTTTAATATAGGGTGGTGCAAAAGATGACAAATTCCACTTCAGATTTTCATTCCCTTCATTCTCCATTTCCAGGTAACTCTCTAAAAGAGAAATATCAGACTAGTATATACTAAAGGTCTTTGTTCAAGTATCGCTGGTATAAAGAGTTAAGCAGAAACTATGTTTCTAGATGAACAGAAGTTTACTGGAAACAGTTTTCATTACAACAAATCTCAAGAGCAGACTCAAAGCACAGTCAAAAAATTTATAAAAGCTTATACACAAAAAATTTAGACCCCATCAAAGATATCCAACTCCCTCCCGAGACAATATTTGATCATTCAGAGACAAAACACTGAGAGTATTCCAGTTGTATCAAAATATCAAAATAAAGTCCTATCAAAAAATCTGTTTTGTTACTCAGCATATATATAAATACATGTTTCTTGGTAAGAAGTAACAGGACGAGATCATCTCAGTCTAGAATATTACTTTTAAAAGTTTAGCTGCATATATACATTATAGAGGACATTTATAAACATCAGAGTATCATATTACAATCCTCTTTCATAAATATAGCAAAAAATGCCCACATATAATAGCCTTGAAAGTCCTCAAGCCTGCTTGAAAAAAAATCCATGTTAATGAATCATTAAAAAAACCCTCATTACCTAAAAAATTAAGCACTACAAAAAAACCTGGTATCTACATAACAGAATGAGAGTTCCATAGAATTACTTGGAGAATTTCAAGCATTACTGGAATTAAAAGTACAGACCGAGCATTTCAGACTCCACTACCAACCCTGTCCTCCTCAATCACTGTGTACCAAGACAAGGACAGTCAGCCTCAGAGCTGATATTCCTTTTGTCTTAAGGAAGAGCATTTATTTCCCTGCTAAACAGAGACAGATTTATCTCATATCTTATGGTCATAAGTGCAGATGAGAATGATCTACTGCAAAGATGCCAAAAGAGTTTCAAGTAGACACAGTAACCTTGTAACTCTTTGCCCAGGCACAGTACTGTAGTTGCATTCACCACAGTGGCTTAAAAAGCCAGTAACTGATTTGCCTGTATGCAAACCTATCTGTGGAAAAAAAGGTCTGACTGTACTGCATAAGGAGAACTGAAAAAAAAAAAAAAAGAAAACAAGAAAAAGAATAGCATTTCAAACTAAAGGCAGAAGTGGGGAACTGGTCATTCACACTTATCAAACTAAGAGAACAAAACCAAAGTTCCCAAATATGCAATACACTAAACAAAGCCTCTGAATACAATATACTACAGATGCTGTATTTCATTAAAAAGCCCTCTTACCTGAGCTTTGACCAAGTCTTGTTTTAGGAAAAACAATATTTCTGTTCTTTATCTCCATTTTTGTTAGAGGGAGCCTGGAGAGAGGCTTTGCCACATCAACAGTAGGGTTTTCAGACTGTGGAGTAATTATAGTACATCTTCTGCATGGAAAGTCTGCTCCAGACACACTCTTCTGTGTGACAGCCTCTTGAATAAGCACTTTAATAAACTTTTGCATAATTTGGAGAAAAGCAAAGTTTTAAACAGTGAATATTGATATATTAACAAGTCAAACTATTTAGCTCTATTTCCTTGAGCTGCAAGAGCTTCAGTTCAGCTTTACATTTCAACAGAGGAAAGTTCTCATACATTAAATCCCCAGGTCTTCTCCAACCTCAAAAGTTTAAATATTCTAGGACAAGTTTAATTTTGGAGAAGAGGAATCTTCACTGAAAATTTGCTAGGTAGATATTTTAATTTAACAGGAATAATAATTTCAACTAGTTTAACTGACAATTCCTACAACATTCTCTGTTGCAGACAATGGAAACAGAGCTGCCTCATTCAGAAGGAGCTTTGTGTTCACTTTTGCTACATAATTAGAAATTTCAAAAGTTTCAGTTAATGCTAGTAAAATCTTAGCATACTTTTTGCTGATTTGGAGAGGTAGTAAATAAATGACAAAAGCATTATAAACTACCAGATTTCTTATAATTTGATGAGTTTTGCTACATTCTCTACACTTGTCCTAGTAGATTTCTTAAATACTTTTCTCATATTGTAGAACATAACATAGTGAACTACATGCAAAGTCATCATTTCCTTCTCAACAACTTCCCTGCTTGTTTGGGTTTTTTGGAGGCAGTTTCCAAATCTGTATCATACCTCACACTTCTCTCCATGCAGAAGGAAAGTAGATACAGTTTTATCCTTTCAGTGTCTATTCCTCTCTCCGTGCATTGTTACAAATAACCCAAAACACACACTGACTGTAAAAATAAAAATAAAGTGCCTTTGGGAGAGATTACCAAGGAGTCCTTCTGCTCTTACACTGAAAAAAGAAAAACTGTTTGCTTCATAAATTTTATTTCTATGCCTCAGCTTGTTCAGTGAAAAATCTTGGAATAAAATCCACTAAGAGGTAGACTCTGTTCTAGACATTCTTTGTCACAGACCTGTCATCCAGAAGGTCAAGTTTACCTTAAGGGAGCTCAAAAGGAGCTATAATGACCTGTCCAATAACCTCTTTTAACTCCTTTTATTTAAAAATACGATACAGACGACTTTTATGCATGCACGTCTACATATATATATTTAGCATTTTAGAAAATTATGCATAAGGCAGTGGTGGGTGCAATTTTGTTGGCAATTCAGTTAAAGTGTAGTATAGTAGTATTTCTTCAGAGATGAATGAACTAAAAATCTCAGTTTACAAAATGGCACCTCAACTACTTTTTTAAAGACAACTTTAAAAATTAAAAAGAATAATGGAAGTTGACAGAGCTGCTGACTCAAATCCAAAAGATTTTAGCAATTTTATTAGAACTGAAAAAGTAAAATAAAAAGTTGCAATCTCAAATCTCAAGTAAACCACGTACCTTTAGTCCATTATCACAACAGACATAGATCAGGCCACTCCAAGGAATCAATGTAGGTCTTGTGGCAAGCGATGGATTAGGACTCACCAGAATTAGTGTACTGCCCCTAATCAAAAAAACCCAAAATCAACCAGTACGATCCTCATATTAGAATGAGTATCTACAACATTAGTCCCCCAAAAAAGGATAACACTTTTATTTTAGGATAGCAGGTAAGCGAAGATGCTCTACAGATAGTTCAATTTAAGGTATTCAGATATCCAATATATTAAGCTTTAACAGCTGCGATCCCAGGACCTCCTTCCACCATCACTGAGAAATTAGACTCTTTTCGTGGCCTAATTCAGTTCAAGAATTCTGTGGGCTCCAGCCATCACAGTGCAGAGCATAAAATATTCTGGCTGGCTCCTGTCCTGACAGGATGACTGTCCCTGGCACTGCAGGGAGATGGTCATGAAAAATAGAAAACTGGGCAAGTGTAGCTTGCTGTGCTTAAGTCAGCTGTTCCCACGGGTCTGTTTCCTATTTGCAGACCTCTGTTCTTGATCCAAACTACTTACTTGGACCCAAAATGTGAGGATTCTGCCCACTCTTTTCCAGTGAACACATTTTAAAATTCTACACTGCAAGAAAATTGCTTGCAGAAGGCCTTCAATACTCTCTTTTTAAGAAATCATCCAGACAATTCTGAATTTAGGGAATGAGACACTCAGTATGTCTTTACTTTCACAGCTACTGGAAAGTTGTTCATTGTTACTGTTTTTTGAGACTATTTTTCCTAGCCTTTACATGAAACTCTATTTTGTTCTTACTAATGATAAAAGTTTCCCAGCAATTGAAACCTACATGAATATGAAATTAAACACTGAATAGAATGTATGTTTAGGCAAACATCTTCAAAGTTAAAGTAACTACAGAAATCCAATTCTAAAAGCAAAACCTGTTTTTTGGTGGGAGACTTTTTTTTTGGTAAGATGAGAATAGTTTAATAACACGGTCTTAAAAAGCTGTTCTGAACTGAACCTTAAAAAAATCCCAGAAATTTAGGAGGGAGAGGTGGGCAGACCTTTCAAGCAAATATTGTGGAAATCTTTGTTGCCATGTGCAAAAAGTCTCATATACATATAAAGTGATATTATGACTACTGTTCCAAAAAAATGCTAATTAAGGCACAGGCAAGCTAACATTGGTTTGTCATTATTTTCATACCCACAGACACTAAGAAGGCAAAGGTTGAATACCAAAACTCAACTCTCAAAATAAATTTTAAAAAAAAATCCCACAATCAAGTTGTGAGGAGTACCAGCACATGTGCTAAAGAAAAAACTAACTCCCCAGAAGAGTCAATTTACTATAAACTATGAAGTCACTCCAAGACAGAAGCCTTCTACAAGAACTGTTATTTTGGGGATTGTTTGTTGGTTGTGGGAAGAGAGGAAGTGTTCTTTGTTTTTAAATATGCAGCTAAATTTAAAAAAAAAAAACTACTGCAAAAGGAGATTTTTAAAGCTTCACTGGCCATCCAGTTCTTGAAAAATATGCAATAATAATAGTATTCCAGGCACAGAAAATTCCTGGCATCCAGGTAATTATGTAGGCAACAGAAGAACATTCCCATTATACAGATCAGATAAAGTCCTAAAAAAAGATAGATTTGCATGTTAGTTGACAAAAAGTCTATACCCTGGAACTAAAATAGTTTCAGGGTACAGTCCAAGCAAACTAAAGTAAATTCCTAAAAAAAACCTAAAATTCCCAAATTAGTTACACACTTTAACTAAAAAAAATTCCTCCAAGACCTCACCACACTTTCTCACATAAAGTAACTTAGGGAAAGAAACTTACTCTGGTTCAACAACTCCGTGTTGTGGGGTTATAGTGAGGCAGTGAGCCGGCCATGAAAGTTCAAATTTCAACATTCTGTTGGAATTGTTGACAATTTGTACATGTCCAGTATCTGCTGTTCCACCTGTAACACAAAAAAAAAAAGTTAACACATACAAAAATTCAAAAAAATAGATACAGAGATGCACCAATGAAAATAAAGTATTTTCTGCCCTAATTTTACCTTCACAATACTTCAAAATCTTTATAGGTATGCAGTGCATACTGTATGTATAAAGACAGCACATTACCTCTGACAATATATCCAAGACTGTGTTAAAATCGAGTCTGCATGAAGATTACTGGCCAACCCACACTTACAAACATATTATGCAGTACAGTTATCTTAATACTAAAGTTGTTATTTCATTAACTTCAAAAAATACATACCAATAGAAGGAGATGTCAAAGTCAAATACTCAGGTGTAACAGCCCAAGTCTCTTGAGCATCTGATTTATGCTGAATCAGATCATTAGCTTTTGCAGATAATGAAGGACCCTGAGGTCCTTTAACAGGAAGGACATCCAAAGCTGCAGTAGTATGTCTGACAAAGTTCTCAAACCTAAAAATAAGACTGCATTAAGCAAAAGCAGTAAAAAACTATCTCATGAGTAACTATAATAACCTACTTCTAGTATTTCTCAAAATTTTATTATTAAAGTGAATCTTTTTTACATGGGCCCTCAATTTAATTCTATTCGCCATTAAGTAAAAAACAATTCAGCAGATATATCAGGACACAGCTTTTTCACAGAATGTTTGGAAGTGGAAGGTACGATTTAGAATGGAAGGGACTAAAATAAACAATTCTCTTCAGAAGACAATAATATAAAATAATTTGAATAAAACATATACAGAGAAAACAAGAACTGCAGAGAGAAATAAGGCAATGCCAGTTGAGTTTCACAGCATGCTGTGCAACATATGCTGGAAGTCAGGAGGGACCTCTGGAGATCATTCAGTCCAACACCTCTGCACAAGGGAGAGTTGGCTACAGCAGGTTATTCAGACATTGACCAGCCAGGTTTTTAATTACTTCATGGATGAAAACTTCACAGCCACTCTGGGCAACCTGTTCCAGTGTGTAACCAACCTCATCAGAAAAAAACATAATTACATACATAAAATTACTAATTATAGTTACAGTACCTGTCCAATTCCAAACGGCGTCCAGGAGACTGCTGAAAGCCATCCTGATCACAAGTGGAATATCCAAACACAGAAAGGATAACCCTTTGCACATTTGCGTAGAAAAGATGGATATCATTTGTCCCTCGTAGGACATCACATACTAAAATAAGAGTAATAGAGCAATTCCAGTAAGAAAAAATCCTAAAATACTCAGAAATTACACCACAGAGATCAAGGACATAGACCTAGTCAATAATCCATCAGCTAAGAAATCCTAGATCATTCCAAAACTACTTCCTGCAAGTTTAGTTATCAGGCATAGCTCAACACTAACATCAAATATAATATATAAATCTAAATACACACCAATTTTAAACTTTTTATTATAAGATATAATAAATATTATATATAAAAAAATAAAGATAAAAAGCTTATAATATATTTTCCACCTTTACACAAATGCTATAGACTTATTTGATTCTATGCCAAATTAGAGTTAGGTTTTACTTTTTTCTCTAACATTGGCTTAACAACTTCAAAGGATACTCGAGAACCCAAGAATCTAATGTTCACTAGGACTTCACCCTAAATAAAATGAATGATAAAAAAACTTTATTTTTCCAAGTAAAGACAATATACAATTCATAGGAAAGAACCAGACCACATTTATTCAGGTGTAGTAGCCTTAGAACATTAAGTAATGCCATATGTGAACATAACTAGTTCAAGAATAGGATTTGACAGAAAATTTGTTCATGACACTTATGGGATCGAACAGCTGGGAGGGGTGCTTTAAGGACCCCTTTAAAATATGTTGTGTTCTTATTAATGAATTCCTTACTAACAAGCAGAAGAAAAAGTGATTAAATTAAGGAAGGAAAATAAATACATATTATGGTGTCATTCAAGTTGTCTGCTTCTCAATTTTCAAATATATCTGTGTACAACAAACTAAATATTTCTCAATAGTTAATAAGGCAAATACTTTCCAAATAAACTTAGCATTTTTAATTCTATATTTACAGACTGGGGTTTCATGTAGCTAGGAGAAAAGTACAGAAAATCATTTCAATAAATAGGTACTAAATGAAAAAAGGCAAGTTCTGTTGGAATGGGTTGACCCTGGCTGGATGCCAGGTGCCCACCAAAGCCATTCTATGACACCTCTCCCTCAGCAGGACTGGGGAAGAAAATACAACAAAGCTTTGCCCAATACAACTGCCCAAATTCAGATTTTTTCTTCTACATTTATAAAGATAAATAGTGACTAAGTAACTAGGATTCAAGTCAAAGGTACATTTGCCCCACAAAACAAATATTAGAATTTTCTTTTAAGAAGTCATAGTCTTACCTTCTGTCACAAGCTGCTCCCCTTGAAATTCTTCATCAAATACAATGTTTCCCAATAAGTTGTTTTCTGGGATTATGCGTTTTTCTACCTCAGGTTTATACATCACAGCTCTGTTAGAGATAAACAGAAGACATTAAATTAAACACAGTATTAGAAACAACAAATTGAAAAGATTGATAAGACTCATAAGAATTCAGCATAATTTTCACTTCATCATTTCTTAACTACACCAAGTTCAAATCTGGGAGCATTCTTTTAAAACTGAAGTCTTTTCACAGTCTTAAAATGATTAAAGAAATAGCTTCTCTCTTGCTGCAGAGTAAAAGGAAACACTGAAATAATGGTCACCATATGTTTGTCTTTCCATACTTGTTCTCTGCTGTCAGTCACACCTACCTAGATTTCTGATAAGTACATCAGGCATCTGAGTGATGTTTCAATCACCACAGGAAGCAGGAGAATGCTATTTTGGTTACAAGTGAAAGCCTTTTGAGAGGAAAAATTGACTAATCAATGTCAGTGGCAGCAGGTGCCAGCCAACAGCAGGAACACAGAGCCAAGGGGCATGACTGCCAACAGAACAGAAAAGACTGGGAGGCACAGGGATATAAATAGTCCTGGGAAAAATGGGAAGCTACAGGTCAGCAAGAGGAAATCTGGCACTTAGATAAGGTCAGAGCCATGGAGGGGGAAAGAATACCTCAGCACAACTCTCAGATCTAAGCTACTTATCAGGCTGCTGACTATATATAATTTTGAAGTAAGGAACTTGAGGCACAAGTTGGCAGATGAGGCAGAGTACTCATTTCACATTCCTGCCCCTAAGTCCCAAACCATGTTCTCATTCTAGTGTTCAATTACAGAATGGGGCTGGACTGGCTTAGAGAACGCAGTCACTGCAAGAAATACACATCTCTTTCAAGTTATCAAAGGGGATTTCAGAGAACCTCCCACCAAGAAACAGCCAGCTAGACCACTTTTTTCAAGAACCATATGCCAGCCTGCTGACTTAATAAAAATCAACAAGTCATTTTGCTCACAAAACAACATCCAAAATCTGAATTTTAGAAGTGTCCAATAATACCTATGTAGTTGTATTGAGCTTCTAGATGGGTTTTTTGTTGATCTGTGGACCAAAACTCTTCCCTAAGTATTTCAGGCCTTTAAGGAGGATTCCATGATAGTGAGCATTGCCTCACACAAAACAATTCATACAAAAATCAGGAACGAGCATCTTCTAAGATACCTAAAATAAGCCAGTTTCCTATCAAGGTCAGGAACTCGGCTATTCCATGAGCTTTTTATTCAAAGTAATGCAGTTAAATTCAGCTGTGTTTAATACTTCTTTTGGATAAGAATATACACAATGACTTTCACACATTGCCAGGCAATGACATTTAAAAGCAATAATGAAATTATGCTGTTTTGAAGTTTTGCACTGAATTATGATCATCAGCACCTTAGTGCTCTACCTAGTTTTAACATTCTGCATCACACTGTACCCCATAGACAGCACAAGTCACAAGTGCCACTTATGTCACTGAAAGCACAGTATGCTGTTTCTGTGCATTTGAGTTATACAAACTGAAATGCAGAATAACACGGTCGCTATTTAAAATCAGCAAGGTTTTTTCAGTAAGTTTCCTTAGTGTGTCATGAGCATGTGTAGATTTTATTTGTCTCATGTACACATCTACTCAAACACATTCTTTGTCAACAGAATTCAGCAAACCAAGACATGAACCTTGTTCAAAATTTAATGCTCCTGGATTTCAGTACTATTCTTTTCATGAGCCTTTTCTTTAAAAATTGAAGTTACATACTCATTAGAAAGAGAAATACCAAGACAGAACACAGATATCTTTTGATACAAAAAAGAAAACACTTCCCCAAAACCCAACACACCTGAATTTAAGAAAGTTAAAATAGAATAAAATCCTTAACTAGGATTGTAAGTACAGTATGTAAGCAAAGCCATAAACTAACAAATCCCCATCAACAACTTACAGATGCAAGACTCAATAGATCTCTACCTATCATCACTATCTCTTAGTTTGTTTTGCTGGTTTTGGAAGTATGTTAAAACCATTCCTGTGGTAGCACACACGTTTAGTTTTTACTTCTCATTAAACATCTGTCTGTTAGAATAGCAAAGCACATCTTACCTGCGATACTGCTGCCTCGAAACTTCATCTCCCCAAAAAAAACATACTGTCGCTACCAACATGCTTGTATGGAAGCTCTTTTCCATTGGCTTCCATGTTACAGTAATCACCTGATAAAATAAATACACAACATACTGAGGAAAAAGAAATCTTATTGTTTGTATTAATTGTTTGGAATGTGAGTCAATAGATTACTATAACACAAGTGAAACAGGATATAGCAAAAATTAGATGAGATTCTAATAAAGAACTAGTCAGACATTTTCATTGATGACATTTAATTTAAATTCATAAAATTTGCTGAGAATAAAGCGCTGTGCTTACTTCATGTGTTCCTTCTCTCAGTACAAACTTCTCTGGAGACACTGTCATCACCTGAGGATCCATCACTGTTCTTGTCTGCAGGTTTGCCAAGCACAGCACTTTAACATAGGCAGCCCGGGAACCTGTGTTTCTCACGTGGAAGGAAGCTTTCTGTAATCTTGCAGACAATGATCCTTCCAGTGTAACCATGAAGCTATCTGACAATTTTTTAACATTTTCTAAAATTATATTGCTTTTTCCTCCATATCCAGATAACGGTATCTGGGAGAGGGAAAAAAAATCACTAAAAAAATAGTACTTCAAAGGAAAAAAGCTTCTTAGCAAATAAAATTTATGTATAACTATGGCAAACTACATAAAGAGTTAATAGAAAAACAAATTAAAATGTTAAAAATGGGAACTGAAAAGCCCTTGTAAGAAACAGAAAAGCCTAAATTTATTCAATGATTTTCAAGTTTACTTCTAAGTTTGTTTAAGACCTACCTATAGAACAAGACAAGTTCAGATTTTTTTAACACTTCTACAGTTAAAATCTTAGGCTATTTTTAATATAGAACATAAAATATTTCGTCCTTCACGAAGGAAAAAAATTGCGTGCAAAATTGATAGTAATGTTCAAAGCATAAAACTTAGTGCCCATATGATTTTAACAAGCGTACAGATATCCATAATATGTATCTTGAATTTTCAGATATTTTAATAAAAACAGCTATTCAGTGCTAGATTTTCAATAATTATGAAAAAAGTACATTTAAAATTATTAGAAATTATGTTGGGACTCTTACAGTAAACTTAATTCCTGGCTTAGATCGAATCCCCAGTTGTTTGATTTCCAGCTTTGCAAAGCAGCAAGTTACTCGAGTAGGTGTAAACGTCAGGTAGATGTTAGTATCTTCTTTGGGACGGATTTTGAGCTCCCAGTTACTGGCTAAGCGTTCTTCTGATCCAAATATACTCTGCAGCTATAAAAATAAAGACATCAGAATTGAGTGACTATAATAGGAAAAAAACATAGCAGTAAAACTTACTGCACTTGAAAGGAGGAATTTACTTCTTCAAACTCCACATTAACTCCATTGACAATGGCACATTTAAAGCTGCAATGCTTAATATGCAATGAAAAAGACAAATTCCAGAATACTTTATATTCCCACAATGAACATTTCAAGCCTTTCAGTTGAGACAGTTTTTTGTCCTCAGTCCCCAACCCATCAAGGCTGAATTTCACCACCACTAATTTATTAACTCTATCTCAGTGTAAGATTTTAGATTAAAATATCTGAACATTGGAGGGAAAAAGGGGATATAAGTCAATGCAGGTTACATAACAAAAAGACCCATTAGCCATGCCAATTCCTAAAGGCTGATTCCAGTTTTTTCTACCCTTGTCTAGACTCCCTCTTGCAAGAAGGGCCAGTGATGGATCACTCCAAATACTGACTCTGTTGTGATACAGAAGCTTAGAGAGCTGTAAACTGAGCTCCAGTTTGCTGCAGCACTCTTATTTCAGCCACTCCCAAAGTTGCCAGTGAAGCTTAGGCTCTGCTACCACACTCACATTGGCAGTCTCAAAACAATTACACAGCCTGCTAACACTTCAGGGCGAAAACATTTTCATTATAAACATAGCCTGGTAACTGTCATAAACACTAAAGAGAAATTTTGATGACAGACCTGAAAGGAGTCTTGATCCTGGCCTCTTATCAACAATCTTAAATGCTGGGTCACAGATGGAGAGTCATTTCTTAGAGTTAACTTCTTCTCTCTGAAAAATATGTTTGGTTAGATTTTACAGTAAATACAAATTAACTGCATATATTTATTCATGGAAACAATGGAACTGGGACAGTCAATGTTGAAAAAAATCACCTCTTGGAACAATAGAATATGTTAGATAGAAAGCTATTTCTGTATTGTCAAACTTACACATTCTACACTATTACACACCACAACACATGAATACTCATATAGCAAAACAATCCCCAAATATATACATATACATAAAAAAAAGATCAGTTTCCAAAACTCTCTTGCACAAGCAAAATACTTGTAATATACTGCTTCTTCCACTTGACGTATAGAATAAATCCCCGTTAATTACCAATGTGAATAGGAAATTTTACTTCAAATAAGTGCAATATAAAATACTTAACTTGATATGAATGGCTGTCCAACTTATACTTACACTGATGATCCAAGTGATACTGTTCCCCAGGCAATGAACTGCTTGTTGGAGAGGATGGGTGGAATGTCTGAGCACCCAGCAGCTGCAGACACAGGTCTGTTTTTCCCAGATTCCACCTCACCTTTTATCATCACTTCATACTGAGGCCCAGATGGCAGCACGAGGATTTTCAAAGTACTTTAAAAATAAATAAGTAAGTTTAAATCCCACAACAGAACAAGATTAGCTGATGAAATCAAAACATAACTGAAAAGAAAATTAGATGGGCATTTTTAAAACTACCTTCTTAATGGGAAAATAGAAATACTTGTTTTTATTTTATGATAAAGGCCAGCTTTGGGCATAACAAAATTTAAATCCTTTGGGCTGTAAATATACATGGCACATGTACCTCACACAGTCTTCTGAAGTATTTCATCTGGAAATTATTCAGATAAATATTTCAGAGACTACAGTTCAGCAAAATTTTTTTTTGTTTATACTAATTTTTAATTACTTTGACAGACTAATTTTAGAAAGAAGCAAAGTCTGGTTGTAGATTAAAGAGATGCCTTCTGAATGCCTTGAGAAACTTCATTGAATTTTTACAGGTATGAGATACTCAGGAGCATCAAGGAAGGAAATCTAGCTTTTAAATTATAGGCTGAAGCATTTGCTCTAGCACAGACACACTTCAAGTCAAGAACAAAATTCAAGAACCTCCATTCTACCTGTCAGTGAATCCCTATGAGGCCTGCTTACAAAGCCCTGAATCCCATCAGCAGGGAACATGGACCCTCATTACTACCTCGGTTAGTTTATTAGTCTTTTGGCAGCACTTTGACATAGACCACAAAGTTTCCACTCCTCCTGAGCACCTCAAGCCTGTAAAAGTTCAGCCTATCCAATAAGATCATACTGTCACTAGCACAGAATTTCTCATTGTTTAATCGAAATGCACTGGAGAGGCCTGGTTAAGCCAAATACTGAAGTTGAACATATTTTGTAGATAGTCCTTTGTCCATTCTTGCTCTATCACAGCAGAAACTGGAAAACATGTAACAAGAGAGGAAAGGCTGCTCTGGAGAAATGAGTCAGACTCCTGTCACTGCCAGAAACTCTCATATGTCATCTTAATGATCACTTGAACCAATCAAGTTTATTTGGCAGAATGAAGTTCAACAGGTGCTAATGAGCAAAACTATGAATGCTTCTTCCATCTGCAAAAGGAACATGTACATTAGTGTTGTACAGAACAAACTTTTATCTGATTACAGCAGACAAAAGAATACTTATGATTCCGATCTGTTCTTGAGTTTTTTCGCATGTAAAATAGAAATAACATTCCCTTACCTCAGCAGAGAGAGAAAGAGGAAAGCAACTGAAGGAGTTGCTGACAGTAAGTATTTTGAAGCTCTGTTGTATGTTAGAAATAACTTTGATATAAAGGGCTTTAGGGACTTACTCCATTTGTTTACACTAAAAAAGTCTTAGAATATTTATTGATGGGAAATATTACCTATTCATTCAGTTATACACACCTGAAGAGGCAGATAGTCTATAGAAAAGGTGAACCTTAACAAAAATCCTTTTGTAATGGATGAGAACTCTCATGAAAACAACTGAAGACAAAGTCTCTCATATGGGTAAAACTTTCAATTTGTTCATTACTTTAAGGTCAAAAGTAGTTCAGTTTAGCACATGCAGCACACAACCAGTTATATTACCTTTCTGTAGCTGTTAGGCTTTTTGGAAAAAAGTGGACAGTCACTTCTCGTTCTTCTCCAGGAAAAAGGAAAAGGCTCTCAGGTTCAACAGCAAAGCAGCTGTCCTGTTCTGATGTCTGAAAGCAGGCAAGAGCAAAAGGGAGGGTTAGTTACCTATTTTAAGGGATTAAACATTTCTACAACATGTAATACAATTTGGTTGTGCATCTGTTGTAGATGCAATTTGAATAATAATTGTTGTAGACAATTTGAATACACCTGGAGTCTTCCAAACCTTATCAATTAGCATCCAGTATCATCACTTAATGTGGCATTTGTAATAGGAGTCATATATCCTATTTCCATTGGCCTCTGTAGAAATGACGGCTAACAAACCTTTTTATAAAATGGAACCAACTGCTCCTTCTGTTGACATCGAAATGCTAGTTGCAAATGTGTTTAGTTATCTTTCAGTCTGGAACCATATTTTCCATAGATTCGCAAAAAGATCAAGTAAAGACACTGCACATCTGAAAAGAACTCACTTTGCATTTGAGTTGGCAAGATGTGCACTGGAAACTAATGCAGTTTTGTTAGAATATACAGATGTTTCCCAATGCTAATATTCATCTTGACCCTAAGCAGGCTTTACTCTACCAGCTAACTAACACCTGCTGGGCAACACAGGTTTCATGACTTCTGCGTATAATAAATATTTTTGTTAAAATTTAGTAAAAATCATAAAGGTATGTTTGCTAAAACAAATATACCGGAAGCTGAGCAAAAGAACACCCATACGCTTTTTCCAAAAATGTAAGCTAATCTCTCTGCCATCTTTCATTCCCTTTACATAAACTTGAAAAGCTTTCATCAAACCACAGAGCTGGGCTAAAATCCCAAGGCTCAGCTCTAGCATCGATACAATATGAACAGCACAAAAATCATGATTTCAAGAGGGAAAAACCAACCTACCTGAATTTTCAAATATACACTGATGTTTCCAGCATTTTTCAATGGCAGCTGCTGCTTGACTGTTGAACCCACACTAGCAGACAGATGTATTTTCTGTAAAAATTAGGTTAAGTACGTTTGTTTGTGTATATATAAACATAATAAAACCAAACATTACAAAAGTAGAAGGCTAGAAGAGGCAAACTGTTCTTGAAACACACTTCATAAATATACACAAACCTGTAAGTCCTTAGGAGCATGTATCCTTGCTGTTCCAGCTCTTGCTCGGAGAGAAATACTTTTAATGACAGTGCTGGGTCCTGGACTATCCACTTCCACATCCACTCTTGCCAAGAACTCATCTGCTGGACCCAAGGAATCTAGGAACAATTTCATAAGTAACAAAAGCAAGCAAGTCTTTTAGCAGCAAAGGCCATTCCTATGCGTGCATGTCTCACTTCAGCTACTCTTCAAACTTAACATATTCATGTGGTGATAACAACAGAAGCTCACTCATTACTTCTGCAACACCTTTTTCCTCTTTTAAATAAAGTCTCGCAGGACCTCATTTTAAGAGTTTTACCTTTTCATCAAATGTGACTGAAATTGTCACTAATGCAAACAAAAAAAACCCCATCCTACCACACTAGCCAAACTAATTAATATATGTACTATTTTATATTCAGGAAGCCAGAACAATTCAGTGGTTTCTTCAAATTTATTATCTATTTTGCAACTAATGCAATGTTTCCATATGTGATGGTTTAATTCCCTCTAAAAGGAGTAAGACAAATTCCATGCATCTTGTGGTACAAATTTTGTACAGCTTCAAACTGAAACATAATTGTCCCTGGTAACACATAAAGGATGAAGACATAGAGGCATTCTGTCTCCTACAGTGACTAAAAATTAATGTGATACCTAAAATATTAGTGTACACTAACCAAACATCAGTTTAAGTTTGCAGTCTGTCCTGCAATTCTAACACATGTATATGTTAAAATCTGTTTCAGTTGAAATGAAAATCAAATTACTATACCTGAACAAGAAATTTGTTTCTTAGGTGCATGGAACAGAACCCAAACTGTTACAGCTTCAGGATCCTGAAAAAGAAATTTGTTGACTCATCTTATGGGGAGGGAAAGAATTATTAAGAGGAAGCAACAAACAAACAAAACACCCACAAAACCCAAACAGAACTGCTCAAAAAGGTAGGCTCACCTAAAATCATTACTATGAACTCAAACATTCAGTATGTCATTTCAGGTCGCAAGTAAAAAGAAGAATCAGTCAACTACAAACTACTCACTTGGCCATCATAGCTTGCATGTATCACATGATTTACAACTGATGGAGCTGCTGTCTGAGAAACTGCATCCATTTGCTCATTAGAAGTGTTAACTGGTTCCTTGGAAAAGGTAAAGCACCGCCAGGCTACAGCATTCTGTCAAAAAGAAAAAGAAGTATTACAAGTATTAAATCTCTTATGATCACTAATAGCAATGCTGACAAAACTGAGAAATGCAAGACAAGTTTTGAATGACCCAAGTAGTCTGGAAAAAAATAATCAAGAATTAGCCTGTAGTTTTGGTAAGTATATGATAGTCAGCAAACCCTCCAAAAACAATAGGAAATCCTTTAGTAGTAAATTGGAACAAGCAGAGTCTGGTTAGCTTAAGCCTTCAAGGAGTTTAGCTGTTCAAGACCAAACACCACTACTCCTCAAGACAACCTGATCGACCTTAACACAAGGCCAGTCCTTTCTCGTTCCCCTGCACAAGGAAACAAGGCCATCTCTTCCCACAGCATGAACCAGCAGCCATCCCAGCCCAGCAAAAAACCTGAAAACTGCATTGCCAGAGATGCAGAAAGGACAACATTGTGGCCTCTCAGACAGGCTGAGAGGTGTGAGAAAAAGGAGATAGAGAGAAGTGTCCTCCTCTTGCTCCTGCAGAGGAAGAGGGAATGTATTAAACTTGCCAGTAGCAAGCTTGGCTGCTTATTTGAACAGTCAACTGCTCCATTTGAATAGCGGAATGTGTCTCCAGCTTCTCAGAGGAAGGTTTAGGCAACACAACCTTTTTATTATCTGCTGCTCTGTGCTATCAAAGCAAGAATCAGACATGGAATCACATGGCTAAGCTATAAAAAGTCACCAACAGATGTGAAATAAAACATCACACCTATCCCAGAAGGATTTTTGTTGGTACCATTACAGTAGAAGCAGATTACTACTCAGCAAAAACAATTTACTTCCTAACAAAAGACTACTTGGGAACCTTACATCTACTGTCCAAGCTATATTTATTAATGAGGTGTAACATGAAGTGTTTGGGTATTAAAATTCAGTATCACAAGATGTTAACTCTCACATACAGGAAGTTTACTGTACTTACTGCATTAATAATAAGTCTAATTGGCACAAAAGCATGGGTTTTGTTGATAAGCTTTAGGGGAAGAGCCTTCCAACTGCCAGAAGTCAAGTCACCAAAATCCAAGCAATCTCCTTTTCCAGTTTCCACCTGGTTTTAAGGCAAAGCAGAACTTAAGAGGAAAGGAAAACCTTCAAAACACACTACCAGATAAAACCACCAGGAAAGGAAAGATGTTATTCAGCTATTCCATCCTCTTAATGCTATATCCACATACAATACAAACCTCCTACCAGGGGTAGGAGGAGTTTAAGAATCATGTTTTCTTTGATATCAGAGGGGATTACAGCCAATTGGCTATCTCCCAGGCATATTGCATCAATCAATGAAGCCAATCTTAGTGCAGTGTTTATCCATCAAAATCCAACACACAATCCAATTATTTTGGATACTTCAAATGAAAAGTAAGTTTAAACCATGATTATTGCTAGCAAGTAAGAAACGTCAGGTTTGGATAGTTAAAAAGTCATTTTAGCAAGTTAAAAGTCACAAAAATAACTAAGGGGCTGTTAATTTTTGCTAGTTTAAAAACATTTAAGTGTCATGATCTGCAGCAAAATACAGCTTTTATTTGGTAATTTTTCCAATCTCAAGAATATAACAAGACATGCAGAGATTGAGCATAGGGTTTAATTTTAATTTGAATATGACAAGTTTGAACCATATACTATGAAGAACATGGAGAATGGACATGTAAAAGAATTAAAAAATGCATTAAAAATAAAGGAAAATTTATGAAAGAAGCATTAAAAATTACATCTGTTCATGTGCATTCATTACTTCAAAACACATACTTAGCCCAAAGCTAGTTAAAAGACCACCTTAAATGAAAAAAAAAAAAATATTAGCTGTGGCTGATGACTGAAAATTTTACTTTCATCAACCATGTCACAAACTACCATGAAATTTGTTCAGGCACTTCCAAAAGTATCATCAAGCCTTTTTCTGCCTGTCCATACTCTTAAATCTAGGACTACCTGAAGATAGATTTAATTCTTAATGTCACACTGTCTCCCACCTGGTTGTTCTGCATGAAAAGACACAAGACAAAAGCATTTTACACATCCATTTACTTCTAATTTTTAATTAGCTCAAATTAAGAAAATATTCTCTACAATCATAAACAAGCTGGAGGTAGTAAGAAACCAAGACAAAGCCTACTTGATATAAAAAATGAAGAAATCCTTAGAATTGGAAACAAATTCTTCTTGTTACATTTAACTCCCAACCCAACACAGTAAATACCTAAAAAGCACTAGACGTTTAAGGTCTCGCCTAGTCTTTCAAAAATGAAAAAGTAATGCATTTTAACTTATTCCTTCCACACAGAATCCTTCCTTTCCAGCTAGGTGCTTTTTCAGAATGGAACTTCCCAGACAGCAGTAAGCTTCTCAAAATTTATCTTATATTCCCACTTAAAACGTATGAAATTCCAGGTTTCTCTGAGGAACAACCTTGCAATCCTATTATTTTCCAGTGTTAAATTATTCATAAAACTGCAACAACAACAAAAGATCCACAATAAGCAGCTACTTACTTCTAAATTGGGATTTTCAGCGACTGCTGTCAGCACTACCCTGCTTGCCAAAGCTTCTGACTGAACGATTGTCTCGGCATCTGCAGAAACTGGCCAGGATGAAACATTGAGGATACACTGGAAGATCCCCGAATGGGAAGGTAAAAAAAGTATTTTCAGGTCGTTGGTAGAGTAGGATCCTACAATGGTTTTGTTCTTGAAAACCAGACATTGATATTTCATAGGATCCATCTGAAAAACAAAATACTTGGCATTTTCAACAGGCCTTTCACCAGAAGAATTTTTCTTTCCAAATACCACATTTATCCAACACCATTGTTTAAGACAGAAGTTTAATATATATTTTTCCTCCAATTTATTAATGCATCTTCATATCCATGGCCTCTTTCTGTTCCACTCAACTGCAGGCCTTTTCTTTTAAACAGAGAAGTCAGCCTGAAAATTGCTGAGGATTCTTTCTATCATTTAGTGAAAGATTGACACTGGGAAAATCAATTAATAAGTAAAACCCTGACTTTTGAGAAAGAAGAGCAGTGTATCTAAGAGTTGACTGAAAAAAATTGCTTTTAATCACACTGTGCATACAAATGCATGTATTTATTCATGGAAACAACTACAAAGCAATTTCATTTAAAAAATCACCTCTTGATACAACAAAATTGCTGGTTACAGGAGCTGCACAAAAGCCCCATGACACTGATTAGAAAATATGCAAGAAATCACTATAATTGCTATTCTCATAAACACACATCATGTGTATATATATACATATATACATGAACACACAGAACTGTGGCTTGATGTTCTTTAAAGAGGAAACATTCTGAGAAAACAAGATCAAAACCAGAAATCATACTCCTGGAAAGACACATGCTACATCTGCTGGAAAAATATACCTAAGGAAGGATGTGATCAGGATTTCTAAGACTTACAAGCTGCAATATTTAAAGCGAATCATTGTCTGCTATTACTCAGTAATATGGGCCAAATAAAAACATCAAGAACTATATTTAAAAAAGAAAAAAGCAATACTTCATGCAATCTGCAACTGAACTGAACTGTGGACACTACATCATTTCAACAGATTAGCTAGATAAAGAGCTGTCTACCAAAAACTAATAAGAACAGAAATAACATCTAACACAAAAGTTACAAGTATCAAGCTGCCAGAAGCTTGAAGTATCCTGTTATATTATTCTGTACTAAGTATATTCATCAATAAAAAATTAAATCATACTTATGGCCCTTGAATCTAACTCATTCTCGTGTTCTCAAGAATCATAGGTTACCATGATAACAGAAGTATATAGAATTTAACAAAACTGAAGTGCAAGACAGCCAATTTATGGTCTACAAGCTACCTACAACCCATCTAGCTTGAAGCTTGCTCCAAATATTTCTCATTCTCCATCACTCAAGATCTCCTGATTTCAAGAAAAACAGGAGCAAACTGCCAAAAGTGTTTTAGCAGAAACAGTCCTCAGCATGGATGTTTTCTGGCCTAGGACTAACTTTTCTTGCATATACAAAGGTGGAAATGAATAACCCATAAACTCAAACTTTCCACACTTCATGCACACAATACAATTCTGCAGATCAATCACCTCGTGTGGCATTTACCTCACAAAGTCTACTTGTTAGAGGAAGTCAGGTGGCCTGGCTAAAGAAAGTAGCATTGTTTTGTGCATATTAACTATAAAACAGGGAAAAAATTACACATCTGTAAAGAGGGCCATAATTTTACATATGATATCTGATAAGATTACAGTATTATTCAGCTTTATTTAAAAAAAAACCTCTTACCTTTTCCCCATTAATTGAAACACTGAGTATTCCAATGCTGACCTGCAACCATCGGTCAGTTGGATTATAAATACTAAGAACCGTCTGTGATGCAATTCCCACACAACAGGCATTAGGGAACTTCAGTTCTTCTGGTACTTTTATATGTCCTTTGGAAGAAAATATGCTCCTGTTAGTTACAAGTACTCAGAAGCAAATCAGGACTCAGGCTGCCACCAAGTTTATGAACTCATCTGACAAATGCTTCATTATGGCAAGGAAACATTTGACTCCTACAGTTCTCATAAGAATGTTTCCCACAAGCATGAAATTCGAAACTTCAATCATTTCTAATTTGCATCTTAAAGTTCTACTGTCACAAAAATAAATACTTATGGAAATGGCACATTCCACACAGACCCACAAAGTATATATATACGTCTGATATAAAACACTCAGTGGTCACAATTCAATCAGCACCAGGCCAACTCGGAAAATTTGAACATTAGTATTACAACATCTTGTTAGTATAAAAATAGGTGCATATTTGAAAACACTCTAACAAAACCAATGATTTGGAACAATCAATAAGCAAGCTCTAAACTGTCACAGATTCAAATCTTCAACCCCACTAGCTTGTCATTTAGACTGAAAGATTTAGACAGAAAAAAGCATAGCAAAAACCAACCAATCAGCAAGATATTAAGTTAAAAGAAGTTTTTAAAATTAAATAGTAATTTGTGTTGCTTAGCTCTAAACCTAAGTGTAGATACAGAGTAATAACACAAAGGACAGAAGACACTTGGCAGCTTGTCTTTCCCTTCATAACCAGCAGTTTGAACCTTTCCCAGGGTTCAAATTCCTAAGGAGTTTTGGCCTTCGCTGACTGCTAATACCAAATTAGGCTGGAAATAGAAATGTCTCCTACTTTCCAGATAAAATACAATGGAATTTCAAGAGCATGACTTGTCTTGCCTAGTTTGAACTGAATTCTTCTTCCTATGAAAGGTAGTTCTAGATCCTTTACACAAACCTACTTAATATTAAAGAATGCTGAAATTCTTCTAAATTATGAGAAATGTTTTTTAAGACCATTAGGGGAGCTATAAGAATACATGCTGAATTCAGAGAACATCATTAAACAAGGAAGACTAGTGATTGGGTTTGCATAAACAATAATTGCAGTTACACTTAGTACCATCTTAAGTTTATTTACAACATCACTATTACAACCCCTGTCCACAGCTGTATTTCAAACACTGTAGAAAACACACTTACCAATACCAGGCGACTTTGACAACTCCCACTCATTTCTGCCAACTCCAAGAGGTTGTCCAGTACATGGCTTTATATTTAAGATATTATTATGCCATGAAGTGGGGTGTGGATTATAAAGTGAAACTGCACCCAAAGTGCCAGGACCAATATTTGGACCTAAAGGAATTCCTAACATAAGCGGATTCTCAACATGTCCTCCTGGGATACCAGAACAAGGAAGACCTGCTGGAAGGCCAAAACCTGCAGAGCTGCAGCCATGAAACTGAGACAGAACTGCATTTCCTGCAGGATGTATAGTTCCCAAATGCTGCTGTGCAAATGGAGTTGTTGCAAGAGAATGCCCTGTAAGCAAAGTGGGAACAGAAGAAATTGCTTGACTCTCAGAGGTAGTGACATGGGATTTAACAGTTGATATAGGAACACACTGTTCACCAGATGAGTTTTGATTGCACGGCAAACAGGTGTTTAATCCAGAATAAAGAGGTAATATATTCAGAGATGGCAATCCTTGTCTCTGTGCTTTGTTTGTTTGATCCTGACACACTTCTTGTGCATCCATGTTGACAGAATGTGGCTGAAAGGTGCAGAGTTTACTTGGTAAAGCTGATTTAACATGGTCTTGCTCTTCGTGATCTGCTGGTACATTTGAAGGAACAGATGGAAGCTGCTTTTCATTCTTCAGAAAACCTTCTTTGGCCAGTTCTCGGTCCAGTACATTATCAAGTTTCCTTTGAAGACCAGCAAGTTCATTTTCTTCTTGTTTCTGGTCAACACTAAGTACTGCTTCTTTTCTATTTCTTTGACATGAGTGGTCTTCTAGATTTTCCTTTCTATGTTCCTGCCGAGGAGCTGGGCTGGCCTGAATTATTGTTGTGCTCAGTTCACCAGCATTTTCATCCTAGTAAACAAATATAGCATGCAGTATTACATATTTTAGAAAAGCAATAGGGTACATAAGATAGACCTTAATGCTGGTACTGCCTGCTCAGGAAACTTTACTGTCTGATTCTTACTAAATAATCAAGTTTGTCTTAAGTTTTACGTCTGTAACCATGGCTCTTCACCTTGAAAAAAGAAAAACCTGCAACTTCAACCTGTCTGCTATCCTAAATTCTCCTGGTCTGGTTGAGATAAGAGTTGATTTTCTTCACAGCAGTCTCTGTGGTGCTGTATTTCTAGATTTGTGTTCAAAACAACACTGATAGCACACCAGACATACTTACCAGATTAAAAAATAAGAAAGAACTGAATGGTCTTGAACCAAATCACTAACCAAAAAGGATTCAATAGGCATGAAAATTCATTGATACAAACATTTTCTTTGTGCACTCACAAAGAAATTATTCAAGCCCAAAGACATGCCATTTTGACAGGTATGGCGTAGCTGGAATGAGCACTCATACTTACAGAGACATGCATGTAAGTCAGAAAGGCCCTTCAGGTTTTGTCTGTCTGTTTTTTGAAGTTCCATCCACAATTACACACACTTTGGAAGGGGGGTAGACATAACACAAATTCCAGATTCCAAGGAATGCATAAATTCAGATAAAAGATTGCCAATTATTTTAACCAGAGTAAGACTGCAAGTCTGAACACAAATTTCACCTTCAGTGTACATTCGTTTCTAAACCAATAAAAGCAGTCAGAATGACTGTCAGAGGTAGAAAATTATAGTTTCAGTCCTGAAAAAAGTAGCACGAGCTACATTATGTATTTATAAACATTTGTCCAGAAAATAAACAAACCAGGAAAAGTATTCTCCTAACAGCAAGGGAGCCTCAGATGCGATGAAAGCAGATACAGGTCCTGCAAAATACTACTGGAATACGGCACCACATTCCAAGAACAAAATGACTTAAAGAGAAATTATGGATAAAAATGAAAGGAAAAAAATACATCAACTCTAATATTTTCAAAAGTTCCTAGTTCTTTGATTCTTTTACTACGTTTGTATTTATTTGAGTGTGTTCATTTACTACAGTTGATACCAAAATTAAAGTTTCTGAAAAATACAGAAGCTGGAAAGAAGCAGAATACCTTTTCCCTATGCACACCATATCCTAAATTGTGGATACAGATCCATAAGGATCCTTAAGGCTTTTAAGGCTTTTCTAATTTAGAATTAGTTTGACCTGCAAATTTTGGTTTAGGGACAAAGGGAAGGTGCTGTTTTGTGTCTCTTACCCAGCATGTCTCTGGATTACGTATCACTGCTGCATTCTTATGGGTACTGCCAGGTGCAGAGACATAGGTTAACCTGCTCATGCTTGGACTCGAGTAAACAGACTGAGGTAGCACATTCTCTTTGCAAGGAGATTCCTGACAATGCGACGGGCAAGTAAAGTCCTTTTCAGATCTGAAAAAGAGATTCAAAGTATGTCAGTATTAAAATATATATTTTTTAATCCTGCCCTCAAGAAAATCAATGTTACACATTACCTATACTATTCTAAAAGTCAACTTACTTAGCCATTCTGGTAAATGAAATCAGTAGAAACGAGAAATCAGCTCTCAATTAACCTTTACAAGTCCCGGCTTTGGTTTATATAAAACTCCTTTTCATTCTGTATAAGAGTTTCACAACTAAACTCAGATGCTAAGGCTACAGAAACTATACAACTAATTGAAAGAAAAAGAGATGAATCAATATACTTGTATCTAACTAGATTAAAAAGTCAAATGAAATCTTTTAAGTTCCCAGGCATCACACATTAGTTTCCTATTCACTGATGAGATTCTCTTCATTTCAAACACCTGAAAACACAGGATCTCTCACCACTTTGTTCAACAAGACAAGCTAACATGACAACAATTAAAGTCACTGACAATTTTAACTGGAAATCCTAACATCTGTACAACATGCCTGAGAAAGTACATCTACTCCCGTACATATTAATTTCTGAGAAATGCCAGACACTCTGTAATTCTAGTAACACATACAAGCACAAACTGTAGTTAAATACCAAGTAATGAACTTAAAATTAAATCAGAGAAATCAGTTGCGTCATCTTTTTATAAGACTGCACACAATCATTAGCTACTGGCCAAGTTTATGTTTAAGACTACAGAATTAATTTAGTTGTAATCTTATGCCACATTGTTATGGGAGCTCATTTAAGAAACTTTGTTCTTTCAGTTGGTAAGAAAACATTAAACCTTGGACAAAAGTATGTATCAAAATACAAAACAGTCAAAAGCAATACAAATATTTCTACCCATCCTCTCCCACAACAAGCAATGATACAAATCAGAGAACTTAATAGAGTAAAATACTTCTAAGCTTAAAAAACACATCTTCATTGGTCTATAGAATGTCCAGCTTAGTGTACAATGAAGTCTTAGCCTATTAAAGATCTTCTATAAATATAGATCATGATGTACATTCAAACTAAAAGATGATGTCTCAACAATCGTCATGAAACACTGATTCTTATAACCTGCACTAAGAAATTTACCCTGAAAAAGTTGTTCCAGAAGTCTCACTAGGAGAAGAGTGAATCAGAGGTGAAGTTGAAGGTCTGAAGCTATACTGCTCATCCTCCAGAGGCAAGTCACATTCAGGTAAAATGGGTTTATGCTCTGGCAAATAAACAGAATTTAACAACCGTATTTATTTATGGACAGGAAACAAGTTAACCATCAAGAAAATCCTTTTCAATAACTAATTGCATTTATATAGGTTTACTTACCAGTATTATTCTGAGAAGATGGGGAGAGCTTCTCAAAAGTTACATGTTTTGCATTCCCACTACAAGGAGTACCAGCATCCTTGTTTCTCTTCTCTATATTGTCATTTTGCTTCCTCTCATCATTGTTCAATTTCTGCATAGACTTGGCTGCTGTAGGACTTACTGAGACATATTTACTAGATTGCTTGGCAGGTTTTAAGTTGCTGCGGAATGTAGTATTTCCTGCACTTCCCTTCACCAAGTCATTATATGGTTCAGGAACAGCATTTGCTGCTTGATTCACTGTTTCTCTGTCTTCCCCTATATAACATGTACTCGTGAGATTGCTGTTCTGGTAAGCAAGCAGATTTCGCTGTGCCACTTCCATTTTGGCTGCTAAGGGAATTCCACATGTGTGGGCTTCATTTCCATTAAGTGTCTCTGATCTAACATCAGCACCCATTGGCTGTACATGCTTACTATTGACCAAATCTGACAACCTTTCTGAATATCGAATGTTATCTGCAATTACATCTTCATGGCTGGGAATACCAGACAGACTAGAAAAATTCTGACTGCCACTTTCTTCAATAAGATAATCCAGCAATCGCTTCTCTACTCCTTGCTGTTTGCTATGATTATTCATCAAGTCTTCTGCAAGAGCATCCTTATATTTATCTTTACCCAGTAAAAACGTATCTGATATAAGGTTCTGGACAGATGCTTCATGTTTCACAACACTCTCACATACACTTTCATGTCTGTTCTCATTGGTTTTTTTGAGGTATTTTTCCATATCAAATGCACTATTTTCCTCATTGCTGGATAATACCTCATTAGCAGAGAGTTCAGCCTCTTTAACAATTCCAGGAAGGACATGTGTTCTTTTACTTTTATTGGAGAGTGCCATCATCATAGCAGCTAGCTGAGAAGGTTCAGCACTCGTGGAAGCATCAGCAATAGCCTTTGCAATTGTGGTGATACTCAAGACAGAGTCAGAATGATTAGATAAGCCATCCTCAAACTTGTCTTTATGAATTCCATCCTACAACAAAACAAAACGAGTTAAGAACCACTGTAAGAAAATTTTTGTTTAGTGTTTTGTTTCTTGTTTGCATTTTAGGATATGGCAACACATTAACACTCTTCATGGACGCATTGTTAAGCACCTGTCAAGAAGGAACACTACCATAGACATAATTCTCATTCTCCTGATTTTTTAAGTCTACTCCACAAAGGCTTTTTTAGATTAAATAAGTATTGTCTGCTAGGAAGCCTTAGTTCCTGTGAAACTTCTAAAATCCTAAAATGCTTTAGTTCAGTTGAAAGAACTGGGAGTAAAATCCTATCAGGGTCAAACAGCAGAGAAGTTATCATGACCAAGCTTAACTTTCCAATTACTTTAAATCACCTGCCTCTACAGAAAGAAGACAAAGCTATTCCTACAGCTTTCTCTACCACTCATGTCTGATTTCTTCTTTAGTTTTCACATTGGCTATTCTTAGCAAAGGGTATGGAGTAGACAGACAGTTATATTCAGAGCCCAGTTTCTATCTCTCTCATAGATAGACTCAGAAAAAATTGATAACACCTGTCCTCTGTAGATATGCAGGCATGACTTCACAACATCCTCATTAACAGACAGGCAAAGCATGACTGACTGAAAACTAGCTGAACTGCAGGCTCAAAGAGTAGATCAGCAGCAGCAAGTCCATCAGGAGGCCAGTCGCTCACTGGTAGACTATGCTGGAGATCATGACAGGGGCCACTACTGTTCAACAAATTGATTCATGAAGCAAATGATGGAGCAGAGTGCACCTGCAGCAAGTTCCATCATCCTACAAAATTGGGAGGTGTGGTTGATACGCCAGGAGAGTCAGCAGTCATTCAGAGGGACCTCAACAGGAAAGAAAAATGGGCTGAGAAGTTCAAAGGGAAATGCCAAGGCCAGCACCTAAGGAGGAACAATCCCAAGCACCCGTACAGGCTCTGAGCTGATCAGCTGAAAAGCAGCTTAGCAGAAAAGGACTTGAGGGTCCTGGTAGACAGGAAGCTGACCACAAGCCAGGCGAGGAAGGTCAACAGCATCCTGGCCTGCAAAAGGAAGAGCATTGCCAGCAGACTTAGGGAGGTGACACACTCAGGCAGGGAAGGTAGATATCTAGGACTACAAAACTGAAAAGACATCTTTTTTCAGACTTGCATCATGTTCATATTCTTAAATTCTATCAACTAAAAGATTTTATTCCTGTGCTAAAGATAAGCTATTTCATTAAAAATATAGAAAGGGAAGACACAGCTGAAATTCAGAGACTTGATCACAGAACATCAACAGCCTACAAGCCTCTGAAAAACTAGGGGCTGACAGACTGAGCAATTCCAAAAGTGAAGTTAGAAAAAAAAGGAAAATGAGATGGTGATAGAAACATCAGACTTATTACAGGATCATGCCATTCTAATAAAACTGTCCTAAGAAACAGGGCCACCTACTAGGATTCAAATGATCCATATAAAAAGCAGTGAGCTGATAAGAAAGTCAGCTGAAATTTAGCTGTATTCAAAGAAACAATAATTGAAGTAATTTTAATTTTGTTTCAGTTCATAGTTGCACCTTAAAAAAAATACAAGAGAAATACCTTAGCTTTACTTTTGGTAGCAGCTTCTGTATCAATGTTTTCATGTATTCCAGCAGCAGTATCCACCCTATGCCCTGAACCTTCAGAGCTGGTAAAATTTGCATGTTCTTTTGTTTGTGCTCCTAAGTCATCTAAGAAAAACAAACAAACAAATATGGAATTAATTTACAGTAAGGAAATTGTCTAAAAACCTGCATTCTCAGGACACACATGCTCCCTTAACGCCCCAGAAAAAAAAAAAGAGCTATTCCATAGTTACCTGAAAACACCTCAGACAACTGAGAGATCTCTTGGCCGATGTCACCTCTTGATGAATCAGATTGCCTTAGCAAAGCAACAGGCTGCCTTTTCTTCGGGGATGTAATATGGTAACCAAAAGATGGCTATAAAAAAGTATCCCAGAATACAGCATGAGTAAATTTAATAATTAACAAATAGGTTCAATGGGCTTGCAAAGCAGTTTTGGCCTGCAGTGCCTGCTCAGTATACATCTCATATCACTAAGAAATAACTGTAAATATAAAATAACTGTAAATAATAAATGTGCCTCCTAGCATTGCAAATGCCTAATCTAATACATACACTACACTTCCCAAACATACATAAAATAAACTAACAGCTGGCCTGGCTGAACCCCAGCTAGTGACTAAGTACCACACAGCTGTTCCCTCACCCCCCACGTCCTCCCAACAGAAAGAATTGGAAAGAAGAGGTAAACCTTGTGAGTTGAGATAAGAACAGTTTACTAACTGACCAAAGATATAGATGATAACACTGGTAATGAAAAGGAAGGAGAGGGGACTAACACACAAGAGAAACAACAGGTGCACAGTACAATTGCTCACTGACCACAGACCAATACCCAGCCTGTCTCTGAACCGTGATCTATGGCTGCCAGCCAACTCCCCCCAGTTTATAGACTGAGCAGGATGTTCTATGACACAGAATATTCATTTGGTCAGTTCGGGTCAGCTCTCCTGGCCATGCTCCCTCCCAGCTTCTTGTGCACCTGCTTCACTGGCAGAGCATGAGACACTCAAAAGCCCTTGATTTAGAGTAAGTACTACTTAGCAACAACCAAAACATCAGGGTGTTATCAACATTATTCAGATACTAAATCCAAAACACAGCACTGTACCAAGAAGAAAACTAACTCTATCCCAACTGAAACTGGGACACAAGTTACTTTCACCAGTTACTCAAAGAAATAAAGTGCATATGCTCGCATCATCTCTGCCTGGAGGCATGCTCTGCCACTAAGCCTTGGAATGCTTAGGACAGAACATACCAACTCCTCATGACACACATGAATTACACAAGCATGTGTGACTTCTTCCCATTGTACATGCTTCCCCACCTTTTTTTTTTGTCTGAAACACAGATGAGATCCTGTCTACTAACAGCAGATGAGAGTAGCATCAGGTATCCAACAGATGCAAGAAGTACACAGATGTTGGTAAGCCAGAGTCTAGACGATTACATTTTTACTGAAGTTGGGTATTGCACAGATAGCACATCAACTCTCAAGTGCCATTCAGAGATGCTCTCATTGTTCAAATATCCCTGTCTGAGCAGCATTTCACTCAACTATGTGGATAATTTGCTGGGACCTCCAACATGCCTCCTGTATATGGTGTACTTTTCTCCCTCTAATCCTACACATAATCAGTTCCTGACCAAAAGGTGAAGATCAACATTCATCAATAACAGCAGCCAGCACTTCACATAAGAAATTCCGGTGGGAAACCAGTCAACAGACACCTGTCACACACACAGAATTTCCTTCCTAAATCAACTTAGAAAATTAGGGCCGAGAAAGAGCTGGCTACAGTATAACAAAACTAATGCTAGTTTTCGCTTTTCTTGTCTTTTCCTTGTGCCTCAATACCAACATTTAGATACATACCCGTTTCACATCACTGCCTCCACCAAGACAACCAAGAGCTTCAGATCTCTGACCAAAGAACTCCCCCAAAGACAAACGTAAATAGCTGGCATCTTTATGAAGATCAGATGTTCTTGGCAGAAAGCAGCTATTAGCAGATTTCCACGAAGTATTTGCTAATTCAGATGCATTTGGGCTGCCTACCTTTCCTACCTGCAGACAAAGAGATTTCAGAAGTTGCAACTCGTAAATAAATTAGAGAACTATTCTCTTTACATTGAGATCATTAGTTACCTGCAAAAGTCTGTGTGCTTTCTCAAATTCTTCCTCGTCTTGAGCAATCATAGCAGCTGCTTCAGCTTAAAACCAAAGAGAACATTCATTAAAATAAGGCGTAAGTTACTAAGTACTGTCGTTACTATTTGTCATCACTAAACTCAATGTGATGGAAAGTGACTGCACATATAATTCTAGACCTGACACAGTCTGGGACACACTAGGCATTGTTCCATCCCATTTTGGTGAGAAAAGTAATAGGAAATTAGTTTTAAAGGATGACTTGCTGGATCTTTAGAAGTCAAAGAAAATCAGCATTTAGCTAACTAATTTAGTGATAAATAAAGTTTCTAACAGCGTTAGCCCCAATCTGAACTATAACTTTTTACAGGTTACGATACCCACACTAGCTAGAACCAAGCATCATATGGCTAACTTGGATCAAACCTTTACTATATTTGGGGTTGATAATTTTTTCCATTAAGGTGGTACCTTTGAACTGGAGCAAAAGAAAGAGACTGGCTTGTACCAGTTCATGAAAATCCCATGCAAATTAAACTCAGTCTTACTCTTGAATTCAAATACCTGTACTATTTTTACAATTACCATCTACAAAACAACTAACATTTAAGAGTCCCTTCACCAAAACGATGTGAAAAACTGATCAAGAGATACTGCTCTACCACCTGATTGCAATGTCAATGTATCATCAAGCTCATCAAAACTTCAAAAATACATGGCCTTGTACACAGAGCATCCTTAGGCATAGAGGGCACAGGGCAAAAGCTGAGAATGGACACAAACTTGTAAGGTGAATACAGCTATTGTCCATTAAATTACCCATGGGAAGTCATAACACATACTCTGAGGAAAAAATCAAAGTTAGAACATATCTTTATTGAGCAATCCAACTTCATCTCCTAAAGGTAACCTGGCACTATCAATGACACATTGTTATATCTAGTTGAACTCTCAGTCAGTAGTAGTTCTTTATCTTCTATATGAGCCCTACAGCCTCCAGAGACTTTCTGAAGCACCCAACACTGTCAAGTGAGAGCTCTCGCACTATTCCATAGAAGAACACACTGTGCAGTTTGCTGACAGAGAGACATGTCATAAACGAGACTCCAAAGAATCAGATGTAACATTTCCTTTCTGTCCTTAAAAATATAATTTCTTCAGCTGTCAAACACCACTGCAGACAGACAAGCAGACTAGAGGCCAGAAAAATGGCAACCACATGGAATCTGTCAGTGTGTTATCATCTACCAAGCAAAGAGGTAAGCCCATTGACTTGAAAGCAGAAGTGTTTAAAAACCTATCAGGTGGGAGAAATCTAAGTAGCCTTGGAAAAATTTACAACAGTCAAACACTCTAATCATTCAACAGCTCAAGTGTAAGATTCAGGAAGGTGTCTGAAATATAATGGCACTTGAAAAATAATGGGAAGAGTTCTGTGTTACTGGCAGAGTAGATGGGAAGTGTCTCCCAAATGGGATGATATTTACTTGAACCATCAGAAGACCACTACAGTGTTGAAAAACATTATTTCAACCAGTCAACCCTGTCTGATCACTCATTCAAAATAAACAGTGTTACACAACATTCTCTTTAAAAGAAAGAACCTTGAGTGGACCATTTTGAGAATACATTAGCCCATCCACATGTCAACTCTAGAAAGTAGAAGAGATTAGGAGAAATGCTGTTGCACACATTGCTTGAACCTCCTATAAAACAGATGGGCAGATGACATTTTGGTGTTAAGGAATCAATTTGTCTATAGCACTACACCTGCATTATCCAAGCCTGTATGACAAATATACAGACTCTCATGAAGGTCAGTCTGTAACAGCTTAAGGATAATAAACAACTTTTTAAGAAAGAGAGGCTCAAAAAGCCTGGAATTCAAGGGAAGATGAGAGTTCCATAAAGTCCCTCAATAAGCTCCAACATTTTTCAGTACCAGTACCATTTTTCAGCATCAAGACATTCCCAAGGGATTTCACAAATAAAACAGCAGCTAGCCAATTTGACACTTTTTGGTCTCTTAAATTTTGACACTGTATTCACATTCTAGTTGATTTTGTAGTAATTCCTCATTTATAATTATTTCCTGTCTTGTAAGTATCATGCCATACAAAATTACTCTTCTTCTTTTCTTGTAAGAAAGCATAATAATTAAAGTCCAAAGGAAAAACTGTGGAAGTGAGAGGAGTTGCTTTAGCTCATACAACAGGTACCAATGGCAAATGTTAGAATGCTTTTTCTTTTGTTTTATAACACTTTTCATGGGAAGAGCAGGAAACACAAAAAGAACCTATGATTTCTAAATAATATAATATCACTACCAACTACTATCAACATCAGCTTTCAAATAATTTGCAGTATCTAAAACCTGGAGGCTTTGCAACACCAAATACTGATTTGTTGAAGTGAAAACAAAAAAAAAAAAGGAAGAAAGTTTACTTAACATTACAGACAACAAGAGGTAATTAAAAAGGAAGATTACATACAACCAGTAATGAACTCTTCATTTCTTTTATCGTATTCAGACATATTTAAATCTTGTTCTTCATCAAATGCAGTATAATATGCAAGATCGGTCACCCATTTGCCCTCTTCATTTTGATAAACAATGCTGTGTGGTAAATCACCTGAAAGATACATCAAACGCTACATTATGGATTAAAATAAAAAGGAATATGGCAAAATATCTTAATTTTGGATTAAGTTCCCTTGCCAGAAGCCTGCAACAAGTTAAAAAAATAGAGCTCAAGTTGCTTAAACTGCAAGCTTAAACTCATTTCATCAGCGAAAAAGTAACAGTTAAATGCAACGTACAACAATCAGTGCTTCTTAAAACAAAAGCAATTCAGAATTAATTCACACTACATTGGTTTTTATTACCAACTCCTACAACTAAATCAAAATGCCTAGGTTACAATTTTATTTCTTTTTCCATGCAACAGAATACAGTCACAGTTGCATGGACAGGTTTAATGTAAAGACAGGTTGTATGCAAAACATCCTACCTTTGTCTGCTGTAGCTAAACTTAAGTTCTCACAGCTATCCCCAGCTGGAGACAGGTAAGTATCAGGAAGACCAACTTCACGTTCAGTTGCATTTGCCTGAGGTGCATTTGGTCTAAGAACTTCAGGAGTGGTGTCCTGTCCCAAAAATCCACTTGCTGTGTGTAGCACTTCTGCATCAGAAGAAGCAGCCTGACAGACAAAGGACTCAACTTCTTGCTTTGGAAGGACATCTGAGACATCAGCTTTATGGCTGTCTATGAACTGGAGATACAGGGAATCTAACCGCAACTCATCAGCTGCACAGGAATCCAGCACATCCCCAGCAGTCATAGAATTCTTTGAAAACAATCATTTGAGAAGTGTCAGAAGCATAGTTATTAACTGCATGTACTAAGAGTTCTAAATACAAAACAGTCCAAGTTGACTATATTTGAAAAACATGCCTAAAACCAAAGTGGTATTAATCTTTTGTAAAGAAAGGTTGGGTGGTTAGCCAAAGATCTAACAAGTTTTCAAACACACTGCCATCTTCTACTACAGCCTTATTCTACATGATTAATAGGAATTCAGGATGGCAATTTCATACCATTTGCTGTACTGGTCTGGGCAGCATTTCTCTTTCCACAGGACACCCAGTTATCCCTTCATTTTGTGAATCTTCATCACTAGCATTTCCAGAGTCTACTCCAGCCACAGCCCTGTAACTGGCAGAATCCTGAATGTTCTCCTTTAAATAAAAAAATATAAATATATTTAGGCTCCACTAGTATATATATACAAAAGGGGAAAAAATAACACTACAGGGTGTTCTAGTATGTTAAAAAATTCTCTAGTAGAAAAGAGATTAACGATACTTTCTTCACTTATATGGCACTGCCTTAGCCAGCACCTCCAGTTAGCCTCTACCACCAAGGACAGTAGTTCCCAGCTATGTCAATCCATGCATGTGCCTCCAAAGGCATACACAACAAAACAGAAGGATCTCTTCTTTTTCCAATTACATCCTCTCATTCCCTTTAACATGGGTACTGTGTTATTCTTCTTTCCCTCCTGGCTGACCCAATGTGGGATAAGGGCTCCAAATCAGACTCGAGCCCTACTGTCTATCTACAAAGCAGTGAAGCAGGGACATCGTGCACAAATAGAGAAGACCTGAGATCAGAGCTCCGTTATTCTCACTCTTTAAACCACTTATCCCTTTCTTCATGCACTGCCGTAGCAACTGGCAGCCTATCCAGACTACTTGTACAGGGTTAACATCACTTCCCACACAGCTTGGAAACTCTGATGTCAGTTGGGAAATTTCTGAAATTTCAGAAGCTGCAGTTTAACTGTTTAAATCAATCACACTGTTCCACTCTGGTCAAGCATGAGACTGCCAAGATCACATCCATTGTTGCAAAGCCAAGAAAATGGAAAGGCACTTAATCCCTGGCAACCTGTTTGGAATGAAGCTAACTGTTGCTGAAAGGCAAACAAATCACAAACCAGCCTGTTGCTGCCCTACATTTAACTTCCACACACTCACCAATTATTTAAGAGAATTATTGACTCTCCTGGAAACACAAGTCTCTGTGCTGCTAAACACTCAATAACACCTTGGACATTGCTATCCAAGATGAAAAAAATAAGTGATCAAAAAGCTTATAAATAAACTCATTGTATGATAAAAGAGAAGTGCCAGCATGTTGCCTTAATAGCTACAGAAACAAAAAATAAAACCAAAAAACCAGTTAAAACTAATTCCGTTTAAGAATACCAACAAATATAACCACTGAAACTTCATTTAATCTGTGTCAGAGCCATTGGGCATGCTGAGCTTTGAACTTTAATCCTACATTTTCAGAAGGCTTCAGTGCTGCATAGCATTCTGAGAGTTTCTGCAGGTTGGTGTCTCCTCTTGTCATTTCTGGTTGTATCAGCTGCTCAAAATACGCTTCTAGCTGGCTATCAAAAAATTCTTCATCATCAATGTCATCATCTATGGAAAAAGAAGAAAATATCCCTTTCACTTTTAACAGACATTATATATCACCAGACATATTATCAAAAAAACTCCATCATTTACACTGAATATTGACTTACATGATAAAAATAAAAAGACCAGTTAGCTTCACCAATACTGGAACCCTGAATAGGCAAATATTTCCAGATAACAGCTACCCACTCCTCAGGAAGGCAATTAAAAGTAACCTCATCCTCTTGAGTGAAAAAAAAACCCAAAACAACAGTATTTTTACTCAGCAAACTATTAGCTTAATTCTTATATGCTTAACACTCAAGTGAAGTTATGCAACAAGAAAGAACAAAACAACTTCAAAAGACAGTCATGACATATGTAGATGCCATGGGAGAAATGCATAGCCCTAATTGACTGTAAGGCTACTTGATCTCACAACAGTAAACCTATTGATCACTCTGCCTCCCTCACTGATACAACTCTAAGAACTTGCCCTGTCATCCTTCATGTCATAGGCAAAGTCAGCTGCATTATTGAAGAAGAGCACATTTGTCCTTCTGCAGCAGCCACTGGAAGGGCACAGAAAGCTCAAAACTCTTACTTAGTGATACAGAACTCAAGCTCTCACTTTTATGTCTGCAGGTAAACTAGACTTCTAACTTGGATGTCATCTCACACATGCAGCATCTAAAGAGTGCTGAACTGAAACTCAAGCAAAAGTACTTTTAAACTGCATGGGGTGTGCTCTTCACCACAGAATTTTATCTCGACTAATCTGAACTGAAAATGTAGCTAGAGTTACCACTTCATTAAATCAATGGCCACATTACCACCTATATCTTTGATTCACAGTAACTGAGGACTGTTGTTTCATTTTTTAGACTACAATTCCAATTGTGATCTTCTCTGATAAATTCCACAGCTGCCTACTCCTGTTACAATTTTAAAATAGTCAGTTTTTCAAAGAACAGTTTTCTTTAATATTGTTATACTACTTTTTTACCAAGCACAATCTGATATTAAATACTTAAGTAAAACAGAATCTTTCTTCTCAAATATGCGATAACACTGAGTCAGAATTACAGACTCAGCTACCAAGAGTAATAAAACACCTACCAGTGGAAGCTTCATCTGAGCTTAGAAGAGATGAGAGTTTCTCATTCTCCAAAAAACTTGAAAGGCTATTGCTAAGATGAACACTTGAGTTAGCACTTTCTATCAGCTTTTCAGAAGGTTCAGATGGACCAACCTGCAAAAAGAATCCATAAAGAAATGTTTCTAGAAATGACTATTGTATGAGTTCAGTTAATAATAAACAATTAATGAGGTTAATAATATTGAAAAACTCCACAAGCACTTTTTTTACTTATCCCAGGAAACACTCTAGTTCCAATGGACTTTGCCTGCTAGCTTCCAGAATGGATGCACACAAGAAACTCAGGGATCATTAAAGTGGAAGAGCAAAAAAGCATCTGAAGGACACCAAACTTAAGAGCCCTCAAAATAAAGAACTGAAACATTGCATTAAAGACCTTACACTTGAAAAAACTGTCCTCAATCATTCTTTGAGTTGCAATCCCAGCTTCAATGTACAAAAGACATCTCTTAATAGTTTCCTATGCTGTTAAAACAGTGCTTCTTCAGAAATTGTACACACAGATCCAACCTTTGTTGGAAGTTTCTCCAAATGAGCCCACTGATTTACTCAAAAAGTAGTATTTCAGCTGAATACAGCTAACAGCAAATATTCTATATTTTCTATAGCTGACTGATTTTTAAAAACAGCATGATGTAATGTCTGGTATGGATTTAGTCTCACATTCTTTGTGATGAACAGATCATCTTTGATACACAGCAAAAAAAGTCAAGAAAGTAAAGACTTTGAAAGGAAAATTAATTTTAGTTTTCGGAAGACAGCCTGCAGGCATTCAACTGCAACTCACTGAACACTGTGGCTCCTACAAAAATCAAATGACAGAAAACTAAATCAAAATACTAGCTGACACATTAAGGAATATGTATTGGACAACAGTGGGCTGCCTAATGCATGTTTGCCAAAAGGAACAGGAGACCTCCAGTTCCTGTCTGCATTTTATCTCTGTGCCATCAGCATCTCTAACACACGGTAGAAAAAAACAGGTGAAGCATAACCCTACTTGTCAATACCTGCAGCTATTTGCTAGCTCTGGGGTTGTCTACCTCAATTTCCAAAAGCACCACAAAAAATTCCTCAAAAGACACTTCACTAAGGTGTACTACAACTGGGATAAAATGCAAGGCCCTTACACTGACAAAGAACTACAAGACAGCAAAGGCTAGAAGCAAACAACAATTTTCATAACTGAGAAAGATCAGATGGAGTCATGCTCCCAGGGTACTAATTAAGTGATCTGCAAAATGGAATCAAAGTGAGGCATGTGTGAGTACCTTTATAAACTTAAGGTATGCATAATATAAGACAATAAACACAGTTCAATTCCCTGCCTCCTCCTCTCACAGAATTAAGTCTATTACAAGATTAATATTAGAAAACATTTAATTTCACGGTATTTGGAAAATCTTTTACCTTGCTGTTCTTAATGTCTGCAAGAAAACATATTCCAGTTGGCAAATCTGAAACACAAGGAACTGGTGTAAGCAGTATTTTAGTAGTATAACGTGAGAATATAGTAAGTGCTAAGTATTCTCTAAGGCAGTACATTGAGCCTCTGGAAGGTCTTGGTGTACACCATAGAAAGAACCCAAACATACGTATTACCACAACACCAAACTCTGTATGTTCTTATGACAATGATCTAAAGGATCTTGTCAAAAAGGCAGGGCTTCATCAGGGCTAGAACTCTAAAAATGATGAAAGATATTTACTGCCTCAAGGATTTCCACAAATCAGTGCAAGAAAGTAAGGAGCCACAGTTTGTACAAGCAGAAGGAGGGACAAGTGTTCTGTTCCACTGTTGCATTTCACATACAATCTTCTTTTGATCATTTTAAGCAGCTTCCACTTGTACGTGTGTTGTATCAACACATAACTCAGTTGCAAGTCCCACAAGACAGAGAATACTTTAGACTTGCACATACAGATTTTAGCAAAAAAGCTTCGTAATTCTTAGCTAATAGATGTGAATAAAAGACAATTTTAACAACAAGTTAAAATCAAGTAATCAATCAATCCAAAGTCATCAATCACCAAATCATCATCATCCACTCAAGTGATCAATCCAAACACTTGGCAGTCTCAGCTTTCCAAAGCATCACCATTTTGTTGACAGTTACTACCACTTCCTCAAGACTGAAGTAACAAATGACTGATGTCAACACTCCCCTGCCAGAAGTGGTTTTTTAACAAGGATCTATTTATATGACAGGTCACAGTACTTTTTAATTGAACATGTTATCTGTCAAAATTATTAATACTTCACAAAAATCCATGCAAATACTCAAAGCTTGGAAAAGGATAATGCCTAAAAGTATATATTTACTAACTATATTTACCAAATTTTAAAGGACAAGTAGAATTTAACCACAGAACTGGCATTAGCAAAAACCCCAGGTAAGCTTAATATCATTAGTCATGCTTTTAAAATAAGTTTGGGAATATTCTTTTGCTTCCACTACTCTATCCATACTTCAAAAAAAGTGTAGTTTTCACAGCAAATATTCAAAACTATTTTTTCATGCATAACCTCCTACAGCAGCCATTAAAGACATCTATTACAGGTTGGAATAGGGCAAGAGATGATAGTTAAAATATAACCTTGCAGCCTTACACCTACTGAAACAGAAGGGGTAGAGAATAAGCTACATACATTTCTTCCACAAAGTTCCTGGAACTAAGTCAGATTACCACTGGCATTCTATTTATGGTACTATACAGCAAACATTATTTTCACCAGTTTCCTGTATAGCTTTGTACTTGGAGGAAAAGTCCAAGAACATGTCAACCACAAGCTTCCTCTGTTTTCAGTCTGCTCAAATCCAAGATACTACTTCTCAAAACCCATTTATAATCTGACATAAAACAATGAAAGGGTCAAAAGACATCTGTAGCATAAAAAGCTAATTACACTGACAATAAGTACACAATTTTTCTCAAAATTTAATACCTTCCAAGCGCTGAAGTGGCAAAACGTCACATACCTTGACTGCAATTTGAACGCTCAATGACATCCTGAGCTGGCTCTCCACATATTGAGTGGGACTGTTTCAAACTAACACAAGCTGTCTGAGGCTCTTCAATTTGTGTAGCAATTTCCCTAGAAAGAGAATTATTTCAATAAAAAAATCAGTGAGCTACATGGACCATCATCTCTTGAGATAAAGATTTGATAAATTTTCCAATTGCTTTGTCCCAGTCAGTTGTTTCCAATATAGGATAGATTCTAGAGACCTGTCATTTTACAATAAAAGAATACATATCAAAACTACAAGGCCTTCAGCTTCACAATCTAAACTGTGAAATAAATAGTGAAATTTCATGCAACATATGCCACTCTACCTATTTGTTTCTCTCTTTCATTTCCATAAAAAGAGGGACAAGTATAAGGACAAAAGGATCTACTCTGGCCCAGTTCCACGACCCGCTTGAGACCAAGTCAAACACTAGACAGTATTTCACCAAGTCCATAATATCACCAAACCTTTTGTTACACTACATAAGGGACCAAATTATAAAGAACATGAGTTACTGAAATTGCATGTAATTAAATAACAGCTTTTGTAATTTTGCAGGAAAGTTATCCTTCACTTCTGGTTTTACAGACCTTCCCCACAGGTTGATCAGCTAATGATACTAGATGTTAAAATTTCCATACTTTTGCTTCAATATTTTAGATAAATAAATGAAACTAACATTCGAAAGTCTAAAACACAACTATTCCATGTTCTGTGTTTTCTTTTCTTACTTGAGTACAATCAAGACACTGATTTCCTCTCAAATCTTATGTTCTTTGTTTTGATTGGGACATATTGCCTAGAGTGCAATTTTATCAGTGAGAAAGACACACATTGCAGTTTCTGTCACAACAGGAACGAATCTGACCATGGTTAGAATAACCTATGCAACAGCTTCCAACACTTCCACCACGCAGCAATGCTTTCTCAAGTGTATCACTAACACAAATTATTTCCTAAGAAATAACAATCACTGAGGCTACAAGGAAGGCAAATTTAATAGAAATTGTCCCTCCTTTCTGTATGTGAGCTGCTTGATACTTACTCAAAAGATATTTAATCAGTGCAAAATGCCATTCACACACATGACATGAACCAGAAACATCAGCTTAATTCGAGATTATGTACAGCAAACGAGGTAAATACAGGCCACATTCAGATAAGTCAATTAAATAATCATGCTTAGGACATTTTTAATTAGTGTGACAACAAAACAAAACTTCACAGTCTAGAAAACATTACTTCTGAAGATTCATTCCTGCCATGTACACAAAGTCCAATTAGTCAAACAGCAGAATGCTTCCTATGTAGGGCAGTACAGGCTAAGTGGCATCACTGCACAGGGTGCTTCCACATGGCCTTGCACTACCTCTCTTCAGAAAACATGGAGGAGCTGTTTTAGTAGGAAAAGCTGCCCAGGATGCAAAACACTGTAAGCTAACAGGATAAATGCACAGCTGAGCTCTCCAGTTACTGCAGGCCAGTAGTAAAAGCTGCTGTTTTCAACTCTGCAATTCAGTTCTGAAGAAGCCCATAATCAGCCATATAGTACATATAAATCTACATACTAATTTACTGGTATCTGCATTTTGGGGCAGAATTAGATTTTAACTACCTCACTTACATGTCATCACGAAAGCTGAGGGCAAATCTTTCCACTGGCTCAGGATCTGACTGACTGCTGTGAGGAGATCTTAATAGAGGTGAATGTTTCCCTTCTAAATAGGATGCACAATCATCAGAAAGCCTGTAAATGTGGAAAGGAAAAACACACATCAGAGTCATTCTAATATGCACTGTTCCCATTTTCCAAACAATTGGGGAAAAAAAAACCACCATATTGATGACCATGTATTTCCTGTAAGTTATTTCAGTATTTTAGCCTTTTTTAGCCAATCCGTATTTACAGATACACCTATGTATCCTGAATGATCCTCTCCAGTCTTCGGTAGCTCTTTAGAGAAATACCACATTATAGTTTTTAGTGGCTAGTGGTGTCCTTCTGGAACCCACACTTCTGGAAAGACAGGGTATTAAAGTCTCATCTTACTTGTTGTCAAGTAACAGGACAGTAGTTAAATGCAAAGGCTTCAAATTGTTACACTTTGCTCTATTTCTTGCTGAGCAAGTTTTAATTCTTACACATAACACTAGCTTTTACACTTTCTAAAAGGTGCAAGATTCAGGTAAGTTCAATGAACAGTTAAGAGAGTTAAGAGAACACACATGTAAAAAATATATTATTCTCTACACAACTTTAAACAAGTATACTAAGGCTGAAGAGCTGAGTTAAAAGAAACTTGACTGTCACCAGTCTAAAACTTAAATTACTCTTAAAGGGTAATTTTTGTAAATGTTTAGTATTTTACTTGTTACAAATTAAATGCAGATTTTTCACTGGTAATACAGACAAACCTGTGGTTGCTGATTACTGAGATACTGATTGGCAAATAGTTTTACCACCGACCAAGTAATCTGTGAAATTAATTTTTACTTTCCAGAGTTAAATGCTTCAACTTCTTTTTTATACTATTGAGTGGCACTTACTGACACCCTCACCTGTTGTCACCACCCGCTTGGCTCCTGGCAAGAGTGGAGGCCGCCACAGGTAACCCCGGGTTGGAGGAGACGGTGACATTCTCAAAGACAACACTCGCGCTGCTGTTCAAGGAATGGCCCAAGAAGCTCGGGAACGTCTCGTCGGCGATATTCCTGAAGTTTTCCATCATCCTGCACGCGCTGCCTGGAACAGCACTCGGTCCGGCAACACCATCAGCCCCGGTCCGGCAGCATCTGCAAGCAGGATCCAAACAGCTTCACACTTACACAAGGCAACGCGCTTTACTCACACATCACTGCCAGTACTCCTGGGCAAACCCGCTTTATTCACAAACGTGCTTAGGAACTATTCCCACTCCAGTCCCGCCAAGACTTTTGGGGGACACGCTTGCACAGCTTTCTTGGACCGCCTAAAAAGAGCGGTGCTCCCGCGAATCACAGAAGCGCCGCTGCGAGACGTGCCAGCCTATATTTAGCCTGTAAAGCCGCCCGGACCGAGGCAGTCCGAGCCTGCCTTCCTCCCTTCTCCGGCCCCTCCAGGGAGCACCTGAGGCGATACTGACTCTGTGTGACCACGGGCCGCGGCGGGAAGGCTCCGACTGCTCACCGGCCACGCTGCGCCGCGCAGGCTGGAGACGGGGAAGCGGCTGGAAGCCGACGACCCCCTTTTTGCCCAAATGGAAGGGGGAGATGCGCTCTGCCGCTCCCGAGGGCCCCAGGAGGAGCTGGAGCGCTAGCAGACAGACGGACAGACCGCCAAAACTCGGGATCCGCCCCGCGCCGCCGCCACAGCGCCCCCCAGCGGCCAGGCGGCCAGCGCTCCCTCCCCCGGCGCGCAACGGAAACGGCCGCGAGACAGAACCCCCCACGACGCGGCCAGCGGCGCGTGCGCAGCGGCGCCGCGCGCGCCTCCCACACTTCGGCGATCCCTGCCGCGCAGCCAATGGCGGAGCCCCGAAGGCAGCCGGCGATTGGCCGAGCACAGCCCGCGGCGGGAGGCGGGCACCGAGGGGGCTTGGGGAGAGGCGGCGGCGACGCTGATTGGGCGCGGCGCTCGCGGCACCGCCCAGCCCCGCGTCCGGGCGGCCGTTAGGCGGGAACGAGGGGTGGGCGTGGCCCGGCGGGGCCGTGTGGGGGCGGGGATGCTGTCATCATGGTGTATTTGGTTTCAGGTGTTTGCTTTCAGACCGGCCAGGTGTGGGTCCCGGTACCAGTGAATAGCTCGGGGTCTTCCAAGGAAAGGGCTGCTGAACATCCGGCCCGACCCTGCTGGCCTCGTCCTACCTAAAAATAAATTTTAAAAAAGCTTCATTTGGATTAACTCGTGTGACGTTGTTTATATTCCCGGCTTTCTTTTCTGTCCCGTTTTTGCCATCTGAAGCAGTTAGATGAGGCTGAGCAACAGAATCGTTAGGGTTGGAAGGGACCTCTGGAGATCGTCCAGTGCCACCCCTCTGCCAAGGCAGGGTCAGCTAGAGCAGGTGACCCACTCTGGGTGGGTTTGAAAGACTCCAGAGAGAGACTCTGATGCCAGAATGATTTTTTTGCCTTTTCTTTTATACCCCTCTTACATACTCTTTTATGTATTCTTAGTGCTTTTAGCCTACATACTCGTAACTTTCCAAGTCTGATAACTCAGCTCAGACCCACTGCACCGTTAAACCAGGAGACCAAACAGTCTGGAAGCCCCAGACACCAAAGTCCTCTCTAAAACATATTTTTGTAAACTAAGATAGGCCCATCCAGGGGGAAGGTTCCTCAGAACAGGGGGTTCACTCAAGCTTCTCATGGGGGAATCTATGATAAGTATGTTAATTTTGCAAGGTCTATAATTGTGTGTATTTTGGTGTGAGGGGGTGCATGCATTTTTGGGGCATTCCACCTTGATGAAGTGCTGTACCCAAGGATCCTGAAATAAATCCTGAAGTAAAACCCCCTTTTCCCCATAAACCATGTTTTGGTTTTAATTTTAAAACCAGGGAAAGGCAACAACTCCACAACTTCCGTGGGCAGCCTGTTTTCAGTGCTTTGCCACCCTCAGCGTAAAGTTCTTCCCCATGTTGAGGTAGAACTTTTTCTGGTTTAGTTTATGTACAGAACATGGAAAATTTCATTTCCATGCTGAAGCACGTATGTCACATTTTTTTAAAGTAGAGGAAGAGAGCAGGTGCTTTCCAAATGTGAGCACACGTGTATGTGACAACTTCAGCAGATCTATATCAAATTCAGTGCTGTTCAGGATGTTTTAACAATGCACTTCTACAGTTGTATTCTTGGTATGGAGAGTACAAAAATCTACAAGAGTGAAAATCCACATTTGTCATAATCAGTATGAATTATGACAATTCAAGACCCAAAAACTTCTGATGGTAGAAGTTCAAGCTGAGATGTACTCCAAGCACAGAAACAGCAGAAGGGCTATTGCAGGTATTCTTCCAGAAGAAGAAAAGAGAGAGCAGACTTTCAAAATGCTGGATAAATTTAAAATACTGTAAGTACCAGCTGTAATTATTCCTTTCAAAGCCCTTCTATAATCTTCCATCCTACAGTTCTGCTGCTTATGCCCAAGGGTCCAGATCCTGCACAGAAGTACAGTTCACAGGCATGAATCAAGGGAATAGAAGGAAGCATGAGTTTGAGGAAGCAGAGCTGGAAAGTCAAGGATATGGATCAAAGGGTCCTGATTTGGAGAAAAGCCAATACAAAATAGTGGCAAGGCAGGCATCAGCCTCAAAACCAGCCCCGAGTTCATTTGCTGAGGTTAAACTTGGCCACTTGGTCCACATGACTTGTTTGTTTACACTGAAACTAACAGGACGTTTCCATTAGTAAGAAGTGTGACTGGAATTGGGATATCTAATAATAATATGTGTTTGTAACAGAGAAAAATAATGTGACCATGCTGAATAAACTATAAACAATGCACTACTAGAAGCTGCAAAAAATTGTTTTTACTGTAACTGGTTACTCTGTGACCTCTTCAAGGGTTAAGACAGAAATTTTTCAAGTGACTTAATGCTTCAAAAATATGTTCTGTTGCTTGCATACCCAGAAACAGTTTGTTCTGGTTTAGGAATGAATGCCAGTATCATAGTGTTGGTAATGTTTTGGGGTTTTTTTAATTATTCATTCTCCCTCAGGAATAGTTACTTTCCACTCCCAATTTAAGCCTTGTCTATTAATCACGTAACATTTCTGTTTACCATACTAAGTTGGCATGGTTTTGTGTTAACTTTTTCTAGTAAAAGGTGTATAAGCTTTTTTTTTTTTCTTCCACACTTCTGTTCCTGCTGTCTGGAAAATAGCAGCAGCCTCCATCCACACATGTTCAGCAAGCACCCCCTAACACCAGTGTAGCTCATGGGTTTTTAAATTAAAACTCAATTCCTCTGAGAGAAATAAAGAAACAAATGTGGCGAATCTGAGAAAACAAAGTTTTAAGAATACAAGTAAAACCCACAGGAACTTGTCACTTTGGAAAAATGCAGGCTGCCCTCTCCCTTACCTCACAGTAGTGGTCTAGTCCAGGAACTAGGGTAAGTCCATTTTGAAGCTCATTGAAATACACTATTACACTTCGGGTTTCTGTTGCACAGAGGTCTCTTCTTTTCTTTCTCCCCCCAGGATCTGCCCAACAAACTCAGCGACCGCATCCTGTGCAGTAATGCTACTCCTGGGCCATACCATGTATTCTTTGTCCAGCATTATTTTCCTGCCTGTCTGGCACCAGTCTGAGTCAGTGCCAACTCGCTGATCCACAGCAGTGATGTTCCTGTGCTGACACATCAGAAAAGACATTTGACACTTTTCAAGCCAGCACACTTTCTTCAAAATGTCCTAATTTAATTCAATCATTGGAAAAGAATTGAGAGATAACGTGAAATTCAACAGCTCTAGCAGTTTCTGCAGATCTTCAGTACACCCATGGGAAAAGTCAGAGAACACGCTCCAGCACAGACCTGGAATATGCAGCTGCACATCCAGAATGGCAGAAAAGCAGAGCTAGGAGAATGGACACCTGAATCAAAAAACCTTCTTCATCAGGAACCTATTAAAAAAGAAAAAAGCCTATTACAAGGAAAAGCATACAAATACAGACCTTTCAGAAGAAGTTTATTAGTCAACCACAATTATAAAATTTAAATATTTATACAGCAAGATGGAAAATTCTCAAGTAACCAAACACTTTAAATTATTTTGCTGCAGTATACACAGGAATGGTTTTGTTTCCTTAACAAGCTGATCCAGTATCATTCTTCACTCACAAGTGTCTTGAAGGCATGTCTAATTTTGAGAATGTGTTTCACATGTAAATGCAGTATACAAAAAGAAAAAATTAAAGACCATACTAAACTGATTTCAAAGAGGAGAAAAAAAAAAAAAAGAAAAAAGGACAGGCACATTGAAGTCAGCTACTCCATAAAGAGCTCGTGGCTAATACTGTTTATAGGTGTTGCCATAGTTCAAAAGGTACAAATTAAAATGATCCTTTGATACACAAATAACATGTTCTAAATGTTGTTTTGCAAAACATGCATGAAGTTCTCACATTTTAAAAAAAGTCTTCTGTACCAGAGAGGGAATACAAAGGCAGCTGGAAATGGAAGCATTCACAAACACCAGAATAAGGCCCTTCAGAATTTATTTAAAGTAACATATTAAACCCCTTCATTCTCAGGTAAAAGATTAAGAGGCCGAGATACACATCGTCTGCGAGGGTGAGGATACTGGAGGTTGGCAGTGTCAGCATCACAAGACTGCTCTATCAGAGGAGGAGGAGGAAGGAGCTGGGCATGACTGGACCATCTCGATCCAGCCCGTGGGGAATCCAGAGGGGGAAAGAAATACCTGAAACAATTAAGAAAGGAACAAAACACCAAAACAAAAAACCAAACAAAACAAAAAACAAAACAAGAAAAGAAGAGAAAGGTAGTAAATACAAGGAGAACCAAAGGGGAGAAAAGACATGCTGGAAAAAAAAAAAGGCTTTAGTATATCCATGCCAAAACCAATAGAACATAAACGCAGAAATCAAGGCTTGTAATTCAAAACAAGACAAATCTGGAAACTGTTCACTAAAGCAAAATAATACAGTCTTTTCCACCAAAATGCACTCAAAATAACACCAGTCATAGCCTTAGTATACATTTTTACAAAAGGATGGATTGCTTTGGAAAGGCAAAAGGATGATGTAGTACAGCTATTAACAGGCTTTCATTCTCCCAGAATTTCTGTGATTTGTTAACAGCTTTCAGTAGTGCTTTGTTTGTGACACAAAATATACATGAAATATTACCAAAGTACATTTTCTGCATATGAATCTAATTCAGATTAACTTCACAGCATTTCTAGAACAGAAGTAAAAACATCATTGTTTTTACATTAATAATATACATTTACAGATAATAACTACCTTGAGTGAAATACAGTCTTTGTATCTATTTACATATTTCTGCAAAATCCTCAGCGTAAATTCAAGACTCCTGGTGAAAGCAAGATTCAGAATTATGCCACCCCATGTCATTTTCCTGTCAGTTTTATTGGAACTTACCCGTAACACTTGTGCATTTTACTGTAACTACATTATGTTTTGTGTCTTTTACAATTCTGTGGACTTATAACAAGGAACAGTTACTAGTTAATTAATGAAATTACAGGACAATTAATAACAGACTGCATTTTGGTTTATATCTTTGTATGGCTAAAGTTTTTGCATTTTTTAAGGATAATATGTTTAGAGAATTTAAGTACTCCATGTAATTGTAATTATTACCATAGGAATGTACAAATACTTATCAGAAAAAGTACTTCTCTTAGGATGAAGATAGTATGACAGTACGTACAAAACATTTATTTCAAGTCATAGAATATGACTAAAGAATATAAATGAAGCAATACCAAACTACTAAAAGCCATCATCTGTACAATTGTCAAAACAGTTTTCTTATTCCTTTAGAACTAACAGTTGCATATATCACAAAGCAGTTACAACCTTGTAATGTTTAGGAATTTTAATCAAATGCTGAACACTCTGAAATGCAAAACAAATTGGTTCTCAAAACAATTTTAATGAAAGTTATTGTAATGGTCATTTCCCTCCTCCCATCCCAATCAAGGACAAAAATTCTTGGTTTTAATCATGAACTACTTTTTAATTTGACAAACTTTCAAAAATATGTTCTGATGGAAGTTTTGGGGGTTGGGTGGGTTGTTTATGTTTTTTTCCAAACAAGATGCCTCTCCAAATATTTTTCTATCAGGCGTTCCATCAGTATCAAACTGTGCAGGCTAGTACAAAAAACGCACACAACGTGTTTTAAAAAGGCTTTTTGAACGGCATTTAGTAGTTAGCAGGCTGCTGGTGTCTTGGGAGAGGTCAAACGGCGTTGGGGAAGGGAAAAAGGAGTTCGTTTTCCATTCCTGTGTGCATGCAACAAGCAGCAAAACACCAAAGTTACTCCAGTTAGCTTGGTATCAGCTCTGCTTTCTGTTAAAAAGGACATAATACAAATGGAGAATGGAAATTGTATCATAAATCTAGACACACAATTACATCAACATAATAATACAGCCCTACTGGTTTATTTCCTAACAATCTACATTACCTGTTCTGAAATTTGTTTTGAGTACAAATCCACTTTGGTCATTGTGCTTTAACAACCTTTTTCACATCTGCCTGTGCTATAGCTGTTCTAAGTGTTTAAATGTATAGACATGAACTGGAGCATGTACAGTCAGAGACAAAATAAGCTATGTGTAGGATACCTATTTAGTCAAATGTCAATGCATAAATCTTTATCAGCATGTTAACACTAACCCAGAAGCTAGCAACTCTGCTTACACCATGCCAATGTCATTACAAAAGAAAACACATAGTTAAGTGTGTATCTTTTATAATAAGGCTCAATCCTAGGACAAGAGATCATATTTCTGGAAATTCCACAGCCACTGACTTAATTCTGGAACTAACATTCTATTATAAATTGGAGGCAAGAATAATTTATAAAAAACCAAAACAAAACACCTTCCAAAATACAGAGCAATGAAGAGAGTCTAAAATAATGCTAGAAATTTCAGTTTCACAATGGCTTAGTATCAAGTTCAGGGACAGAAGAGCCACCAGTGGGGTGGGGACGGTTAGTCATGCTGGCAGCAAGGTCATAGATAAGGAGACTGTGAAACCACACCCTATACCCAAGAGGTGTAAAACAGCCTGCATTTTCCCACAAGAGCCCAAGCAAAAACAGCTACACAGCTCTGGATATACCATTTCCAAGGCAGGGCTGGATTTCATTTGCTACGCTGCAAGTAGAACCTGGAACCATGATCAACGTCATTCTGCTGCCCTTTCTTTTAGGGACCAGGCCATTACCACTTCTTGTGGTCTCATTTATCTTGTGAGGAAAATGTGAAACTCCTCCTCTGTTCAACAGGGTTAGGGACCTTGAACTGCCATTCAGGATTGACTGCTGAAAGGGAAGGAGGGGGCAGGCTGGTGCTGCCCTCCAAAAGCAAACTTTACAGATAAGCATTCCAAACTGAGTAACAACCCACACGAGTAGCTATACATGGATGGAAAGGGAAGCTATGCCAAGGCATTTGAAACAAAGGTGCCCAGAAAACTTGGAAACTGCTGCTATAGAATCTGGCCACATCTCATCTTTACACTCCTGTAAATGGGATTGTACACATTGCACCATACAGATGCAGGACTCAGGGTATTTCTACATTTCAGTGTGCATAAATTAAAATGCTTTTTCAGAAGAGGCAGTAAAATTTACCCAGTAAACAGCAATTATCACAGAATAAAAACCTAATAGAGATTAAGGCTAATTATTTGCAATATGAATGCTATGAAGAAGATAAAAACACACACAAAACTTTTATTCAATTGATGCTACACACCTGCAAAAACCAAGTAAACTAACACTAATATTTGATCGTTGAAACCGTATGTTACGAAGTAGCTTTTCCTTCTTCCCTTCTGCTACATTATCCCAGAGAAAACCAAAATTTGTTGCTGGTATTTTTGCTTCACTTTGAAACATGTATCTAAAACAGAAGGGCAGTTACACACCAGTAGGATGAAGCTTCTCCTTCCTTGAAACTACTTCAGAAACGTTGTTTTTAATAATGTGAAAGGACTAAAAATGAAAATAGTTGGTTACATTGCTTATTTATACAGACTGATTCAGTATGACTTACTGTTTTGTTCATTTTCCACTTAACATGTCATAATAGACAACATCACAGAGCAAAACCAGAAGAGCTTGTAGAAGTACTCATGCAATAAATGACAATGCACTTGAAAAACGTGTAAAACAAATACGAAAGCTAAATAAAATTAAGAAAATTCAGAGAAAAGACTATTTACTGAAAATCAGTCTCTCTACTATAATTAACCTACCTGCTGGCAGATGATCCATTTAGTGAATTCTGTAGACTTGTATTGGCTGAACCTAGAGAGGCATTAAAAATTCCCTGCTGAGAACTACCATTCACCGGACTCCCGTTACCTTTCAGTATACCAGTACACTTCCAGTTGTCCATGTAATTAGCTGCAAACATAGATATATAGAAACTGTTAGTCACTCTTCCGAAGGTCAGCTTTCCCTACAAATATGTTTCAACTGCCACACACCTGTTGTGAATCAGAACTGAACTTCAATACCAATATATAACTTCCAAACAGCTGAGGATCAAGCTCTTTAGCTGCCTAATATTCTCTGCCTATCCATAACTTAAAACTGAGTTTTTACGATTTCAATACTGAGGAACAGATGAGAATGTGCAAGGAAACTGCCAGTGGGCTTTTGTTGTTGTTGTGGGGATTTTGGAGGGAATTTTAGTTTGGTTCATGGAGGGGGGTGCATCTATTTGGTTGCTTTCTTCAAAAATGTAAACAGAAAAAAGCCACTTTGCCTGGACATCGTGACTGAATGTAGATTTTCTGGGTTTAGCAGCAGGAAAAGATCTATCTTACTTTTCAAAATGACAATTTTAAGTAGCTTTAGTCTGGTGAAACAATTCCGGGTACAGTAACAACTATTCACAGCAGCCTAAATCATGAAAGTATTCCAGCACAGAAAGTTATTTCTGAATTATATTTTTCTTAAACATAAACAGAAATATAGAAAAAAATACCTGTCTTTCACAAATCTAAAGTGGACACTAACTCTAAAATTATGTTTTGAGTAAAATTTCTCAAGTATATTCACCAGACTACAAAGTTAATGTGTTTCAGGTGGGTGACCTTACCCTTCCAGAGCCTAACACAGCCATCATCACCAGAGGAGGCAAGCACTGTGCCTGTAATATTCCAGCTCACTCGCCACACCTGGGAGTTGTGATTATCAAATTGTGCCACAATATGAATTTCAAATTTTGTTAATCCTCCTGATGAAGTCAATTCTTTCCTGTTTAAGAGAAAAGAGACAGTTCTGCACACAACTGTTCAAAGGTCTGGGCTTGAACATGATGTTAGAGAGAACTACATTTTTCAAGCAGTTCATATAACAACTGTTATTAGATTAGGTATTCAGACAAAATTATAGACTTGCTCACAATCTTGTCACCTTAAAAATCAGGTTGCTAAAACCAATCCTTCATACATTAAGTTATTACTTCTGCTTTGCAGAGACTATTTAAACAAGACTATATATAATGCATCACATCACACCAAACTATCTTCCTCTTAAGCTCACCTTAGAGGTTTCAGTGTGAAAATTCGTACATCTTTGGTTGCTACAGCCAAGATGTGGAAGGATCTTCCCAGATTTGGAGCAAATGAAATATCATGGACAGGATCCGTGACTGTCATCAGGGCTTCTGCTTTTGCATATTTCCTGTACAGTGCAAGAAATTAACCTTTAATGCCACGAAAATCGCCAGTGATGCAAATTATATAAACCAGATATAGTGGCAACGAGAAAAAGGGTTAAGTATACATGACAGGTCTTGCAAAAATAAAAGTATTTTTTAACATAAATTTAGGCAATAATTTCAAGCATATTTCCTCAGAAATTGAATATATCAGATACAGTGGCCACTAAGTACACTATGCTACACTATTGTAAGTCACACAACAAAGGGAGAATTGCAGTACCAAGAACATTTTTGTCTACAATTGGAAAAGGGAAATAAAAAGAAATCTTCCATTCACAAATCTAAAGGGAATTTGCATCTCAGTAACTTACTAAATTTCCATGCTTTTAAGCAGAACACTGTCTGCTTCCTCTGCTGTAGGAATATATGATAAACACATATTCAATTTTCTTAGTAAGTTACAGTAACTATTGTTAATGCACGGAGAACATTGCCTGAAGCCAGGCACAAAACCCACAGAACACTTTGGTTCCTTTCCCACATCGATCACTCCCAATCAAACACAATTTCCCTGTTATCATTTAATCGGAAATGGTGGTGCACAAACTTCCTAGCCTTTTCTGGTTCTGTGAACTCTTGACTGTACAAACTGAACTTGACAGAACGTGAGCAATTCACATCACTTTCTGTCATTATAAACACACCTTTAAAATCATTGTAAGGCTTTGAACAAAACAATGCCTGGTGCAACACAATTCAACTTGCAACTATTAATTCCTTGCGCAAAATTAATCATATAACTTAGTAGACACAGAAACAAAAACTGTCCCTTTAAACTGCTGGTAAGAACATTGGCATTTCTGCACTGACATAGAATAAAATTATGAATTTTATTTCTGTTAACAACAGTTATCGTCCCTCTCTTTTCCCACCCAATGGCTCAAAGGCAGAATTAAGGTATTATTATTATTTACTACTCCACTCCACATCTAATGACAGGAATAAAAGGCCATATATTATCAACAACCTTATGATCCCACAAACATTATATACTGTTATTTAGCATACCTGGTATTTTCATTATATTCATAAATTTGAACTTTAGCCAGTATATTTGGACTGTTGTCATCACTTCCTACAGCTATCATTGGAGAATGTGCTCGAGAGCTAAAAGATGAAAATGAATACTGTTATATCTACAAACGATCCCATAGAAAGTACACCAAGCCACTTGTTAAACTTCAAACACATTATCTATAAAGAAAACAAAACAACACCACAAAATACCACAAGGAAAAAAATACAAAGAAACAGGAGTTAAATACTATTCACAGCCACCACTATCTTCACTTTGTTGTTCCAAAAGCCCACTTTATAAACTGACTAAGGTGAAATCATTAGGCAACATTATTTAGCAACTCAAGATGATCCCAGAGAGAAGAATTGACTTTCTATAATAGACCATCTGCAGTCTGGTATTTGCCACAAGTTTCATGGCAGGGTCTGCATTCTTTGCAGTGCTTTTAATTATTGATTTAGTGATATTTCGTTCAGGTTTTGGAAGATAAATCACATAAGTTAAATGTAGATGAATTCTAGTTTTTAAATCAACTTTTATCCTATCCCATACATTAAAGTGAATGCCTCTACTCTGAACCTTCAGCACAGACTACTGATAATGAATAGAAGAGTAACTGGATCAGCAGGACACAGTATTAGATCTACAGGGAAAGCCATTACGTGCTTCTGCACAAACAGAATTCAAAGCAGTTCAGCCTTGAATGGTTTTCCTCTTCCTGTTACAGTCATAAAGCAAACCCTATCTTTTAATAACATACCTTGAAGGATTCCAAGAAATACAACTGCAGCTTAGCTTACAGGAGATTTCATGCTGCAGTGACCACTGGCTGAGATTCATCACATCTGGAGCTTCATAGATCCTTACAACTCCATCTGCTGAACAGGTTGCTAACATAAGACCCATGTGCTTGGGAGCGAACTTCACATCTGTAACGGATGTCCTGCTGTCTACTAGAGTGGTCCTCTTGACCTGCAAAGAAATTTCCATCAAAAATTTATTCCCTAAGGAAGGCTAATCAAAGTGTGACAACACCATTTCATAGGATTGCTTACATCTTCCACCAAAACAATTTCTCCCCCCAAACTTTTCTATTGTTTGAAAGATGAGCAAGAACAGCCAGTGTTGTTTTGAATGATCTCTTGGCAAAGAAAAACCCCACAACTGTAATTCTACTGATGCCTTAGGTTTTAACTTTTATATTTTCCAAATCCTGTACTGCTAGTGTAACTCTGAAGTTTCCTGTAGCTTGTTAAGTGCTGTTCTCTTATGCTAAGATTGACATAACAAAACCTCTCTAACTTGCTCTCCAAAGACACCCAGAATAAGAATTGTAAACCATCATCTTGGGGAAAGGGGGGCAAGTTTGGGGAAATTCCATCACTGGCTGGGTTCTGGTTGGTGAATTTATGCTGATATAAAAGTGTGAAAATCTTCTGACCAGTTGTCCATTTTGAGATCCACTAAGGCAGGACCCTCTGGAGCCCAGAAGTGTACATCTGAAGGCCTTTCAGATAAATACCTCCTTTATTCCTGTCTAGTCTCTGTTTCTAGGTAGCCATTTAAGGCATCACTACGGTAGATGGAAATTCACGTCTGCAAGTTGTTTGCCAGGAAAACAGTGATAATAAGTGATACTAACTGGCCTGAATGTGCCATTTAGCTGTTTTCCTCAAATGTTTTAAAAATACTTTGTGTTGGAATATTGCCATGAATGAACAAAACATAGTCAAAATCAGGAACTTTATAATAACAGAAAAGAAGTCTCACCCAGTGACTCTGGCCTCGGAGTTTATCATTTGACTCTCCCACTATTTCTTCCCATACAGCTGCTGTCCTATCAAAGGAGCAGGAAGCCAGGACCTGCCCAAATTCAGGATGGGCCCATGTCACACGCCACACTGATCCACTGTGTGTCTGCAAGATAACATCAAAACACTGTAGAGAAGCATACTTCCTGCATTAGTCCAAGGGACCCTATATTTTCATGACTTTCTAGAGAAGAGGATTTTAGGAAGTAGTAACACTGTTCCTTTGAAACCTGTTCTTTTATACAAAGTTACATAGCAGCTTTGTAGCTGCAGTTCTTTATTCCAAGCAACACTAAAAAGTTTTGTTGCTATTAGTGTTTAAAAGGCAATTATTTACTACTACTTCAAGTTCCAAACTGATTCTGCCTTGATGCAAAAAGTATAGCTTTGCTCTCAATCAGATTTCAGCCATTACCATGCTCACTTCTAGCTTGCCTGTACTTTTCAAAAGCATTTGCAGAGCATTACTAATCTTTTTAATATGAAGCTTCTCTTTCATACCTAATCAACACTCGTTTCTTAGAGACGGGGAATTCAAAAGCCTCTCTTGCATTTTCATTTACAGGGATGAATTCATTGTAGTCCTATTAAATACAAGTTGAAGAACAATTCAGAAGCTGAATGCACTAATTATCCAGATGAAGCAGAGCCTCTATATGACACAGTTCTCAGAAATGCTTTGGAGAACAAAAATCAGAGGTCAGATGTTTTAACAGAAACAGCCAGATGTCTTCCTTTTAATTTTTCCACCTTTTTTTTTTTTTTAAGTCTTACTATATGCAAAAGGAAATATACAATTAAAAATTAAGGTACTGTTTTTACTCTCTGAACACCAGTCACTGATATGTTTACTCATACCAGAGTCTGCCAACATAACTAAGTATTAAAAAGAGCAGACTGCATGTGAGCCTCTGCTTTAACTGAGAGGCACTAAAGATGCTTTATAAAAGCAAAGAAAAAGTATTTTACACAAGACATACAGAATCTACATCAAACCAAAAGTATTTCTAAAATTTGGCAGAAATGAAGCATATTTTTTCAAAAACAAAGGAGAAATGATGACTATGTCTGCGTAATTTTTACAAATACAAACCTTCCAGCTGGCAGTGCAATGCCAATCTCCATTTTCACTTTTGTCCCAGACCTGTTGAGAAATCAAAATACAATCATACAACTTGTAAATAAAGCTTACTGACTAGTACTTTAAATACAGAGCCATTCATATATTTATATACATATAGATATAAAAAATAAAAATCAATAAAAATACACACACAGACCTCACTAAACATTTTCATCCAGGACACTGTACCTGGTTCAGGGCAAAATTGCACCTCACTCAACCTTGAAAATATCCCTATTACAAGTAGGGAGCAGAGGCACCACCTGCAAAATCCACTGTTGTATGACTTCTATTTCTTTTTAAACAGTAAGTTACATAGACAAGAAATTATTACAATTTCCAATACTTCATTCACTTTGTTCCAAGAGTATGCTATTCTGTTTCATTCTAGAGGCCCCAGCATCCCCACATGCTCAGCTCTGGTTGCAAAACACTAATGCAGCTCCCAGCATTCATCCCAAAAGCAGAGCAGGACAGCAAAATAAACATCCAGGATAGTGGAGAAACAGATCCTGTTTCTCTTTATGAGATTTATGCCTTGATTTTTAACCACATGCAAGTCACTGAACCTCCCCCTATCTTGATTTCCCATACATCTTCATATTTATGACTTTTTTATTGAAAAATTATGTAGAAAGTCATGAACATAACACAACTAAAGACACAGCCACATCCACTCCTATTTGTCACTCGTTCACTTTAAAGCTTTACTGAAAGTCACCTCACTTCCGCCACTCTGGACCTCTAGTACAACCTGGGTCATGTTGTCCCTGTGGTTGGAGGAAAACTTCTGAACAATCTTGTAAAGGATTTAGTTATGATTGGAAAATAACATCACACTGCTAAAGAACATAGTTTCTGTGTTCAACCTACCTCCTGGTATCTTTTTTAAGAACTGCAAACTCTAGGTAGCCAGTCCAAACCAAAGTTCCCCATGGCTTTGGATTACTTTCTGGGAGCACCATTTCATTGTGGTTGGTTATTTGCTTTTTAGTCTGTGGTCAGGGAGAAGGGACGGCTCTCCTTTGTTCTTAAGTCTAATCTACATATGACACAGGTTGACTTTCTCAACCATTTATCTGGACTTAATAAAAAACATGGCTGTTCTCTGCAAATTACATTTCTTAAGTCTATCCAAGTGGCTCCTGAATTTTTGCCCATCCTCTCACTATGCACAAGAAAGGGAAAAAGCAAGCAACTTTTTGTTTAAGTAAGTATAAAGCGCTACTTTATTTCCTCTAAGAAATGTGAAAATTAAGTCTTCTAGTATTTTACACTTTCCCTAATCTGCCAGGGCACACACGGAACAGTCCGGCTTTTTGCTTACTGGCACTTCAACAGCAGCTTCTTCCCATGATAAATACAGATTACTAGCACTATGTTACGAAACAGTAGTTTCTTTCGTAAACATTCCTTAATAAATACGGATTTTCACCTGAATAAACAAAACAAGCTGCAGGCAGAGCAGTCGGTAAGGTTTTTCCTGCTGCAGCAATGGGTGGGAAGCGGAGTTCCCGTGTTTACACGCGTTCGCGCATACACAAACACAACGCGCGTTATGTGCGAAAGCCTCCCGCCTCCACGTCCCGGGACCGGGACCTCCCGCGGAACGAGCCCGGGGCTGTGCCCCGGCCCGGCTCCACCCGCAGGCCGGTAGGCCGCGCACGGCCGGTGCCGAGACGATCGCCCAGCACCAGGCCCAGCGGCTCCCCGCTCACCTTGACGCTCTGGTCGCTGGAGCAGGTGGCCATGCGGCGCCCGTGGAAGTCGAAGGACACATCGTGGATGAGGTCGCGGTGATCCGCGGCGATGCTGCGCGCCACGAACATCCCGCGCGGCCGCCACGCGCGCGCGCGCACGCCTCACGCGGCGGGGCGGGGG